>JAUMJJ010000222.1:34352500-34362980 GCA_033556795.1 Tapera naevia
GCAACGCTGTAAAGCCCAAACCTGCCCCCTCCACAGCGCTGCAAACTGCCAGGGATCATCCTGACTTTCTGTAAAGGAAGCTGGAACTGCCTTCAGCTCCCCAAATGTGCCCGGTGCGTTTCTTCCGGAGCCACGGCAGCAACCCCTAGGCTGTAACAACACAAATCCCTCTCCTTGCGCACCCTGCTATCCCCGGCTGCTGCTCCTGGGCTCGTCCCAGGTTGCTCCGGCTTCATCCTCACGGGAAGCGGGCACAAATCCTGCCCGGAGCATCCAGCTCCAGCCGCTGCCCGCGGCTGCCGGCTTTGACATTATTTGTTTGTTTTTTGAAGGCAACGCGAATTTGTTTATAAAATTGACTCGTGGCCCTTTGAAACAAATTGTTATTAACCTTCCCCTTCTGAGCGTTTCATAATCACAGATGTTAGTTTGGAGATGATATCCAACCATCCCAGGGGTACTTTTGATAGCTGCATGGGCGGGGATTGAATGTGGAGGTCGGATATTAAATCAGCGGGATACAGAATTACTTTTTTTTTTTTTTTTTTTTTTTTCACAAACCCGAGCTAACGAAATAGTTTCCCCCTCTAACTCTGATGTGCATTTCACAATAAATAGTGCGGGCATTTGCATATATAGTGCCTGGGTATGGGATTGTATATCGCCTATGCGATATAATGCATTAACAGACAGCGGAGTGGAGGAACACCTTTACTAAAGCTTAGTGCTCAGATGCTCATTGAACAGAGTTACAGAGAAAACACGCTTAATTAATTACACGGAGAGGCTGGCTGGCGCCTGGGAGGTGTAGATGTATTTTTGCTCGGCCCTGAAATACTTCCCTGGGTTGTGGGTTGGTTTTTTTTGGTTTTTTTTATAGGACTCTACTGCTTGGGCTGAAGGGAAAGGAGTCTGCTCGCCTAGCAGAGAGCTGCCTGCCAGGCAAAAAATGCTGCCAGGCAGTGGCTGACTTCAGGGCCGGTCCTGTCGCTGCCTCTGTCTGTTCCTGCCCCAATGCAGACAGGTTTTGGAGGAAGGCTTTGGCTTGGCTTATGGGTTTGTGTGGTTTGGGGTTGTGGCTTTACATTTTCCCAAAAAATGAGAGGCTGCTTTAGGAAGGTGATGTTGCTCTGCTAAAATTACTGGAGGCTTTTGTGCAGTAGCTCTTTCAGTTAAATTCATTTTAATTTTTAAATTAAAGAGGGCTAATTTAGTTGTGCTGTCCTTCCCCGAGCCAGCGGGGAGCCGCTGCCCGGGCGTGGGAGCGCTGGCTGAACGGTGCACTGAAACCAGCAGTAGCTCCAAAGATGGAGAAAGGAGCAGCAGAGCAAGGGTCTCTGAACCTGTGCATTTTCCTGCGAAATCTTTTCCCCAGAAATACCGGAGGCAGGTGAGGAGTGCAGCACATGTAAGCCATTTGCTGCTCCCAGCTGAAGGCACCGCTTACCAGTTGCAAATATTTTGTACTCTAGACTGGATAAAATCCAGGCAGCAGCGAGATATTTTCTGTCTTTGCTCCAGAGGCTGAACTAACTTAGGAAGTTTCTGTACTATTTCTTTTTTTTTTTTTAGCCTAAAAGTAAATACATGTTCCTGATAGTGTCACACATCTGTTTTCTGTTCCCAGCGCTTCTTCTTGCAGGCTGGGGAAGGACAGGTGGAAACTTTGCCCCACTGAACACTTAGGAGCAGGGCCAAAATTTCCCTTTGTGACTTTTTAAAAACAAAAATCTCGGCGGGACTTATCTGCCGTTGTGTAGCATACCCCGGTACCGGTGTCCCACCGGACAACTGGGAGTTGTTTTTCAATCCAGATTAAAAACTCCGTTTTAGTGCGCACCACCACAGATTTTCTCCCTGGGGATTATAAATCACCTGCCTCCATTGGTGGAGGTGACCAAAATAAAAAACAACCTCCTCAAAGACACATAAACAAAAAAGCCTGGAAAAATAAGCCATGGTTTGGGAAGAGAGCTCAGCAGCATCTCCTGCCGCCGGCCCCAACTTCTCCGAGCAGGTGAAACCCTTGATGCACCACCATTCCAGCGGCATCTCTGTTCCTGGAGAATTTTGCCCCTTGCAAAATATATCCCCACCAGCAGATTAATATCTGCATATATATATAATTTCATGCACCCTCCTCATTGGTTTTATCTGTGGCTGCATCTGTTGTAGCAAAAGCCAACCCTGAGGGTGAGGTTCTGCCCCTTGCTCCCTCTCCTCCTGCCTGCGAAAACTGGGCTGCGCTATTTTGGATCTCTTGTGCCCTTTGTTGCAGCAAGGCAAGCGATCGTTTTATTTTTGTCCAGCCCGTCCTAAAATCGTGATGCTGTCATTTCGCGGGGATGCCAAGTATTTTACCCGGTGCTTGGTTTCGTAGTGTGGCATCGGCACTATTCCCATCACCTATCTTCCCGAGCTCCACGTTTATGTGTTTATCTAGCAAAGGTTTACCAAACGCAGCCTGCCAAGGCATCACACCACCGGGTATTTAAAGTCTTGAAAAGGTGAAACCTGTTGACAGTGCGTGAGGTTACAGATATTATCTTTTCCGTTTTCAGATCCTTTTTAGCACGACGGGTACCTTAGAGCCGGGCTCGGTAACGGCATGCACTTCCCCTCTCCTTCATCTGGAAATTAATCCCTCAAAGTTTCTTCATTAAGTCAAAAGGCTGATGAAACGTCTGGCTGCAAAATCATCTCTCCCATAGATCGCCACGGAATTTACCCCCGTGTAAAGAGCTGAAACTACGAAATACTTCGAACTGGAGCTCCAATGCTCAGAAGTGCACGCTAAACACGTATAGGAATATATATAAAAATATGGGGATATTTAGTCTCGGGTAGCACTCCTCCATTGCAACTGGGTGACACGGTTTGTATTTTGTAATAAAATGGGTTGTGGGGTGTTTTTTTTTTATTATTCTTTAATGCAGTCCTCGAGAATTGAAACACACAAAATGCAGCGAGAATGTTCACGATGTCGAGAGCACAGTTGTAAATAGAAACATTCATATTTCATCTGATTATAAATATTTGATACTGCAGTTGTAAAACGCACGTTTTATAAACTGGAGAGAAGAAAAAAAAATTCTTATCTTTCCTGCTAAAAGGCAATGTCATTTAATCCTGGCTCCGAAGCAGCTGATAATTATTCACAGAATTTAAAATTTCAGTTTGTATTTTATAGTTGGATTCTTCCCTTTTTTTTTTTTTTTTTTATGTTTATACTACTACATACAGTGTGTGTCTGTTACAGCTGCGAAATAAAGAGGTTTTAAGGCAAAGCGAGAACTTCTCACCCCCCAAACAGCGTCGCAGGAGAGCCCGTTCCTGAGCAGCCCAGGCCCACGCGGGACAAAATTCCCCCTTACGGTGGGGAGGGGGACTCCACGCTCCGGGTGGAACTTGTTAAAGGCAACACAACGCCTCGAAACCCCTGAAAACTTGGGTTACCAGGAGGTGTCTGCCTGGGGAGGGGGAGCGTGGGGAACATCCAACCCCACGAAGCGTCGCGTTAGCAACGGGGATAGAGATGGAGGGGAAAAGTAAACTAAAAGCGTTGCTTTATTTTTTTTTTGGAAGGGTAAACCGCTCCCGAATTTGGAAGAGGAGACAGATAACAACCTGTGGCTATCCCCCCTCTGCTCCCCCTCTGTGGTGGGAAGGCACGGGCTGGAGCCGATCTCGGAGCGGCTCCCGCTTTTCAAAGATAGGGGTCCCAAAGTTTTATCAACAAGTTAAGTGTTAACCCCATCCACGTTTGCATCTCACATCCACGTTTGCATCTCACATCCACTCACGCCTTGGGTCTCTCTAGGGCTGAAGTGGGAATAGGGGCTCAGGAAAGGACCCCGGGCACTTTTCAAGATGGTGCTTTGAGATTTTCTTCCCTATTTATTTTTAATTTTTAAATTAATTTCTCCACGTCTATCCCCAAAATCAGCCCCAGACACACATATCCCTCTAAAAAAAAAAGAAAAAGAAAAAGAAAAAAAAGAAAGAAAAAGGAAAAGAAAAAAAGAAAAGTGGAGGGGTGGGGTAAAAAAGGTAAAACTCATAGAACAAATAGGAGAACTATTTATTCGGTCACAGTCGTGTGAAATGCAGCAATAAAAATCTTTGGACTTCAGCAAAAGTTGTTTTTAATTCTTTTTTTTTTGAATTTCAAAAAACAGCTTCCAATGTCCATTAAAACAGCGCTTAAGTCTATAAAAATGTAACTTAAGCATTAAAAAAAAAAATCATAAAGATAGCATCTAAAATCTCCATACAACCGAAAAAAAACCAGCCAACCCAAGCCCCCGAAACCAAAAAAAATCAAAAAATATTTTATAATCAGATATCTTGGATTTTTACACCACCTTACCTGTAAATTATATATACATAGAATATTGCAGAATTATATCTAATACACAATATTTTCACTATTAATGCTGGTATATCTTTATACACTGGCCCTTAAGTTTCTTTTTTTTTTTTAATTAAATTATTGCATTGTATAAACTTTGACTGCAAACGCCCCCCCGCCTCCCTCCTCCCTCCCTCGCCTCCCCCCCCCCCCCCCCCCCCCCCCCATCCCTTGGCTATTCACTGTCCGACTTGCGTCTTTCGCCGTGGTAGAGTGGTTGTAGAGCCCCTGGGCCATGAGGTGCACTGCCAGGGAGTTCTTGCTGCCCGTCGCCTTCTTAATCTTGGCTCGTTTATTCTGGAACCAGATTTTAATCTGGGATTCGTTCAGCCGAGCTCTTGGGCAGGCTTTGACGTCGCTGCTCCGTCAGGTACCGGTTCGTCTGGAACTCGGCCTTGAGTCTCTGCAGCTGCTCGGCGGTGAAGGCGGTGCGCGGCCGCTTGTCCTCCTTGTTGGGGTTCTTCTTCTTTGGTTTGCGGGAGCGGGGACCTACGGCCGGAGAGAGGAGAAACAACGACACCGCCACGTTCCGTTGGATGTCCCGCGTGAGGGGCACCCACGCTCCGAACCTCCCCTTCCCAAGAAAAATAACCCATGCTCCAACGCATCCTCCCCCTTCCCAATAAAAATAACCCACTCTCCTCCACATCCCCCCCCCTTCCCAAGAAAAATAACCCCCGCTTCAACATCCCCCACCCAGGAAAAATAAGCCGCTCACCGACATATCCCCACTTCCCAAGAAAAAGAACGCACCTTCCGACATATCCCCTCCTCCCCTCCCTTCCAAAGAAAAATACCCCTGCTCCGACTTCCCCCCCCCCCCCCCCCCCCCCCCTTCTCAAGGAAAACAGCCCTCGCTTTGTGCCTCCGCTGCCAGGGATGTTCGGGAGGCGGTGGAACGGGACCCTGAGCCCCCCGGCACCCCCGCACCCTCCACATTACATTTTCGTCCCAACCAGAAACACATCTACTGACCCTTTTCATCCCGGGGAAACCCCGGAAAGTAAAGCCTACTCAAGGGCAGTGACACGGGGCTTTTTTTCATGAAAGCTCTTTTTTTTTTTTTTTTAAGGAAACTTCTTGCTTTTTCGGGGGGGGAGAGTAAGAGGGTCGTGATGAAAAAAAATGGAATTCATCCTCCTGCTTATATTGCGGGAAGATCTCCACCGCTTTGCTGCAGTGCCCATATGGCGCTGCACGGCCCGATCCGAATCGTCGGGATTATTCTCGGGAATATTATTCTCGGCAGCACAAGGAGCCTTTTCTGCCTGGGCCGAGCCATTGTGAGGATGTATGTAATTAAATATTAACAAAGGAGAGCGTTGGAGAACAATGGAGTAAATTCCAACCCAGCCCTGAATATTACCTCTGAGTAAGAGTTTGTTTTCAGATATTACGAACTAATTTTCAACTCGTCCTACAATCCCTCTTTCAGCTAGCCGGCTCTCCTGGCGAAAATCCTCGCTCCCTCTTTTGTAAGAGAAAAACCCCATTTTTCTCCTCCCCCTGGAAGCAGATCTCTTCCTTGGTGCTTCCCATCCCTTCCCCAATGGTTTCTACTTCTTTTTAACGAGGGTTTTACCGATCTGCTGGGGCCAGCCCTGCCCTCTCTGCGGAAGCAGGAGGACGTTTTACCCCTTGTTTTTTTTTTTTTAAATTTTTTTTCACCGCTTTTATCCATAATTTCAGAGGTTCTGTCCCAGCCCTTGCCAAGAGATGGACCTGCCAAAACACTTCCCCGTCTCTTGGAAATCTCCCCCCGGCTCCTCCAGAGCTGACTTGCAGCACATGGGGAGGGGGAATTAGAAGAAAGAAACGGAACGGCTACCAATCCGAGGCCTCTTTTAGAGAAGTAAAAGATCGCGGGTCGGATTTGAGCTAAAAACAATTTAATCAAAGTAAGGCGAGGCCTGTGGAAACCACTCTCCCTTCTCCAAAACGCAGCGCGGCGGGATTTTCCTGGCAGGGCAGCTCGCCGGAAGAATGAACCAAGAGCCCAAAGCTAATTTTTTCCTCCTCCTTTTCCTCCTCCTTTTTTTTAATATTTTTCCTCCTTTTTTAAAATGTTTTTCCTCCTTCTTTGACAAAACCCAGCGGTTGGTGGGAAATGCCCCGAGCCCGGAGAGCCTCGGCTGCTACGCGGAAGAAGGAGTTCCGCGCAATCTTCATCTTTCATCTCCCCACATTTTCAGAAAATTTTAAGCAACCCACAAAAAAAAAAAAAAAAAAAAAAAAAAAAAAAAAGAGGGAAAAAGGGGAACGGAGGGAAGAAGGGGTTGTTTTTCCCCATCCAGCGGGTAGAGGGAAGCCGGGAAAGGGAGATGCGGAGGCGGATAGAGGGGTGTTTTTCTCTCCATAGGCGGGCAGAGGGGAGCAGGAGCGCCCCGGGGAGGGGGATTAGGTGGTCGAGAGAGGAATTCGGAGGCAGAGAGCGGGTGCGCCCAGGAAGGGGGATGCTCTTACCTGAAGAGGGCCGGTCCGAGTACCGCGTGCAGTAAACCCAGGCGGCCAGAGCATGGGCTGGTTCCCGGCGTTGGAGCTGGCCTGGGAGCTATCCGAGTCCGAGCTCACCGACAGGTCTCCGCCGCTCAGCCCCCGCGCTTTCAGGGCCGCCTCCAGCGCCGTGGGGTCCCCTCCCTTCTTGGAGGCGCCGTGCAGGGCCAGCCCGGCGGGGCCGCCCTCCCCCCGTGCCGGCGAGCCCGCCCCGCCGCCAGCAGCGGAGCGCCAGGGGCCGGCGCCGCGGCGGGGCTGCGGCGGCTCTCGGCGCCGGGGCCGCCCGCCTCCTTCCTCCGCCCGAACTCGGGCCGCAGGATGTTGTCGATGAAGAAGTTGGTGATGCGGTGCGGGTGCGGATGGGGGTGCGGGGGTTCGCCGGGGGGGAGCAGCAGTCCCCGTCGACCAACGCCTCCGCCTCCGGGCTCCACGTCGCCGCCGGACTCCTGCGGCTCGGCCGCCTCCTCCCGGGGGCTCCGGCCGCCCTCCTGCTCCATCCTGCGCGGCCGGACCCACCGAGTCTCCGCTGCCCGCCCCCCGGGCTCCTGCCTAAACGCTTTTTGTTGTTGCTGTTGCAGTCGGGTTGTTCTTTATTTTAATTTCTTTTTAATATATATTTTTTTATATATATATACACGCACGCACAGGTGTCTATTGCTTCTCCTGGCCGCGCCCGGCATTCAAAATCCAGAGTTTGCAAAAAAAGAAGGAAAGAATATAGTAATTATATAAAAAAAGCAGTAATTAAAAAATAGTAATTATTAAAGAAAAAAAAAAGAAATGAAACCAAGGAGACTCCAAAGCCAAGCAACTGAGCCTCCGTGAGTTCCAACTTCGCAAAAAGAAATATAAAAACACTCGTGCTCCGGTGCTCCTCGCCGCTTGCTGTCGCCGCTCAGCCGCTCGGTCCTGCTTCTCCTACCACCGTCGAGCCTCATCCGCCGCCCCCGTGAGGAGAAATTAATAGTAATAATAATTCTAATAGTCGGGGGTTTGGGGGGGGGGGGGTAGACGGTGCCGGCGTGCGGGGGTGGGGGGGTGTAGGCGGGCTCTCAGCAGCCAGTGTCCCGCCGAGGGCAGGGCGGTGAGGGGCTCCCCGCGGGGCTCCGGCCGGCAGCGCCTCGCCCCGCGCCGCCCCGCGCCGCCCCGCGCCCGCACATGCGGGGGCCAAAGCGGGTGGGGGGGGGGGGGGGGGCGTCCCGCCCTGCGCCGCCCTACGCCCCGGCGGCCACCGCCACCTCCTCCTCCTCTTCTCCCGGACACACTTCCACTCGCGGATTGTTGTCCTTTAGGTTTTAACGGGGCCCCCCGCCGGTGACGTCGCGGGCCCGGGCGCTTCGACACGTGCCTCGGGCCAATGGGAGCGCGGGCTTGCGCACACGTGGTGCGGGGGGCGCCGGTAAGTGACAGCACCCAGCCCCACCCCCCATCACCACACCACCCTCCCCCAGCATCCCCCCTTTTCTCAGCCGTAGGGAAGTGGAGGGAGTGAGATGCCCCGCCGCTCCCCACCTCCCCACCTCCGCTCCGGCACTGGATTATTGGGATGTTTAAGTGCCCCACTGTTTACAAGGTGGGGGGGTGGGTGGCATCCCATAATTCCTTGCAGAAATGCATAAATAATATTAAGCGAGTGGCCCAGATATAAAGGGGGTGGGGGGCGGCCTGGTGCCTGCGGGATGGCCGGAGGGGCGCGGAGTAATTGACTCGTCCTTTCCACAGCTGGACAGGAGCCTTTGATCTCCCCTGCCTGGCCGCCCCCCTCCCCCCCCCCCCCCCTTCGCCCCCAACCCCTGTCCGTCATCCTCCGACCCCCAGAAAATCCCGACTTCGGGACCGCAAAGCTGCCGATGATCGTTTTGCCTTTAGGGAGAACGCCCCCCCCCTCCCGAAAAAAATTAGGGAGCTAAGTGCTGTTGGGTGGCCGAAGGGATGCAGAGCTGAGCCGGCTGGCGGATCCTCGGAGGGGGACAAGGAGGCGGGCCGGGAATTATTCCCCTGCCACTGGTCCGTTATCCCTCCCCGGGGCCGCCGGGTACCACAAGCCCCGACGAGGCGCACGGTGCGGGCACTCGCGGGGGCCAAGCAGGGCCGGGCCAGGAGAGACTCAGCATCGGTAGCATCATCACTTCCACGAGAAGTGACATTTTTATTTGGGTGACATGGACGACTCCTCATCTCGAGTGGAAAGGGACAGCGAGTACTCCTCCTCTTCTTCTTTTTTTTTTTTTTCTCTTTTAATATTTCATTTTTATTTT
Source organism: Tapera naevia (assembly GCA_033556795.1). Lineage (NCBI taxonomy): Eukaryota > Metazoa > Chordata > Aves > Cuculiformes > Neomorphidae > Tapera > Tapera naevia. Next base: position 34,361,663 of record JAUMJJ010000222.1, read on the forward strand.
ATGTTTATCTCCCCTTTCCCTTCGCATTTCGCGGCGGGTCGGGTCCATCGGAGAGGCCAGCACTGGCTGATCCAAAGTTGTTTTGCTCAAACAAGCACCTAGAGGTTAATTTCTTCAAGGGCCCCATGAAAAGCGATTAGCCTGTCTCCCAAGAAGTATTTTCTAATTACTTGGAAGCTCTCACTTTGCTACTACCCCATAATTAAAAGTGTTCGAGGTGCTGCACTTCAAATATTTCGCTCCCGGGCGGACCCAAGTTACCGATAAAAACTTAAAACCTCCTTGAACCCCACGTTACCTGCCCGCTTCGCTGGTACCCGCGGTACCGTTCCCATTCGTTATCCCGCTCCTTCGCGGGATATCTACACCCTGGCATAGGACAGGGAGGAGAACTCCTGAGATAAACTCCAAAGCAAGAGATAAACAAAGCTGTACAAAACAATTACTGCATCTGCCTGTCCTCTGACAATAATCCAGCACCTCAGGTATGCGGAGGCAGCGGGGAGTGGCGGGGGGTGAAGGGGTGATCTGATCCCTAACCGAGGAAATCTGAATGATCTATTTTTTTTTTTTTCGGAGGTTATTTTTATCTGGAGTTCCATCTCTGCAGAAATATTCCCCATTAGCACTTTACTCGCCCGTTTGCGGGAGCCCCGCCAGCGGCATCGCAGCGTGCAGGGGCTTTTCTTCGGGAACCACCGTGGGTCACGGGAGAGGCGGCTTTAAAATGGGATTTGGGCTTCGTTTGCTTCTTTGCTTTAGCCTCTCCTCGCAGCCCTAATGCTTGCTAAAGTCACCTCTCCGCACACCAGTCAGATTCCCTTTAAATACACTCCCTGCGTGGTTTTACTGAGGCTCATTCCGCTCTGCCACCCACTAAAAATATATACATACTTTTTCCCTCCCGCAAACAGACGAGGCTGTGGGTACAGCCCCACGCATCCCTGTGCAAAAACCTCTGCACCGTGCTTTTTTCTTCGGTGCTTTTGGCACTGAGAAGTTTAGAAGCGGGATGGCAACCCGGGAGCCCAGTATCGCGGATGGAGGGAGCTACTGGTCCTACTTGCGGGCAGCGGCCAGACTCCGGGGCCGTTCGTGCCGCTCCTCTGAACAAACTCTCCTTCAGCTTTTGCCCACACTCGGGAAAAAAAAAAAACAAAACCAAATCCCCAAACCAAAACCAAACCCCTAGATGCTGGGAAACGCAAATGCTGAGATAGGAGGTGGAAGCTCGAGGAAGGTCTGCAACCCCTCGTCCTTCCAGCTTGACTGCTTGCAAAACCTTGGCACGCATCAAATTTCTCTGGGTTTTCAGCCA
>JAUMJJ010000223.1:0-347503 GCA_033556795.1 Tapera naevia
CCCGTCCCCCCCCATCCCCCCGTCCCCCCCTCCCGTCCCCCTCGTCCCCCCCCCCCATCCCCCCCGTGTCCCCTCCCGTCCCAACGAAGCCCCTTCCCCCGTGTCCCCCCCCGCAGCTCTCGCAGCGCCCGGGGCCCGAAGCGCCCATCTTCGTCCCCCTCGGACCCGGGCTGGCCCCTGGCCAAGCTGTGGGTCCGCGGCGCCCACTTCGCCCACACACGAGCTCCTCACGCACCTCCTGCAGAGCCACTTCCTGGGGGAGGTGCTGGCGGTGGCGACGCTGCGGCTGCCCCAGACCCACCCGGTGCACCAGGTACCCCGAAACCCGCACCCCAAAAACCCGCACCCCAAATCCTGCACCCAAACCCTGCATCCCTAACCCCACACCCCAAACCCTGCATCCCTAACCCCGCACCCCAAAACCTGCACCCCAAAACCTGCACCTGAAACCTGCACCCCAAAACCCTGCACCCAAAACCCGCACCCCAAACCCTGCATCCCGAATTCTGCACCCTGAAACCCGCACCCCAAAACCTGCACCCCAAATCCTGCACCCAAAAACCTGCGCCCCAAACCACTGCATCCCAAATTCTGCACCCTGAAACCCGCACCCCAAAACCCACACCCCTGCACCCCAAATCCTGCACCCAAAACCTGCGCCCCAAACCCTGCATCCCAAATTCTGCACCCTGAAACCCGCACCCCAAAACCACACCCCAAATCCTGCTCCCAAACCCTGCGCCCCAAAATCCGCACCCCAAAACCCGCACCCCAAATTCTGCACCCAAACCCTGCACCCCAAAACCCGCACCCCGAAACTTGCACCCCAAATCTGCACCCTGAAACCCGCACCCCAAAACCTGCCCCCGAACTCTGTGCCCCAAAACCCGCACCCCGAAACCTGCACCCTGAAACCTGCACCCCGAAACCTGCACCCAAACCCTGCATCCCGAACTCTGCACCCCCAAAACCCGCACCCCGAAACCCACACCCCAAAACCTGCACCCTGAAACCTGCACCCCAAAAACCTGCACCCCGAAACCCGCACTCAAAAACCTGCACTGCAAAGCCTGCACCCGAACCCTGCGCCCCGAAACCCGCACCCCGAAACCCACACCCCAAAACCTGCACCCCCAAAACCTGCGCCCAAGCCCTGCATCCCTAACCCTGCACCCCAAAACCTGCTCCCCAAAATCCGCACCCTGAAACCTGCACCCCAAATCCTGCACCCTAACCCCTGCGCCCCAAAACCCGCACCCCAAAACCTGCACCCCAAATCCTGCACCCTAACCCTGCACCCCAAAACCCGCACCCCAAAACCTGCACCCAGGAACCTGCATCCTGAAACCTGCGCCCAGGAACCTGCACCCAAACCCTGCGCCCCAAAACCTGCACCCCAAAACCTGCACCCTGAAACCTGAACCCCAAAACCTGCGCCCATGAACCTGCACCCAAACCCTGCACCCAAACACTGCACCCTGAAGCTTGAGCCCCGAAACCCAAAACCTGCACCCCAAACCCTGCATCCCGAATTCTGCACCCTGAAACCCACACCCTGAAACCTGTCCCCCAAAACCTGCCCCCGAACCCTGCGCCCCAAAACCCGCACCCCGAAACCTGCACCCTGAAACCTGCACCCCAAAACCTGCACTGCAAAGCCTGCACCCGAACCCTGCGCCCCAAAACCCGCACCCCGAAACCCGCACCCTGAAACCTGCACCCCCAAAACCTGCACCCCAAAACCTGCATCCCGAACTCTGCACCCCAAAACCCGCACCCCGAAACCCACACCCCAAAACCTGCACCCCAAAACCTGCACCCAAACCCTGCATCCTGAATTCTGCACCCCGAATTCTGCACCCCGAAACCCACACCCCAAAACCTGCACCCAAACCCTGCGCCCCAAAACCCGCACCCCGAAACCTGTACCCCAAAACCCGCACCCCGAAACCTGCACCCCAAAACCTGCACCCCAAAACCTGCACCCAAGCCCTGCATCCCTAACCCTGCACCCCAAAACCTGCTCCCCAAAACCTGCATCCCAAACCCTGCACCCCAAAACCCGCACCCCAAAACCCGCACCCTGAAACCTGCACCCCAAAACCTGCACCCAAGCCCTGCATCCCTAACCCTGCACCCCAAAACCTGCTCCCCAAAACCTGCACCCCAAATCCTGCACCCAAACCCTGTGCCCCAAAACCCGCACCCCAAAATCTGCACCCGAACCCTGCACCCCAAAACCCCGCACCCCGAAACCCGCACCCTGAAACCTGCACCCCAAAACCTGCACCCAAGCCCTGCATCCCTAACCCTGCACCCCAAAACCTGCTCCCCAAAACCTGCACCCCAAATCCTGAACCCAAACCCTGCGCCCCAAAATCCGCACCCCGAAACTTGCACCCCAAAAACCTGCACCCCAAAATCTGCACCCAAACCCTGCATCCTGAATTCTGCACCCCGAAACCTGCACCCCAAAAACCTGCACCCCAAAACCCGCACTCCGAAACCTGCACCCCAAACCCTGCATCCCGAATTCTGCACCCTGAAACAGGCACCCCAAAACCTGCACCCCAAATCCTGCACCCAAACCCTGCGCCCCAAAACCCGCACCCCAAAACCTGCACCCCAAAACCTGCAACCTGAAACCTGCGCCCAGGAACCTGCATCCAAACCCTGTGCCCCAACACCTGCACCCCAAAACCCTGCATCCCGAATTCTGCACCCCAAACTTGCACCCCGAAACCTGCACCCCAAAACCTGCACCCGAACCCTGCACCCCAAAACCCGCACCCCAAAACCTGCACCCCAAACCCCTGCATCCCGAATTCTGCTCCCTGAAACCCGCACCCCAAAACCTGCACCCCAAATCCTGCACCCAAACCCTGCGCCCCAAAACCCGCACCCCAAACCCTGCGCCCCAAAACCCGCACCCCAAAACCCGCACCCCAAAAACCTGCACCCCAAATCCTGCACCAAACCCTGCGCCCCAAAACCCGCACTCCAAAACCTGCACCCCGAAACCTGCACCCAAACCCTGCATCCTGAATTCTGCACCCTGAAACCCCCAACCCAAAACCTGCACCCCAAATCCTGCACCTGAACCCTGCGCCCCAAAACCCGCACCCTGAAACTTACACCCCGAAATCCGCACCCCAAACCCTGCATCCCGAATTTTGCACCCTGAAACCTGCACCCTGAAACCTGCACCCAGGAATCTGCACCCAAACCCTGCGCTCCGAAACCTGCACCCCAAAACCTGCACCCTGAAACCTGAACGCCAAAACCTGTGCCCATGAACCTGCACCCAAACCCTGCACCCAAACCCTGCACCCTGAAGCTTGAGCCCCGAAACCCACGCCCCGAACCTTGTGCCCCAAAACCTGCACCCCAAAACCTGCACCCCCAAAATTGCAACCCCGATACCTGCACCCCAAACCCTGCACCCCAAACCCTGCACCCTGTAATCTGCACCCCAAGCCCTGCACCCCCGAACTCTGCACCCCGAAACCTGCACCCCCAACCGTGAGCCCCAAAACCTGCACCCCAAAACCTGCACCCCCACACCCTGCACCCCGAAACTGGATGCCCCCAACCACTGCACCCCAAAGCGCACCCAATGTCCCCGTGACCCCCCCATGACCCCCCCATCCCGTGTTGTCCCCCCTCTACCCCCCCTGCCCCTCTCTGCCCCCTCTGTTCCCCTCTGTCCCCCCCGCCCCCCCCGATGTCCCCCTCTGTCCCCCTCTGTCCCCCTCTGCCCCCTGATGTCCCCTCTGCCACCCCCTGCCCCCCCGATGTCCCCCCCGATGTCCCCCTGATGTCCCCTCTGCCCCCCTCTGCCCCCCCCGACCCTCTCTGCCCCCTCTGTCCCCCTCTGTCCCCCCTGCCCCCCCGATGTCCCCCTGATGTCCCCTCTGTCCCCCTCTGTCCCCCTCTGCCCCCTGATGTCCCCTCTGCCCCCCCTGCCCCCTGATGTCCCCCCCGATGTCCCCCCTGATGTCCCCTCTGTCCCCCTCTGTCCCCCCTGCCCCCCCGATGTCCCCCTGATGTCCCCTCTGTCCCCCTCTGTCCCCCTCTGCCCCCTGATGTCCCCTCTGCCCCCCCTCTGCCCCCCTGATGTCCCCTCTGCCCCCCCTGCCCCCCGATGTCCCCCCCAATGTCCCCCCTGATGTCCCCTCTGTCCCCCTCTGTCCCCCTGCCCCCCGATGTCCCCCTGATGTCCCCTCTGCCCCCCTCTGCCCCCCTCTGCCCCCCTGATGTCCCCTCTGCCCCCCCTGCCCCCCGATGTCCCCCCCAATGTCCCCCCTGATGTCCCCCTGATGTCCCCTCTGTCCCCCTCTGCCCCCTGATGTCCCCTCTGCCCCCCCCTCTGCCCCCGATGTCCCCCTGATGTCCCCTCTGCCCCCCAATGTCCCCCCAGATGTCCCCCCTCTGCCCCCCTCTGCTCCCCTCTGCCCCCCCCACCCCCCTGATGTCCCCCCGATGTCCCCTCTGTCCCCCTCTGCCCCCCAATGTCCCCCCCGATGTCCCCTCTGTCCCCCCCTCTGCCCCTCGTTGTCCCCTCTGTCCCCTGATGTCCCCCCTCTGCCCCCCTCTGCCCCCTTCTGCCCCCCGATGTCCCCCCCGATGTCCCCTCTGCCCCCTCCTCTGCCCCCGATGTCCCCCAATGTCCCCCTGATGACCTCTCTGCTCCCCAATATCCTCCCAGATGTCCCCCCTCTGCCCCCCCTCTGCCCCCGATGTCCCCCTGATGTCCCCTCTGTCCCCCTCTGCCCCCTGATGTCCCCTCTGCCCCCCCTCTGCCCCCGATGTCCCCCCTGATGTCCCCTCTGCCCCCCAATGTCCCCCCAGATGTCCCCCCTCTGCCTCCCTCTGCTCCCCTCTGCCCCCCCCCGATGTCCCCCCGATGTCCCCTCTGTCCCCCTCTGCCCCCCAATGTCCCCCCCGATGTCCCCTCTGTCCCCCTCTGCCCCCCGATGTCCCCCCGATGTCCCCTCTGTCCCCCTCTGCCCCCTGATGTCCCCTCTGCCCTCCCTCTGCCCCCGATGTCCCCCAATGTCCCCCCAGATGTCCCCCCTCTGCCCCCCGATGTCCCCCAATGTCCCCTCTGCCCCCCGATGTCCCCTCTGCCCCCTCCTCTGCCCCCGATGTCCCCCAATGTCCCCCTGATGACCTCTCTGCTCCCCAATATCCTCCCAGATGTCCCCCCTCTGCCCCCCCTCTGCCCCCGATGTCCCCCAATGTCCCCTCTGCTCCCGATGTCCCCTCTGTCCCCCCAGCTCCTGCTCCCCCCACTTCCGCTTCACCTTCCACATCAACATCCTGGCCCGGGAGACCCTGCTGAACCCCGGGGGCGTCATCGACCAGGTCAGGGGGCACCTGGGACCCCGCGGTGGCACTGGGTCCCCCCGGGTGCCCCAGGTCTGGGTGGCACTGGGACTCCTTAGTGGCACTGGGACCCCCGGGTTCCCCTGGGTCTGGGTGGCACTGGGACCCCTTGGTGGCACTGGGACCCCCGGGTCCCCTTGGGTCTGGATGGCACTGGGACCCCTTGGTGGCACTGGGTCCCCTTGGTGGCACTGGGACCCCTTGGTGGCACTGGGACCCCCGGGTCGGTCCCCCTGGGTCTGGATGGCACTGGGACCCCTTGGTGGCACTGGGTCCCCTTGGTGGCACTGGGACCCCTTGGTGGCACTGGGACCCCCGGGTCCCCCTGGGTCTGGGTGGCACTGGGACCCCTTGGTGGCACTGAGACCCCTTGGTGGCACTGGGACCCCTGAGTCCCCCTGGGTCTGGGTGGCACTGGGACCTCTTGGTGGCACTGGGACCCCTTGGTGACACTGGGTCCCCCGGGTGCCCCAGGTCTGGGTGGCACTGGGACCCCTTGGTGGCACTGGGACCCCTTGGTGACACTGGGTCCCCCGGGTGCCCCAGGTCTGGGTGGCACTGGGTCCCCTTGGTGGCACTGGGACCCCGCGGTGGCACTGGGTCCCCCGGGTGCCCCAGGTCTGGGTGGCACTGGGACCCTTTGGTGGCTCTGGGACCCCCAGGTCCCCCGGGTCTGGGTGGCACTGGGACCCCTTGGTGGCACTGGGTCCCCCGCGTTCCCCTGGGTCTGGGTGGCACTGGGACCCCTTGGTGGCACTGGGTCCCCCGGGTGCCCCAGGTCTGGGTGGCACTGGGTCCCTTGGGTCCCCCCGGGTCTGGGTAGCACTGGGACCCCTTGGTGGCACTGGGACCCCTGGATCCCCTTGGTGGCTCTGGGACCCCCGAGTCCCCCAGGTCTTGGTGGCCCTGGGTCCCCTTGGTGGCACTGGGACCCCCAGGTTCCCCAGGTTTGAGTGGCATTGGGTCCCCTGGATTCCCTTGGTGGCACTGGGTGCCCCGAGTCCCCTGGGTCTGGGTGGCACTGGGACACCCAGGTCCCCCAGGTCTGGGTGGCATTGGCTCCCCTGGGTCCCCTTGGTGACTGTGGGTCCCCCGGGTCCCCCAGGTCTGGGTGGCACTGGGTCCCCTTGGTGGCTCTGGGTCCCCCGGGTCCCCCTGGTTTGGGTGGCACTGGGTCCCCTGGGTCCCCTTGGTGGCTGTGGGTCCGCCGGGTCCCCCTGGTTTGGGTGGCACTGGGTCCCCTGGGTCCCCCCGGGTCTGGGTGGCACTGGGTCCCCTGGGTCCCCTTGGTGGCTGTGGGTCCCCTGGGTCCCCCCTGGTTTGGGTGGCACTGGGTCCCCTGGGTCCCCTTGGTGGCTCTGGGTCCCCCGGGTCCCCCAGGTCTGGGTGGCACTGGGTCCCCTTGGTGGCTGTGGGTCCCCTGGGTCCCCCCTGGTTTGGGTGGCACTGGGTCCCCTGGGTCCACTTTGGTGGCACTGGGTCCCCTGGGTCCCCCAGGTCTGGGTGGCACCAGGTCTGGGTGGCACTGGATCCCCTGGGTCCCCTTTGGTGGCACTGGGTCCCCTGGGTCCCCCAGGTCTGGGTGGCACTGGGTCCCCTGGGTCCCCTTGGTGGCTGTGGGTCCCCTGGGTCCCCCCTGGTTTGGGTGGAATTGAGTCCACTGGGACCCCTTGGTGGCACTGGGTCCCCCCAGGTCTGGTGGCACTGGGTCCCCTGGGTCCCCTTTGGTGGCACTGGGTCTCCCGGGTCCCCCCAGGTCTGGTGGCACTGGATTCCCCTGGGTCCCCTTGGTGGCTCAGGGTCCCCTGGGTCCCCCCGGGTCTGGGTGGCACTGGGTCCCCTGGGTCCCCCTGTGTTTGGGTGGCATTGGGTCCCCTGTGTCCCCTGGGTCGGGGTGGCACCGGGGATGGGCCACCGAGGCCACCGAGGCTGGTGCCATCCCCAGGCCACGGCGCTGGGCCGGGAGGGGACCCTGGCGCTGGTGGCGCGGGGGACGGCGGCGCTGAGCTACGCCGAGCTCTGTGTCCCCGACGACCTGGAGGCGCGCGGGGTCCTCGATGTCCCCAACTACTGGTACAGGGACGACGCCCTCGAGATCTGGGGGGCCATCGAGAGGTGGGGACGAGGGGACAGGGAGGGGGGGATGAGGGGGGGGGGATGGGGGAGAGGACAAAGGGGATGGGGACCACGGGGGTGGGACCGTGGGGTGGGACAAGGGGGCGTGGCCGTGGGGACAACAGGGGTGGGGACCTGGAGATGGGACAACAGGGGATGGGGGGGACCATGGGGTGGGACAAGGGGCGTGGCCGTGGGGACAATGGGGATGGGGACAATGGGGATGGGGACAATGGGGATGGGGGGGACCATGGGGTGGGACAAGGGGCGTGGCCATGGGGACAGCGGGGATGGGGACAATGGGGATGGGGACAATGGGGATGGGGACAATGGGGATGGGGGGGACCATGGGGTGGGACAAGGGGGCGTGGCCATGGGGACAACAGGGATGGGGACCTGGAGATGGGACAACAGGGGATGGGGGGGACCATGGGGTGGGACAAGGGGGCGTGGCCATGGGGACAACGGGGATGGGGACAATGGGGATGGGGACAATGGGGATGGGGACAATGGGGATGGGGGGGACCATGGGGTGGGACAAGGGGCGTGGCCATGGGGACAGCGGGGATGGGGACAATGGGGATGGGGACAATGGGGATGGGGACAATGGGGATGGGGGGGACCATGGGGTGGGACAAGGGGGCGTGGCCATGGGGACAACAGGGATGGGGACCTGGAGATGGGACAACAGGGGATGGGGGGGACCATGGGGTGGGACAAGGGGGCGTGGCCATGGGGACAACGGGGATGGGGACAATGGGGATGGGGACAATGGGGATGGGGGGGACCATGGGGTGGGACAAGGGGGCGTGGCCGTGGGGACAACGGGGATGGGGACAATGGGGATGGGATGTAGGAATGGGGACCTGGGGATGGGACAAGGGGATGGGACAAGGGGACATGGCCATGGGGACAACAGGGATGGGGACAAAGGGGATGGGACAACAGAGGTGGGACCATGGGGGTGGGACAACAGGGGACATGGCCGTGGGGACAACAGGAATGGGGACAATGGGGATGGGATGTAGGAATGGGGACCTGGGGATGGGGACCACGGGGGTGGGACAAGAGGGTGGGACAAGGGGACATGGCCATGGGGACAACAGGGATGGGGACAATGGGGATGGGATGTAGGAATGGGGACCTGGGGATGGGGACCACGAGCATGGGACCATGGGGTGGGACAAGGGGACATGGCCATGGGGACAACAGGGATGGGACCACGGGGATGGGGACAATGGGGGTGGGAGGTAGGAATGGGGAAAATGGAGATGGGGACCATGGGGGGGTGGGACAACAGGGGATGGATGGGACCAGGGGGACGTGGAGACGTGGGGACATGGCCATGGGGACAACAGGGATGGGGACAAGAGGGGTGGGATGTCAGAATGGGGACCTGGAGATGGGACAGCAGGGGATGGAGGGGACCATGGGAATGGGATGTGGGAGGGGACAAGGAGGATGGGGACCATGGGAATGGGACCACAGGGGTGGGACAAGGTGAAGGGATGGGATGTAGGAATGGGGACATGGAGATGGGGACCAAAGGGGTGGGACAACAGGGGATGGGACAACAGGGATGGACGGGACATGGGACATGGGGATGGGATGTGGGGATGAGGCTGAGGGAGGGGCCAACAGGGATGGGGACAACGGGGTGGGCCACGGGGCCACGGGGGTGGGACGTGAGGATGGGGTCGTGGGGATGTGACGTGGAGGTGGGGACATGGGGACAGCGGGGATGGCTGTGACCAAGGGGATGGGGCCATCAGGGCTGGTGGCACAGGGCTGGGAGCTGCTGGGGCCGGGGGGGGCACCAGGGGTGGTCCTGTCCCCGCTTGTCCCCAATGTCCCCAACGGGGCCCAGCTTGGCCGAGGGGATCGTGGCTCTCTACTACCCCGAGGACGGTGACGTGGCCGAGGACCAGGAGCTCCAGGACTGGGTGGGAGAGATCTTCACCTACGGTGTCCTTGGCAACGAGAGATCAGGTGGGGGAGACCGTGGTGGCCCTGGTGACATCGCGGTGGGGGTCACGGTCACATCGTGGTGGCCTTGATGGCATCGTGGTGGTCACGGACACATCACGGACACATCATGGTGGTGACCATGGTCACATTGTAGTGGTCTTGATGACATTGTGGTGGTCAAGGTCACATCACGGTGGGGGTCACGGTCACATCATGGTGGTGGCAATGGTCACATTGTGGTGGCCTTGGTGGCATGGCGGTGGTCATGGTCACATTGTGGTGGGGGTCAAGGTCATATCATGGAGGTGGTCACAGTCACATCGTGGTGACCTTGATGACATCGTGGTGGTCACAGTCACATCATGGTGGGGGTCATGGTCACATTGTGGTGGCCTTGGTGGCACCATAGTGGTCACGGTCACATCGTGGTGGTGGCCACAGTCACATCATGGTGGTCTTGATGACATCGTGGTGGTCATGGTCACATCATGGTGGTGGCCACGGTCACAGTGTGGTGCCCTTGATGACATTGTGGTGGTCACATCACGGTGGGAGTCATCGTCACGTCACGGTCACATCATGGTGGTGGCCATGGTCACATCATGGTGACCTTGATGACATCGTGGTGGCCGTGGTCACATCGTGGTGGGGGGTCAAGGTCTCATTGTGGTGGTGACCATGGTCACATCATGGTGGCCTTGATGACATCGTGGTGGCCGTGGTCCCATCACGGTGGGGGTCACGGTCCCATCATGGTCACATCGTGGTGGCCATGGTCACATCATGGTGGTGGGGGTCAAGGTCCCATTGTGGTGGTGGCCATGGTCACATCATGGTGGCCTTGATGACATCGTGGTGGCCGTGGTCCCATCACAGTGGGGGTCACGGTCCCATCACTGTCACATTGTGGTGGCCATGGTCACATCGTGGTGGCCTTGATGACATCATGGTGGCCGTGGTCCCATCATGGTGGGGGTCATGGTCCCATCATGGTCCCATCGTGGTGGCCTTGATGACATCATGGTGGCCGTGGTCCCATCACGGTGGTGGCCACGGTCCCATCGTGGTGGGGGAGTTGCCCGGTGTCCCCTGGGAGCCTCTCCCGGGGGTGTCCCCTGGGGGTGTCCCCGTGCCGGGTGACGCCCCCGGTGACCTCCGGCCGTGTCCTCTCCCCCAGGGTTCCCCTCCAGGCTCCGCAGCCGCCCCGAGCTCGTCAAGTTCCTCACCATGATCATCTTCTGCTGCTCCGCCCGGCACGCGGCCGTCAACAGCGGCCAGGTGGCCCCTGGGGACACTGGGGGGGGGGGGGGGGAACTTGGGGGAGGGGGGGGAGAGACCCCTGAGTGTCCCTGTAGGCCCAGTGGTGGCCATGGGTGCCGTGGTGACGTCCCCGTTCCATGGGTGGCCCTGGTGGGACCTGGGAGAAGATGGGGGGACGCGGGAGACCCCAGGGGCCCCTGTAGGCCCCGTGGTGGCCACAGAGGACCTGGAGAAGTCCCCGTCCCCCTGGGTGGCCCTGGTGGGACCCGGGGACACAATGAGGACCTGGGGGGACGTGGAGGGACATTGGGGGCCACAGGGGGGCCACGGGAGCCCCCCAAGTTCCTCTGTTCACCCCTGGTGGCCACGGAGCCCCGTGGTGGCCACAGGTGCCATCGTGGTCCCCTGGGTGACCCTGGTGGGACTCAGGGACACAGTGAGGACCTGGGGGGACATGGAGGGACATTGGGGGCCACAGGGGGGCCATGGGAGCCCCCCAAGTTCCTCTGTTCACCCCTGGTGGCCACGGAGCCCCGTAGTGGCCACAGGTGCCATTGTGGTCCCCTGGGTGGCCCTGGTGGGACCCGGGCGCCCACGGGGGGTGTCAGGGGGTCCCAGTTGCCCCCTCCCCTCCCCCCCAGTATGATTTCGGGGCGTGGATGCCGAACACCCCGGGGTCTCTGCGCCGGGCGCCGCCCACGACCAAGGAGGAGGCGACGCCGGAGCTGTTCCTGGAGACCCTCCCGACCCCCGCGGCCACCGGGGCCCTCCTGGCCCTGCTCAGCGTCGTCAGCTACGAGGGCGGCGAAGATGTGAGCGACCCCGGACCACGTGACCCCCGTGACCCCGTGACCCCCATGAACTTGTGACCCCATGACCCCCATGGCCCCGTGACTATGTGGTCACGTGAACTCATGACCCCCCTGACCCAGTGACCCTGTGACCCAATGTTCCCTGTGACCCCCTTTCCCCCTGACCCTGTGACCTCATGACCCCGTGTCCCTGTGACCCCATGACCCCCATGACCTCAGAATCCCCATGACCCCTGTGACTCCCATGATCCCGTGACCCAATGATCCCTGTGACCCAGTGACCCCATGACCCCGTGACCCCCCGACCCCCTTGATGCCATGACCCCAGAATCCCCATGACCCCCATGACCTTGTGACCCCATGACCTCCATGGCCCCACGACTATGTGATCACGTGAACTAATGACCCCCTTGACCCCCTGACCCCTGACCCTCTAACCCCGTGACCCTGTGACCCTGTGACCCCATGACCCCATGACCTCAGAATCCCTGTGACCACCTAACCCCCTGACCCTGTGACCCAATGATCCCTGTGACCCAGTGACCCCCTGACCCCGTGACCCCCGTGATGCCATGACCCCCATGACCTCAGAATCCCCATGACCCCTGTGACCGCAATGATCCTGTGACCCTGTGACCCAATGATCCATGTGATCCAATGACCCCGTGACCCCCGACCCCTGTGATGCCATGACCCCAGAATCCCCACGACCCCCATGACCTTGTGACCCCATGACCCCCTTGGCCCTGTGACCCAGTGACCCCATACCCCATGACCCCTGTGACCCCCGTGACCCCTGTGACCCCCATGATGCCGTGACCCCCATGACCTCAGAATCCCCATGACCCCCATGACCTTGTGACCCCATGACCCCCACGGCCCTGTGACTATGTGATCACGTGAACTCATGACCCCCCTGACCCTGTGATCCAATGATCCCTGTGACCCTGTGACCCCATGACCCCGTGACCCCCTGATGCCATGACCCCCATGACCTCAGAATCCCCATGACCTCCGTGACCCCCATGATCCCATGACCCCATAACCCTGTGACCCCATGACCCCGTGACCCCATGACCTCAGAATCCCCGTGACCCCCATGACCACATGACCCTGTGACATCATGACCACCATGACACGGTGGCCCCTGTGACCTCGTGACCCCCATGACCCCATGACCCAATGGTCCCCATGACCCCTGTGAATTCAGGTTTCCCGTGACCACGTGACCTCAGGATCCCCATGACCTCTGTGTCCCCATGACCCCCTGTGACCCCCAGATGTCCTGGTGGCCCCCCATGACCCTTATACCACCCCTGACCCCCTGTGACCCTCAGATGTCCTGGTGCCCCCTCTACCTCCAGATGACCTGGTGGCCCCCCATGACTCCTGTGACCCCCCCGACCCCCTGTTACCCCCAGGTGTCCTGGTGGCCTCCCATGACCCCTCTGACCCCCTGCGACCCCCAGATGTCCTGGTGGCCCCCCATGACCCTTATACCACCCCTGACCCCCTGCGACCCCCAGATGTCCTGGTGGCCCCCCATGACCCCTGTGCCCCCCCCCTGACCCCCGGATGTCCTGGTGGCCCCCCATGACATCTGTCCACCCCCTGACCCCCTGTGACCCCCAACTGTCCTCCTGGTGGCCCCCCATGACGCCCCCTTCCCCTCTCCCCAGCGCCCCCTGGGCTCTCGCTCCCAGGAGCCCTTCTGTGGGGCTGCCCCACGGCTCCTCTTCGCCGCCTTCCGCCGCCGCTTGGCCGAGATCTCCCGGCGCATCCGGAGCCGCAACGAGGGGCTGGAGCTGCCCTACCCCTACCTCGACCCGGCCTGCGTCCAGGAGAGCATCGCCATCTGATGGCCCCGGGGTGGCCCCAACACCCCGGGGTGGCCCCAACCTCCTTGGATCATCCTCAAGTTCCTTGGATCATCCCCACCTCCCCATTGTGCCCCCCACCCCAGAAGGTGGCCCCAACCTCCTTGGACCATCCCCACCTCCCCATGGTGCCCCCAACACCCCAAGGAGGCCCCAACCTCCTTGGACCATCCCCACCCACCCACCCATGGTGCCCTCCATCCCCCAAGGTGGCCCCAACCTCCTTGGACCATCTCCACCTCCTTATGGTGCCCCAAACCCCCCAGGATGGCCCCAACCTCCTTGGATCATCCTCAAGTTCCTCGGATCATCCCCACCTCCCCATTGTGCCCCCCACCCCAGAAGGTGGCCCCAACCTCCTTGGACCATCCCCACCTCCCCATGGTGCCCCCAACACCCCAAGGAGGCCCCAACCTCCTTGGACCATCCCCACCCACCCATGGTGCCCTCAACCCCAGAAGTTGGCCCCAACCTCCTTGGACCATCCCCACCTCCTTACGGTGCCCCAAACCCCCCAGGATGGCCCCAACCTCCTTGGATCATCCTCAAGTTCCTTGGATCATCCCCACCTCCCCGTGGTGCCCCCAACCCCTCAAGGTGTCCCCAACCTCCTTGGACCATCCCCACCCACCCACAGTGCCCCCAACCCCCCGGGATGGCCCCAACCTCCTTGGATCATCCTCAAGTTCCTCGGATCATCCCCACCTTCCCGTGGTGCCCCCAACCCCTCAAGGTGTCCCCAACCTCCTTGGACCATCCCCACCCACCCACAGTGCCCCCAACCCCCCGGGATGGCCCCAACCTCCTTGGATCATCCTCAAGTTCCTTGGACCATCCCCACCCACCCATGGTGCCCCCCAACCCCTCAAGGTGGCCCCAATCTCCTTGGATCATCCTCAAGTTCCTTGGATCATCCCCACCTCCCCATTGTGCCCCCCACCCCAGAAGGTGGCCCCAACCTCCTTGGACCATCCCCACCCACCCACCCATGGTGCCCTCCATCCCCCAAGGTGGCCCCAACCTCCTTGGACCATCCCCACCTCCTTATGGTGCCCCAAACCCCCCAGGATGGCCCCAACCTCCTTGGATCATCCTCAAGTTCCTTGGATCATCCCCACCTCCCCGTGGTGCCCCCAACCCCTCAAGGTGTCCCCAACCTCCTTGGACCATCCCCACCCACAGTGCCCCCAACCCCCTGGGATGGCCCCAACCTCCTTGGATCATCCTCAAGTTCCTTGGACCATCCTCACCCTCCCATGGTGCCCCCCACCCCAGAAGTTGGCCCCAATCTCCTTGGACCATCCCCACCTCCTTATGGTGCCCCAAACCCCTCAGGATGGCCCCAACCTCCTTGGATCATCCTCAAGTTCTTTGGACCATCTCCACCTCCCCATGGTGCCCCCCACCCCAAAAGGTGGCCCCAACCTCCTTGGACCATCCCAACCCACCTATGGTGCCCCCCAACCCCTCAAGGCATCCCCAACCCCCTTGGATCATCCTAAAGTTCCTTGGATCATCTCCACCTCCCCATGGTGTCCCCAACCTCCCAGGGTGGCCCCAGTCTCCTTGGACAAACCCCGACCACCCCCAAGGGGTCCCCAACGCCCCAGGACCAACCCCACCCCAGGAGAGGACTCGAAATAAAGGTGGTGGCTCCGATCCCCGCATGGGTTGTGATTGGGAAGAGGCACTGGGGCTGTGGGAACACCATGGCCAAGGGGGCACTGGAGCACTGGGAAGACTGGGAGCACTGGGGGCACCGTGGCCATGGGGGCACTGGGAGCACTGGGGGCACCATGGCCAAGGCGGCACTGGGAACACTGGGAGCACTGGGGGCACCATGGCCATGGGGGCACTGGGAGCACTTGGGGGCACTGAGGGCACCATGGCCAAGGGGGCACTGGGAGCACTGGGAAGACTGGGAGCACTGGGGGTTACCATGGCCATGGGGGCACTAGGAGCACTGGGAGCACTGGGGGCACCATGGCCAAGGGGGCACTGGGGGCATTGGGAGCACTGGGGCCATTGGGGGCATCATAAGGTTGGAAAGGACCTCTGAGATCATCAAGTCCAACCTATAACCCAACACCAACACCAACACCAACCCCAACCCCAACCCCAACACCAACACCAACCATCATCTAACCCATGGCACTCAGTGCCTCATCCAGTCTCCCCTTCAACCCCTCCAGGGTCGGTGACTCCACCCCCTCCCTGGGCAGCCCATTCCAATGACCAATCACCCTTTCAGGGAAGAACTTTCTCCTCCCATCAAGTCCAACCTTCCCCTGACCAAGCTTGAGTCCCTGCCCTCTAGTTCTGTCCCTGGTCACCTGAGAGAAGAGACCAACCCCTGCCCGACCACAACCTCCTTTTAGGGAGTTGTAGAGAGCAATGAGGTCTCCCCTGAGCCTCCTCTTCTCCAGACTAAAGAGCCCCAACTCCCTCAGTCTCTCCTCGTAGGGCTTGTGCTCCAGCCCCTTCACCATCTTCGTTGCCCTCCTCTGGACCATCTCCAGTATCCTGACATCTTTCCCAAACTGGGGGGCCCAGAACTGGACACAATACTCAAGATGAGGCCTGAGCAGTGCCGAGTAGAGGGGGATGTGATGCTGTGGGAATGCTGGATATTCCGGGTCCACCCCTAAATGTCCTCTGCTCCCCGCAGAACGTTACCAAAGTCATCAGCTGTAGAGCAGCTGAGGCCTCAAACACTGCAGCTTCTCCTCCGGTGGCAAAGCAGAAAGGCTCAGGGATGGGAAGGTTGGAATCGCTTGAGACAAGGGTTTGGAAGAGGTGAATTGAGTACTCCCACCCAACCACCCTGGGCATATTTTGCCCTTTGAACCCTTGCCATTAGCATCACCGCATCACAAGGTTGGAAAGGACCTCTGAGATCATCGAGTCCAACCTATAACCCAACAGCAACACCAACACCAACACCAACCATCATCTAACCCATGGCACTCAGTGCCTCATCCAGTCTCCCCTTAAACACTTCCAGGGTCAGTGACTCCACCCCCTCCCTGGGCAGCCCATTCCATTGGCCAATCACCCTTTCAGTGAAGAACTTTTTCCTCACATCAAGTCCAACCTTTCCCTGACGAAGCTTGAGTCCAAGCCCTCTAGTTCTGTCCCTGGTCACCTGAGAGAAGAGACCAAAGCATCTACCAGGCCACTCAAGCATTTCTGAGCCCCAACCCGTGGAAGCTGACAAAGAAACCTCTTTATTTTACTTCAAAATCAAAAAGGCACCTTTATGCTGAGCTTCTTCATCCAATCTTCAGTTTGGAAACACCTGGAGCTGTGGAAAACTTGACTTTGCTCAAAACAGTCAACAGAAAATGAAGAGAGCGAAGGCAAAGAAGGGCAGACGAGTCTTCTGACGAATGATTTGCTTTGGTGGGGAGTTTGAGGAGGTGATTTTGCCCTCATGGCAGCTTCCCAGAACTTCACTGCGCTCACTTTTCAAGCCTGGGAGAGGCACCTGAAGACAAACAACAAGAGCTGATTCGTCCCTTCTACGGATTTCAACGTGATCAAGTTCTACAAACGGCTTTTCACCCTCTCGCAGCCAAGAAGCACCTTCCAAAGGAGGCCCTCAGTGTTGAACCTTCACTTTCCCACTCTGGCAAACCCCTGCAGAGCGAGAGCTCCTGAAGCTGCCCCTTGGCTTGTACTCACCCAGTCACTCACAGTATCACAGTATCACAAGGTTGGAAAGGACCTCTGAGATCATCAAGTCCAACCTATAACCCAACACTAACACCAACACCAACCATCATCTAAACCATGGCACTCAGTGCCTCATCCAGTCTCCCCTTAAACACCTCCAGGGTCGGTGACTCCACCCCCTCCCTGGGCAGCCCATTCCAATGACCAATCACCCTTTCAGTGAAGAATTTTTCCTCATATCAAGCCTAAACTTTCCCTGACAAAGCTTGAGTCCCTGCCCTCTGGTTCTGTCCCTGGTCACCTGAGAGACGAGACCAACCCCTGCCCGACCACAACCTCCTTTTAGGGAGTTGTAGAGAGCAATGAGGTCTCCCCTGAGCCTCCTCTTCTCCAGACTAAACAGCCCCAGCTCCCTCAGTTGTTCCTCATAGGGCTTGTGCTCCAGCCCCTTCACCATCTTCGTTGCCCTCCTCTGAACACATTCCAGTATCCTGACATCCTTCCCAAACTGGGGGGCCCAGAACTGGACACAGTATTCAAGTACTCAGCCTTGTCCGAGCCGAAAGAGCCCTCCCGGCTGCCACCTCCTCCCCTGGAAGGGAAGGCTTCGGGAGTAAATTCACCTTAAAAGAACCAGAGGAAATCCCATGGAGACACATGGGGGCACTGCAAGCTTTCCAACCCTCGCTCACCCAGCGTTCTGCACATCAGGACAGCCTCAAGGCCCATAGGATCATCCGGTTGGAAAAGACCTCTGAGATCAAGTCCAGCTGGACCTGTCCCCTCATTAAACCCTGTCCCTTAGAGACTCACCCCCCCACCTTTTAAACCCCTCGAGGGATGGCGACTCCACCACCTCCCTGGGCAGCTTCTGCCAGGGCCTGAGCACCCTTTCAGTGAAGGAATTTTCCCTGATGTCTAATCTGAACCTCCCCTGGTGCAAATTGAGGACATTTCTTCTCGTCCTGTCACTGTCACCTGGGAGCAGAGCCCAGCACCCCCCTCACCAGACAGTTGTGGACAGCAATGAGGTCTCCCCTCAGCCTCCTCTTCTCCAGGTTGAACAACCCCAGGTCCCTCAGCTGCTCCTCACAGGACTTGATCTCCAACCCCTTCCCCAGCCTCGTTGCCCTTCTCTGGATGCTCTCCAGCCCCTCAAGGTCCTTCTTGGAGTGAGGGGCCCAGAACTGACTCCGGTACTCAAGGTGTGGTCTCACCAGTGCCGTGTACAGGGGCACAATCCCTGCCCTGGCCCTGCTGCCCAGCTGGGTCTGGCACAGGCCAAGGTACCATTGGCCCTCTTGGCCACCTGTGCCACTACTGGGCTCCTGTTCAGCCGCTGTCAACACTCAGAGGCTGTGGGAGCACTGGAACTGTTCTGCAGGGAAACAGCTGCAGCACCAACCCTGGCAACAGTCAAGAAACACTTGGACAACTCCCTCAGGCACACGGGGTGAATGTTGGCCTTGTCCTCTGCAGGGTACTTCATTTTGGACACAACAACCCCATGCAGAGCTCTAGACTGGGGACAGAGTGGCTGGAGAGGAGTCAGGCAGAAAAGGACCTGGTGGACAGGAAGCTCAACATGAGCCAGCAGTGTGCCCAGGTGGCCAAGAAGGCCAATGGCATCCTGGCCTGCATCAGGAATAGTGTAGTGAGCAGGACCAGAGAAGTTATTGTCCCCCTGTACTCGGCACTGGTCAGGCCTCACCTTGAATATTGTGTCCAGTTCTGGGCCCCTCAGTTTGGGAAAGATGTCAGGATGCTGGAGAGTGTCCAGAGGAGGGCAACGAAGATGGTGAAGGGGCTGGAGCACAAGCCCTACGAGGAGAGACTGAGGGAGCTGGGGCTGTTTAGTCTGAAGAAGAGGAGGCTCAGGGGAGACCTCATTGCTCTCTACAACTCCCTAAAAGGAGGTTGTAGTGGGGCAGGGGTTGGTCTCTTCTCTCAGGTGCCCAGGGACAGAACGGGAGGGCAGGGACTCAAGCTTTGTCAGGGAAAGTTTAGATTTGATGTGAGGAGAAAGTTCTTCCCTGAAAGGGTGATTGGTCATTGGAATGGGCTGCCCAGGGAGGGGGAGGGGGTGGAGTCACCAACCCTGGAGGTGTTTAAGGGGAGACTGGATGAGGCACTGAGTGCCGTGGTTTAGATGATGGGTTGGTGTTGGTGTTGGTGTTGGTGTTGGGTTGTAGGTTGGACTTGATGATCTCAGAGGTCCTTTCCAACCTTATGGTACTGTGATACTGTGACAGGAGTTGGATGAGCCTTGTGGGTCTCTTCCAGCTCGTGACAGTCTATAAAATCCTGGTTATGAGAGCCAAGAGCTGGCAAAGCCGTCCCTGGCTCATAAAGCCCGGCACCGCCCTCCTTGGCAGCACCAACGCCCTCCTGGCCTTCCCAGTGGGACCCCTCTCTGCCCAGGGAAAAGGAGCCGGGCAGGACCTGAGAGAATGGCTGCTCTTCCCTTTGTTTTTCTCCTTCAGGCTGAGGACCATCAGGTGGCCCAGACCCACCATCCAAAAGGCAACCCAAGGTGTGCCAAGAGAGCCCAGCGGGGCAGCAAAGCCTCACCTTCTCTGCGACCGTTGCCTCTCCTGTTGGGGTTCAACCTTGGCACAGGCATCACCTGTGAATTAAAGACATTTCTTTAAAAAGCTCATCTGTCAAGAATTCCACCTCTCCTCCGATTCTTCAGGTACTGTGTGACCCCTGTGGAGAGAGTCCAAACATGAATGTCTCTGGAAACACCATTACTGCACTGTAACCTGTACCTTTGGCTGTCCTGTAGAGACACTGTACTGATGGTCTACAATATAGACCATTGACTGTCCTACACCCACACTGTGCTGATGGACTACAATATAGACCTTTGACTGTCCTACACCCACACTGTACTGATGGTCTACAATATAGACCATTGACTGTCCTACACCCACACTGTGCTGATGGACTACAATATAGACCACTGACTGTCCTACACCCACACTGTGCTGATGCACTACAATATAGACCATTGACTGTCCTACACCCACACTGTGCTGATGCACTACAATATAGACCATTGACTGTCCTACACCCACACTGTGCTGATGCACTACAATATAGACCACTGACTGTCCTACACCCACACTGTGCTGATGCACTACAATATAGACCACTGACTGTCCTACACCCACACTGTGCTGATGCACTACAATATAGACCACTGACTGTCCTACACCCACACTGTGCTGATGCACTACAATATAGACCACTGACTGTCCTACACCCACACTGTACTGAAGCACTACAATATAGACCACTGACTGTTCTACACCCACACTGTGCTGATGGACTACAATATAGACCATTGACTGTCCTACACCCACACTGTGCTGATGGACTACAATATAGACCACTGAGTGTCCTACACCCACACTGTGCTGATGGACTACAATATAGACCATTGACTGTCCTACACCCACACTGTACTGAAGCACTACAATATAGACCACTGACTGTTCTACACCCACACTGTACTGATGCACTACAATATAGACCATTGACTGTCCTACACCCACACTGTGCTGATGCACTACAATATAGACCATTGACTGTCCTACACCCACACTGTGCTGATGCACTACAATATAGACCATTGACTGTCCTACACCCACACTGTGCTGATGCACTACAATATAGACCATTGACTGTCCTACACCCACACTGTACTGATGCACTACAATATAGACCATTGACTGTCCTACACCCACACTGTGCTGATGCACTACAATATAGACCATTGACTGTCCTACACCCACACTGTGCTGATGCACTACAATATAGACCACTGACTGTCCTACACCCACACTGTGCTGATGCACTACAGTATAGACCATTGACTGTCCTACACCCACACTGTACTGATGCACTACAATATAGACCACTGACTGTCCTACACCCACACTGTGCTGATGCACTACAATATAGACCATCAACCACCCCCTCAGGGCTCTTTATGGACCACCAGACACAACTGCAGGGCACTGGCCTTGCTGAGGAGTTGCCACTTGGAGGCTCTTGGGACAACAGCTCCCTCAGAACCTTCCTCGCCCCTCGGGCAGTGCAGGGACAGGCAGGAGGGCAGCGCCAGGGAGGGGCGTCGGGCGGTCGCGCTCACACGGGGCAGTGCCCTGACTCGTTTCCCCCCAAGCACTCTTTTGAAAGCTCTCTCTCTTCATCCTCTGGTGGGTTCTCTCCAGGAAACTCGATCCCAGCCTCGACCGATCGCGATTCCTCCTCCTGCCCAAATGGGCCAGCGCTGCGGGAGCTGCATCAACACCAACACCAACACCACAACCACACTGCACCAACACCAACAATACAACCACGCCGCACCAATACCACCACCACCACCCCAGCCACGCTGCACCACCACCACCCATCACAGCCACGCTGCACCAACACCCACCAGAACCACGCTGCACCAACACCACCCACCCACCAAATGCTGCCATCGCTGCGGGAGCTGCACCAACACCAACATCAATACCACCCACCTCAGCCACACTGCGCCAACACCAACACCACAGCCACGCTGCACCACCACCACCCATCACAGCCACGCTGCACCAACACCACCCACTACAGCCACGCTGCACCAACACCAACACCACAACCACACTGCACCATCCCAGCCAGGGGAGCTCCCTGGAACTGAGTTACAGCTCCAGAGCAAGACCTGTGGTGCCCTTCGTGCAGCCCTCTGCAGGAACAGTTTCTTGTCCATCGGCACTAAGTCCCTCGGCTCCTCATTAACCATCAGGAAACCCATTTCCCAGCAGGAATATTGTCAACAGTGCTGAATTATGAGCAATGCTTAAGGAAGTCTTGCAGGAAGATGGCTGCTTGTGAAAGAAGGTGGTTGTCCCGAGCGTCCTATCGTCACCCTCAACCCCTGGAGACAGACAGAGCACCCCAGGCTGTGCCAGGGATTGCAGGATTTCACGTGTGGCCTTTCTGCTCCGCAAATCACGACTTCCTGGGGTGCGTTCGCCAGCTTTGAGCAGAGGCTCTGAACAGCAAAGCAGAAACAACGAGCTAATTTGGGAATTCAAACCAAGAGAAGGTGACACAGAACCCATCTTGCTGCAATTTATTCATTCAGCCCCCTGCACTCTCCGAAGCCAAAAGCTGTCGTGTTCTTTGGTGCCTTGGAACAGTCTTTGCTCCTCACAGAGGACCCTCAAGCACAGCACCCTCCGCACGACGATGCTGCGAGGGCAGCAGCCAGAGTCGTGGACAACAGTGGACGCTGGCGGGGTCTGGAAGCAGCGAGCAGGAGTTCAAAGCTCTGCTGTGCTTCCAGGCTCAGCTGAGAGCTGGCTTTGGAGCTGCCTCCTGTTGCAGGATGTGCTGGGTGCTGTCACCCAGGCTCCCGCTCGACCCATCAGTGCAGACAGAGTGCCCAAGCCGACAGCTGTGGCTGCAGAGGTTGAACCCCCTCCCCAGGCACCCACCGGGCACGGCCAAACCTCTCAGCTGAGGGAAAGGGAAGCATTGAGGAGACAGCTGGGCTTTAACCACATTCGGTTTCTGGGCCCAAACCCCCAAGAGCAAGAGCAGCTGCCGTTTACACACCAACACCTGGTTTACGCTTCAAAGAGGACAAAGCCAATTTTCTCTCCCTCAGGCAGCAGAGGTGAGATTTCCCCCTCCTTACCTCCTCACTGCTGAGCGACTCAGAGCTGGATGCGCCACGGTGGCACCGCACGACAACACTTGAGATCCGCTCACCGGAGACTTCCACAAGGCTTGTGCAGAAAGAAGTCGGCTGAAACGCACCAAAACAGAACCATCTCAGATGCAGCTGCTGTGAAAACCCTCTCAGGGGAGTTTCGCTGCGGGGAGGGAGCCCCCACAGGGATTTAAAATCAAATTGCAGAAGGGAGCAGCTCAGCAAAGACCGCAGAGCTGACAAGGGGGAGCAGACCGTGGCCGCTCCGATACGTTCCGGCAGCACACGATCACACACCAATCATTGCTCCCCTTGCTAAAGGTTGAGCACTCTCTGTGTGAACTCCTGAGCCCGCAGAGGCAGAAGGAAATCTCCAAACCCTTTTCAAAGCCCTGGCATTCCCAAACAGAAGAGCTGTGCAGGGCTGCACTGATGCAGCTCCAGGAGATAAATGATCTTTAAAGAAGTCGCCTCTGTGATTTGACAGAAGTTCCAGCAAGACCTGCGCCCAGGTGTCCAAAACAGAGACCCTCGAGCTGTCTTGAGCACCGAGTTGCCCCAAGGAGGAAAGAAGAGGATTGGTTTCTATTTCAGATTCAGGGATAACAGTATCACGGTATCATAAGGTTGGAAAGGACCTCTGAGATCATCGAGTCCAACCTATAACCCAACATTAACACCAACACTAACACCAACCCATCATCTAAACCATGGCACTCAGTGCCTCATCCAGTCTCCCCTTAAACACCTCCAGGGTCTGAGACTCCACCCCCTCCCTGGGCAGCCCATTCCAATGACCAATCACCCTTTCAGTGAAGAACTTCTTCCTCATATCAAGCCTAAACTTTCCCTGACGAAGCTTGAGTCCCTGCCCTCCAGTTCTGTCCCTGGTCACCTGAGAGAAGAGACCAACCCCTGCCCCACTACAACCTCCTTTTAGGTAGTTGTAGAGAGCAATGAGGTCTCCCCTGAGCCTCCTCTTCTCCAGACTAAACAGCCCCAGCTCCCTCAGTCGCTCCTCATAGGGCTTGTGCTCCAGCCCCTTCACCATCTTCGTTGCCCTCCTCTGGACACTCTCCAGCATCCTGACATCTTTCCCAAACTGGGGGGCCCAGAACTGGACACAGTATTCAAGGTGAGGCCTGACCAGTGCCGAGTACAGGGGGACAATAACTTCTCTGGTCCTGCTCGCTACACTATTCCTGATGCAGGCCAGGATGCCATTGGCCTTCTTGGCCACCTGGGCACACTGCTGGCTCATGTTGAGCTTCCTGTCAACCAGAACTCCCAGCTCCCTTTCTGCCTGACTCCTCTCCAGCCACTCTGTCCCCAGTCTGTAGCTCTGCATGGGATTGTTGTGTCCAAAATGAAGTACCCGACATTTGGACTTATTAAACATCATCCCATTGGAATCAGCCCATCTCTCCAATCTGTCCAGGTCCCTCTGTAGGGCCATCCTACCCTCTAACAGGTTAACCCTTCCTCCCAGCTTGGTATCATCTGCAAACTTGCTGATGATGGACTCAATCCCCTCATCCAGATCATCAATAAAGATATTAAACAGGATGGGACCCAATACCGATCGCTGGGGGACACCACTGGTGACCGGCCGCCAACTGGATGAGACACCATTGACCACCACTCTCTGGGCTCGACCATCCAGCCAATTCCTAACCCAGCACAGAGTGCTCCCATCTAGGCCACGGGCTGCCAGCTTCTCTAACTTTGCAGCTGCCAAGCCTTGTGTCTTTGAAGCAAAGCTACAGTGGTCAATCCTGTGCTGTCCCAGCCCCCCTCCCCACACAAGCTGCTCCACTCGAGAGCCACAGTGCTTGAGGAGATGTTCCACTCCCTTTTCAGAGGTTGAAGTGCCTCCTGAGGCAGCAGCACGACTCATAAGCTATGAGGAAAGCCTTTGCACCACCTCTTCTGGGCTTTCCCAGAACCTTAGATCCCGTTTCCAGGAAGGAGAGAGAAGTTTGGCAGCAATTCTCAGAGGCAAAAGGGAGGTGAGGAAAGCTCAGGCTGGAGCAGCAGCAAGAAGCAGGGGTGGCCTCTGTGGAAGCCTGGCATGCAGTGGGGCTGCGTTGCACCCAGGGGCTGGAGAGCTGCTCCACGGGCAGCAGAGTTGTGCAAGCAGTTGGGAGAGAACCACTCTGCAGCTGCAGTCGGAGCCATGGACGGGCAAAAGGGACCCTGCTCAGAGAAGCCTGGGTTCAAAGACGATGAGTTTGCACCAAAAGCTGCTCCCCTACGAATGAGAGCAGAGCACGAGCTGCAGTCAGAGCATGATCTCTGGTTATTTCACCTTGAAAAAAGGACTGGAAATCCGTAAAGGATTTGAACTGCCAGCGTGGAGTGGGAATCAGCACTGCCAGGGAAGAGAAGCCTTTATATGGTGCCCAGGTGGCTGATGGAGAAAAAAAAGCAGGTCAAACAGTAGGATTTTACCTTTTCACCTTAGAAAACAAGCCTTCACTTAATAATAACACCTTCCTTTCAGGGTTGGGTTCCAAACTCACACTTCCACCGCACGCTGCTCTGGTCTCGGCTCAGAGCAAGTCCCCTTTTCCCCACTCACCGGGCAGAAGAGTCTCCCAGCCCCTGACCCTTCCCACCTAACGCGCCCTCCGCACCGCTGGCCGTGTTTGTTGGTGTTTGGCTCTGTTTGCAGAAAGCCAGGGGTTCTTCAGCCCCAGCAGTGCCTCCACGTGTCCCGAGAAGGTCCTGCACAGAGCAAGGGCCGGGGGGGTTGGGGGGTGGGGGGGTGTCACGCTCACAGCCAGAGCACTCACCACAAAAGGCCCTGTTTTGAAGTCACACGTGGATGGGTCTCTCCCTGAAGCTTTGGTGCAGACGGTTTCACGGATGCTGAGCTGCAGCTCCAGTCTAAAAGCATCACTGCTCCACACGTCAGCCTGGTGAAAAGGGAGGTCAGCAGAACCCACCACCAGTGCCGGTTGTTCTCCTGAGCGCGCCGCAGGGCGACCTCTCTCCTCCAACAAGCAAAAGCAAGAGCTGAGGGCATGGTGGGTCAGAGCCCAGTTTAGAGAAGAAGAGTGTGGGTGACCCAGGGTGTTTCTGCGTGCTCAGCAGTTGCTCTCTAAGGCACATCTGGCAGCAGCAACACAGAACAACCTTTCCTGGTGGTTTGGCTTGAAATCCCACAGTTGTTCCAGGACCCTTCTGCTCCTCAGAGCTCACTGGGGGGGCCACGGCTGCCAAAGGTGCTTTTCCTGGCATATTGGGGTTTTCTTTTCGCCTTCTCACAGTCCAATCAACGTTGTAGCTCGAGACCAAAAAAAAAAACCCAAACCCAATGACGATAACAAAAGCCAAAGAACAAAATCCCCACTGCTTTCAAGAACTTTTCTCCCCCTAAATCAGATGAATCCAGAAGTCATCTTCTCGTTTGTTCTGGCAAAAGACCTGGTACCTCTCACCTATAGGAACAAGGGTTCAGAGGGTGCTCAGGGTCTTAGCACACTGGCTTTAAATTGGGGAAGCTTTAACTCTTTAGCTCTGGGTATGCAATGTAACTCTCAGCAACAAAAATTGAGCAGATCAGGGACTCCTCCTTGTGTTTAGACACCGGTAGATTTAAACCAGAACTGGTGTAAAGGGACAGGTAATGGAAACAGAGATTGAAGAAAGAATCCTGGGTGTGTTTGTAGTGATGTTCAAGTGAGATCTCCAGAAGAACCAAGTTGATTTATACCCAGAGCAAAGGAGGGAGTTGGAGGTGTCTAAAAACACCAGTTTTGGAAAAAGAAAACCAAGATAAATCAAAAAGATTTCTAATTGAAGGGTGGAACATTTAAATTCCTGAAGCATTTTTAATTACAAACCAGCGTACAAAGAATATTCAGGTTCCTAAAGCCGTAGCTTCAGCTAATGCCCCAAACCCACCCTCTTCCCAGCAAAACCAGAAAACCCTGATTAAATCTGAGTTTCCCAGGTTGAGAGAAAAAGGCACATTTCAGGTAAACCACCTTCATTGTCTGCACACTCACTCTCGTGACGCGGCTCCAGACAACACCATACAGGTTTGGCCCCCAGGAGCGGGAATTGATCCTTGCAAGGGAAGCATTGAGAGCCTTTTCCACGACAGGGAGTTCATAGTCATGCACTGGAAACCCTGAGACAGAGGCAAAGTCCCATCAGCAGCCCAGCGGGGCCCTGTGCTCTCCCTCCCGAAACCACCACGAGAAAGAAGTCCTGGTTCTGTCGGAGCTCCTCACCTGAACACCAGAGAACACCCAGCGTGAGGAGAGGAATTAAGATCCTCATGGCGTGACTTTCAAAACCCTCTTCGTCTCTGCCCTTTCCAAGAAACTGATTCCAATGCCTTTTCCTCTGTCTTTATATAACTGTGGCCTTGATCCTGTATCTGCCTGTCCTGTGCCCAAGCTCTGCTGCGAACACAGCACTTTGAACAGGATTGATCCAAGAGTAAATATTTGCTGTCAGCTTTTCTCCCTTTGGCAGCAGCGCTCTGAGAAGAGAGGAACTACAGTGCTTTTACCCCACGACTGGGACTAAAAGGAAGCTTTTCGTTGCTTTTTTTAACTTTTAGCTATTATTTATCCCTTTAAACCTGGGAAGTCGACTCTTTCCTCAGCACCGGACCCAGCGCTTTTGTCTCCTGTCAGCAAGTGGAAGCATTCACAAGCTGCTCTTCCCCAGAAGAGGGGGAAATTCCCCAGCACAGAACGGGAGTCCCCCCACAGGGACCCATCTGGCACCACCACCCCACATGCCAAAGCACCCAGCAGAGGCCTCCCTGCTAGGAGAGGCAGGGACCGGTGTCCCTGTCCCTTGAGACAACCCCAGCTCTGTCACCTTTACGAGCTCCTGGAACCTCTGCTGCTCGGAAAGTGCCAGAAGACCTCCCAGAGTTCTTCAGCTTTTTCCAGGCCTGAGCACAGCTCCCAGGCGAGGGAGTGGCTCTGGACACTTGGCTTCTTCTCTCAGACCCCGCGGGTGCTCAGGCTTCAGTTTCAGCACAGAAATTAAGGGTTTCTCAGAAAAATCATGGCCTGAGTTCAGCGCTGAGAACACGACAAGGGATCGGAGGGAGGAGCCGGACAGGGGAGATGAGCACTTGGAGAGTTGGAGGCCAAAGGTAGTGGGGCAGGGGCTCTCCATGCCCTTCCCTGACTCGCAGCACTCAGAGCCTGTTGCTCTTCTTCCCAGACACAGGCAGCGCATCCATCACTGCGTCACAGCCACCACCAACAGAGTGACCCGCGCTCTTCTGTGGAAATTCGGAGCTGCACCTGGGTTTGCAGCACCCAAAGGCTGCCCGAGGGTGCTGGGAGGGAAACGGCTGCCTCCAGACAAGTTCACCCATTGCTGACTCTTCACAAGGTGTAACCTTGTCTATTTTGAGCATCCCGTGTCTGAAATTCCTCCACTGACCTTCAAATCACAGTTCCAACTTGAATTATGTGGCACAGGGTCACTTCAAGAACTTCCCAAAGGACAAGTGCTGGAGGAAAGACGTGGGAGCGTGGAAAGGAGCAAGACTCAGGTTCAACAAGGAGGAAGATAAAGCTGCTGCTGGGTGTCAGGTTCTTCTGCTGCAGGATGGCAGCCAATCAGACAGTCGCACACTGCGGGGACCTGACTCCTCAGGTGACAGTGGGAGTCACGGAAATGTCACTCACCCCGCAGATGCTTCAAGGCAAAGACTCCTAAAGGCTTCGCACACCTGAGAGACCACGGAAACAACTGCCCAGGTGTGGGCCTTGGTGGTACCTGCCTCCATTCACTGCTGTTGCTCTGACCACTCTCGTGCTCTGATCAGGTGGCACCTCCTGCCCTGCTGGGTGCATTTCTCAACCCTACACAGAGCTTTCTGCTGCAAAACTCTCTCAGATTTGGTGGTCGAAGGGAAAGTCAAGCTAAGAAAAGGAAATATAGTGACAGCTCAGCTCCTCACACAAGGGACAAAGGGTAAAATCAGGTGCATTTCCTAAGTCTGGAGTTTGTACCCTGGAAGTTTTGAGCTCTTCAGGGGTTGCTGATGCTCTGGGAGCACTCACAGAGCTGTTTTGTGTCAAGACTGAAAAACTCCGGAACAGATACTTTGGCAGCAATTTTAGAAAGGAAGATTAAAGGAAACCCTTCAGCCATCGAGCAGAAGAAGTGCCCAGGCCCTTTGGCACTGCCCTGCCCAGGGGCACCACCCATGCTGCTCTGATGGGTGCAACCTCAACCTGCAGAGTTTCTACTGCTGCTGGAAGGAGATTTTGGAGAGGGGAGAGACAGGGAGCAGACATTGCTGCAAAGAAAGCCTCGACAACACGCTCTGGATGACTGCTCTGGAGCATCGCAGGCTGCAGCAGAACCTCACAGGTCTCACTTCATTCCTTTGAGCCTCTGAAACTTCCAGTCCTGATGTTTCCTGTGCCTGCCAGGTCAGCAGTGACAGCTCTTACAGGGTCAATGGCACAACTTTGTAGCTGATGCAAGGCAAACGTTGCCTCCAGAACCAGGGGTTGTCACCTGAAAAGCCAAAGAGCTCTCTCTCTCTTTAATCTCTTGTTTTTCTGACCACACTGATAACCCTCAAGGTTTTCTCCCCATCCCCGGGGCTTGTTCTCAGACACTTTGGCTGTTACATCCTTTCACATTCTTTAGTGAAAGTTTCTTGCAACCACCAGGCAAACCAAGGCCTGGTGAAGCTTGAAATCCTGGCTGAGACCAGGCAAAACACCCACCTTGGGCTCTGGAGCCCCTGACTGCCAAGCATAGAGAAGGCTGTCACAGCCTGTCCCTTGTCAGCCTCGTGCTGCTCCTTATTGGAAGAGCCTTGCACTGCTGAGGAGTCACTGAGCATGAACAGAAAGCTCTGGACATCAGATAAAAAGGGACTGGTGGTGAACTTAGGCTTTAACTCAGCTTTATATCTTAGAGAACTGCTTTAGCCATGAGTAGCAAACCCGAGAATCAGCCAAACGTGGTTTCCCAGCTCTGTTTCATCCCAGGTCCTGTCCAGCAGCAGTTGGAACTCACCCAGGGGTTCAGAAGTCTCAGGAACCTGCAAAGGCTTTCAGGTGCCCAAAGAGAGGAACCTGGTGCCTGAGATTGGACCGTACGGGGCGAGCTCGACATGATGAGGCAAACTCACAAGAAAAGCCCTTCTGGTACTGGTTCCCCAGGTGGTGCAGAGTCACAGTCACTCTAAAAAACCCTCCCCATCACAGCCAGGGCTGCAGGCAGCCCTTTGCCCCTCAGAAACACCCCCAGACACAGCTCACCCATGGTTACCCTGGGAGGCACTGAGTGCAGGAGTCATTTACCTGAGATCACAGAGAACAAACGCTGCAAATCGCAGGAGGAGAGAGCAGAAGGGCAGGACAGAGCCTTGCGGGGTGCCCAGCACACAGTGGTGGCACTCTGCAAACCCACCTCTTGAGGGGAAGCCCTCCAAGATAAACGTGAGGCACAAAGGCCTCCTTCTCCACACGTGCACACACCTCCAGGCAGCCCCTCGGCGCAGGCACAGCCAGGAGCAGACACAAAGATCAACCACAGCTCGGTACCTGCCTCTGTGCTCTCTGACCTGCTCTGGGTCCCATCACCAAACCCTGCACAAAACACCCCTTTCCCGCAGCACTGAGATCAAACAAAGGCCCTGCCCTCCCAGATCAGAGATGGCATCAGCACCTCTGTCCTCTCCCGAGTTGGAAGGGACCCAAAAGGATCACCGAGTCCAAATCCTGTCCCTACATAGGATACCCCTAACATTCACATCGTGTGAGGGCATTGTCCAAATGCTTCCGGAATGCTGGCAGAGTGGGTGTGGTGATTGCTTCCTGGGGAGCTGCTCCAGTGCTCCAACACCCATTGGGTAAGGAACCTCTTCCTAACAGCCAGTCCAGACCTCCCTGGCACATCTCCCTGCCATTCCCTCGAGTCCTATCATAGGTCACAAGAGAGACGAGCTCAGCACCTCTTTCCCCTCCCTCCCTTGTGAGAAGGCAGTGAACAGCCACGAGACCCCCCTCAGTCTCCTCCAGGCTGAACAGACCCAGTGACTTCAGCTCCTCCTCTTTTGATGTCACCTCTAGAGCCTTCACCAGCTTTCTGGGAAAGGCAGCAATGTCTGATGGCCAATGGGTGCTCCAGGGATCCAGATTGTGGGATGGATGGGAGGTGCCGGCTACTGGGCGTGGCCTCTGTGATGTCACCCATTGTGACACGGACCTGTTTCCTAGGAGACCGCTCTACTCCCCAGGGTCAAGCACACTCTGCCCTCACTCCCCCGTAGGACGTGGAGGAGACAGGTGCTCTCTCTACTTGGAGCTGCTTGCGTGTCTCTCTTTCTGTAAGGAACGAAGCCGCTGCTGTTCAGCCATTGCAGTGCCCGGTGCTTCTTCCGCCGGACAGGAAACTCTGCTCTACGCCCAGATCAGGTCTGTCTGTGTCTGCTTCTCTGCAGTCAGTGCTCGGAGTTTCATCTCCATGTCAGGGCCTCCGGTTCTTTAGGGTTCTGTCAGATCCTGTCCTGGTGCCTCCTGAAGCAGCCGGTGCCCAGGAGGTTTCTGGGAATGGAGAGCCCTGAACATGTGGATTCAGTGCTTGCCAACTGCTCCTCCCTGGCATTGGGAATGAATTCTCTGGCTCCTCTGGGAACCTTGTGCTGCGAAGGGGCCTGACCTTAGAAGGACTGTGTGCCCAGTTGGTGCTGCTGAATGGGGCAGGGGGTAGGAACAGGGCTGTCTGCTCCATCAGAAAGCTGCAGGGAGTGCAGTGCTGTGAGCGACGTTAACGTGAGGTCATGGTCTCATTGAGAGACAGCTCTTGGGGTGGTTCTACAGGAATTGTTACAACGTGAGTGGGCAGCAGGGAATCACTGACAGAAAGGAGGGGAAAGTGTTTTAAGTGTCAAGGTGAGGTGAGAGTGGTGAGTATCCTGGTATGCCATGTCCAGGTATCCCTGGTCTCAGGTGAGGCTCCTGTTGTGTGCTCTGCTGGTGGAGCAGACATGGGGATGTACAGAGAGGCTGGAAAACCAAGCTGTTGCTGCTGCTCACAGGAGCACCTGGAGGCATTTATGGAACTTTAGCCTTCTCATTCCCTTCCCCATGACCACCTGACCCTGATTTCTCTTTCTCCTTCTAGAGAGAAGCTTAGAATCCCAACCATGCCTTTACCATTCCGTGATGTCCTGTGCTATGCCGTACCCAGAGCTGTGGGAATTCTGGGCTGCTGGTGGATTTATTCCCAGATAAAAAAACGAGCAGTGGGACCAAAATCAGACCAGGATGAAGAGCCTGAAGAAGAGAAGAAGAGGGAAAAGGAGCTGGCAGAGAAGGAGGCCCAGTTGGCCCAAAAAGAGGAGCATCTCAAGAGACAGTTCCAGGATCTGGAGCGGAAGCGTGAGGAGCTGCGCCTGGAGAAAGTCTCCGTCCAGCAGGAGTGGGAGAACCTTCGTGCATGTCAGGAGCAGCTGGAGAGGGAGAAGGCACAGTGGGACGTGCATTGCTCCACTGAAACGCACCAGCAGCCTGACCAAAACCTGGCAAACGCTGCCGAGGGCCCCGCTGCTGGGGAAGGTGAGCACTCAGGGATGTCTTGCCCTTTGCAGGTTTCAGAACCTCAAGAGAAACTTCCAGATGCTCCCAGCCAGTCCTGCACTGCTGGAGGAGAAAAGCACTCCCCATCCTCAACAATCGAACGTTGGCTCCGAAACATCCGTTTCCCCAGAAAACGTAAAGATTTTTCGGTTCATGTGGCCCAACCAAACGGAGAGACCAGGCCACCGAGGGAGGCCCAACAAGCCCACCCAACTCTTTGGTTCAGAAAAGCCAAGAAGAAAGGTGCGAGGAGGAGAAGGTGCAAGAAAGTCTTACGTCGCTTTAAGTAGTTCTAGAAGTTCACTCAAATCCAATTGGATTGAAATGTGATGAAGCAACACCAGCAACATCTGGCTCTGGCTTAGGGTGTTTGGAAATAGATTTTGGCTTGTAGGATTAATAAAGATGCAGAGCTCTGTGACCAAGCACAGCAGTTCCTCCCCCTGAGCCCTGCCCCCCCCAGGGGAATTCACCACCGGTGTCTGATACCAGGGTGGGAGGGGGACTCGGCCTGCAGTTTGGCATCCGAGGGGCCACGTGCACCCACGGGGGCTCAGGCTGGGAGCCCATCTCAGGATGGACTTAGCCCATCTCTCCAGCCTATCAAGGTCCCTCTGCTGAGCCCTCCTGCCCCCCAGTAGGTCAACACTCCCTCCCAACTTGGTGTCATCTGCAAATTTACTTATGATGGACCCAATCCCCTCATCTAAATCATCGATGAAGATGTTAAACAGAACCGGACCCAACACTGATCCCTGGGGGACATCACTAGTGACCGGTCTCCAGCTGGATGCAGCCCCGTTCACCAGCACTCTCTGGGCCCGGCCATCCAGCCAGTTCTTAACCCAGCTGAGAGTGCACTTGTCCAAGCCATGGGCTACCAGTTTATCCAGGAGTTTGCCATGGGAGACAGTGTCAAAGCCTTTGCTCAAGTCCAGATAGACTTCATCCACAGGTTTCCCTTCATCCACCAGGAGGGTGACCTGATCATAAAAGGAAATCAGGTTGGTCAGACAGGACCTGCACCTCACAAAGCCGTGCTGGCTGGGTTGGATCCCATGTCCATCCCGAAGGTGCTGTGTGATTGCACTCAGGGTGATCTGTTCCATAACCTTGCCAGGCACTGAGGTCAGGCTGACAGGCCTTTAGTCACCTGGGTCCTCCTTGAAGCCCTTTTTGTGAATGGGCTTGACATTTGCCAACTTCCAATCATCTGGGACCTCCCCAGAGAGCCAGGAGTGTTGGTAGATGATGGAGAGTGGCTCAGCAAGCTCTTCGGCCAACTCCCTCATCACCCTAGGATGGAATCAATCTGATCCCATAGATTTGTGTGGATCCAGGTTTCTCAGTAATTCATGGACTGTTTCCTCCTGGAACACAGGGGAGGCATTTGGTTTCCTGTCTCGATCTGTGAGCTCCAGAGGCCATTTATCATGAGGGCCACCTCTCCTACTGGTGAAGACTGAGGCAAAGTAGGTGTTGAGTACCTCAGCCTTCTCCTCATCCCTGGTAACTATGTTCCCCCCCAGGTCCAACAAAGAATGGAGGTTTTCCTTGCCCCTCCTTTTGTTATTAATGTATTTTTAGAAGCGCTTTTTGTTATCCTTAACAGAAGAAGCCAAATTAATTTCAAATTGCGCTTTTGTTTCTCTGATTTTCCTTCTGCATGATCTAACTGTAGTCCTATACTCTTCCTGAGTAGTCAGCCCTGCCTTCCACAGTCGGTAGGCTCTCTTTTTATCTCTGATTTCCTTCAGTATCCCCCTGTTCAACCAAGGTGGTCGTCTTCCCCGCCGGCTTGCCTTTTGGCTAATTGGAATAGCCTGGTTCTGTGCACTCAAGACTTTTTCCTTGAAGCACATCCATCCCTCCCGTATGCCCCTGTTTTTGAGGACTGTGTCTCAGGGTGTGCTCTGGACCAGTCTTCTGAACAGGTCAAAATCTGCCCTCCGGAAGTCCAGCTTAGAGGTTTGATTGGTGGTCCTCCTTGCATCCCTGAATATTGAAAACTGTGTTATTTCATGGTCACTGTGCCCCAGTTGGCCTCCGGCCACATCTCCCACCAGTCCTTCTCTGTTTGTAAACAGCAGATTTAGTGGGGCCCCACTCCTGGTAGGTTCATTTACCTGCTGGAGCAGGAAAATATCCCCTATACACTCTAGGAATCCCCTAGACTGCCTCTTCTCTGCTGTGTTGAGCTCCCAGCAGCTATCCGGCAGGTTGAAGTCGCCCACAAGAACAAGGGCTGGCGATTTTGAGACATCTGCCAGCTGCTTGTAGAATAACTCGTCCCCTTCATCATCCTGGTTGGGTGGTCTATAACAGACTCCTACCAGGACGTCAGTCTTGTTGTCCTTCCCCCTGATTCGGGTCCACAGGCCCTCAACTCTATCGTTGGTGACCTCAAATTCTACAGAGTCAAGAGACTCTCTAACATACATAGCCACCCCTCCACCTCTCCTCCCCTGCCTGTCCTTTCTGAAGAGCTTGTAGCCACTTACAACAGCACTCCAGTCATGCGAGTTGTCCCACCATGTTTCTGTAATAGCAACTACGTCATAGCTTTCCTGCTCCATGATGGCTTCCAGCTCCTCCTGTTTATTGCCCAGACTGCGTGCATTGGTGTACGTGCACTTCAGCTGGGCTGATGATTTTACTTTTAATTCAGTCTTTTCGCCCCTGGGCTGAACTTTGGAGAGCCTGAAATCAATCCCCTCCCCCTTCGGACCTAGTTTAAAGCCCTTTTGCCCTGCCTAGACAGAGGAAGCCCATCTGATTTAAGAAGACCAGGTAATATGGAGTTTGCCCCATGATCATAAAAGCCAGAATTTTGATGGTGGCACCAACCCTTGAGCCACCTATTGATAAGGTTGGTTTCCTGTTTCTCTCCTCACGCTTCTCCCCATTCATTCCAGCCACTACAGGAACCGAGGCAAATACTACCTGTGCACCTGTCCCATGGACTAATGTGCCCAGTGCCCTGAAATGCTTTTTGATTACCCTGGCACTTCGTCTACTAATATCACCACTGCCATCCTGGATTACCAACAGTGGATAATAATCTGAGGTCTGAATTAGCTCAGGAAAGTCTCCTAGCAATGTCCCTCACCCTGGCCCCAGGAAGACAACAAACCTCCCTTTGGGTTAGGGCTGGCCTACATATAGGGCACTCAATTCCCCTCAAAAGGGAGTCACCAACTACAACTACCCTTCTTTTCTTTCTTACAGCTGTTGTATTTATATGTCTGGAAGACAGGGTGCAACAAGAAGAGGGCCCTCCAGACAGATCTCCCTCATAGCTGACCTCTATTTGACTATCTGAGTCTAGGGCCTCATATTTGTTCTTTAAGGGCACCTGGGGATATGATGGGGGTTTAGAGGGAGTTCTTTTTCCTTTCCAAACAGGGACCTGTTTCCATTCCCCTCCGTCTTCTCGGTGAGCTCCATCTGTCTGATGGCAGGAGGGGCAGGGGTTCCCACTCTCCTGCTGACTTTCCTTAGAGATCCAAAGGGTTTGACTCCACCAGTCAATTTCCCTCTCACTTTCTCTGATACTCCGTAGGCTTTCTACCTCTTCCTTGAGCTCTGCTACCATGTACAGCAAATCATTCACCTGCTCGCATCGCACACAGGTGCCTCTCACACTGTCCTCTGGAGCTAATGCTGCCAGGCTCAACCAGTCTGTGCAGCCAGAGACCTGTGTGACTGCATCCTTCTTGGAGGGTTCTCCTTGCGTCGACGCACTCCTAGTGCTAACAGCAGTGACAGTTGTCTTTTTTTGGGAACCATTATCAGCTTTAGTTGAGATGACAGGTAAAAAATTAAAATCAGCTGAGAGACTGACGAGGTGGCTGTTCCTCACCTGTTCAGCCTGCCTGTGCCAACTACTGTGCAAACTGCCGTGCCGTGCCCTCACTGCCATGCCGCGCCCCTGTTTGCTGCGCTCAGGTTCACCACCTTAATAAACTGCGGAGCCGTGCTCTTCGGTTGAGCCGCACTCTGGTTGCTGGCGCTTCCAGGGAGATGTTTTAAATCTCCCGTGGCTGCTGCCGAGACCACCCCCCTGCGCCGTCAGCCACCCACGTGACCGCTGCCGCTTCCGGGGCTGTGGAGAGTCGTGTAACGGTGGTTCTCTTTTGAGCCTTCCCCCTCTCAGGGAATTCACTGCCAGCCTCAAACAAGCTCCCAGCTGCAGAACTTACCATTCCTGCCGCCGATCCTCGACGAGTTTGCCGTCGGAGCTGGCTCGGTCGCGTTCAGCTGCAGAATGCATCATTTCTGCTGCCAGTTCTCTGTGATTCAGGGAAGACCGTGCACAGCCTGGAGGGAATCCTGCAGGGACCTGAAGGACGGTTGGGGCCTGGAGCTCATTAAGGACAAGGAGAGGTTGGAAGAGCTATAATAAGATATAAGAGCTATAAGAGATGGTGTGCCTTTGAGTTTCTTTGGGAGTCACTAAGAAGAGACCTGGCAAGGATAGAACATTCAAGAGCTTCTCCAAAGAAATAAAAGGGAATGGTGTTACTGTCACAACTGACAGAGTGGAGAAAAGGGAAAGAAAAGGGAGGAAGGAGGATAATAGCTACCACCGCAACGTCCTAAGTCATCCCTATGGCCCCAGGTCCTGAACAACATCCCGCTGGTCCTCCATCGTGATTCGTGATTCTTTGGTGGGAAGATCTCACTGAGGATTTCTTTGGAACCATCTTTTATGCTGAGTAACAGCACCTCACACCTGGCGCAGGCCCCAAAAGTTCCTGTTTACTTGCCAAAACTTCTCTGCACCTGCGCCACCTGACGTTCAGGGGTCTTTTACTTCCTCACGTCATCTTCCTCTCGTGTCCACTGCGTGACCTCCAGACCCTCTGCCAGCCTCTGCGTATGCTCCTCTTTGTTGTCCTTAGTAACGGGAAGAGGTGGGGCAAGTTTGGCTGAGGCAGCAGGTGAAATCCATCTTCTGGACAGCAGCTACACAGCACCGCCAGGTATCAGCACAGCACCACCTGTACCACGCTGTTGTTTCCATCAGAGTGTAGAGTTCTTGGTATCTCTCCAAGTTCTGGTGGCGATGTTGAGACAAATACTGTTCTTCAGTTTGACTCTTACACCACCCCGTGATAACTTTGTTATCAGGGACTCCTGGCAGCAACACAATCCTCAAAGAGGGACTGAAAGTATGAGAGGGAGAAAAGGAAAGGCAAAGGCAAATGAAAATAGTAAATAAAAGGAAAAAAAAAGAAGGGGAAGGGGAAGGGGAAGGGGAAGGGGAAGGGGAAGGGGAAGGGGAAGGGGAAGGGGAAGGGGAAGGGGAAGGGGAAGGGGAAGGGGAAGGGGAAGGGGAAGGGGAAGGGGAAGGGGAAGGGGAAGGGGAAGGGAAGGGGAAGGGGAAGGGAAGGGAAGGGAAGGGAAGGGAAGGGAAGGGGAAAGGAGAAGGGGAAGGGGAAGAGGAAGAGGAAGAGGGATGGAAAGAAGGGAAGGGAAGGGAAGGGAAGGGAAGGGAAGGGAAGGGAAGGGAAGGGAAGGGAAGGGAAGGGAAGGGAAGGGAAGGGAAGGGAAGGGAAGGGAAGGGAAGGGAAGGGAAGGGAAGGGAAGGGAAGGGAGGGGAAGGGAAGGGAAGGGAAGGGAAGGGAAGGAAGGGAAGGGAAGGGAAGGGAGGGGAAGGGAAGGGAAGGGAAGGGAAGGGAAGGGAAGGGAAGGGAAGGGAAGGGAAGGGAAGGGAAGGGAAGGGAAGGGAAGGGAAGGGAAGGGAAGGGAAGGGAAGGGAAGGGAAGGGAAGGGAAGAAGGAAAAGGGAAGGGAAGAAGGAAAAGGGAAGGGAAGAAGGAAAAGGAAAAGGAAAAGGAAAAGGAAAAGGAAAAGGAAAAGGAAAAGGAAAAGGAAAAGGAAAAGGAAAAGGAAAAGGAAAAGGAAAAGGAAAAGGAAAAGGAAAAGGAAAAGGAAAAGGAAAAGGAAAAGGAAAAGGAAAAGGAAAAGGAAAAGGTGGTTTACATCTAAGTGATCCACTTTGTGTCAATGGATTTAGGGATGTCTGCATTGGAGGGGTTATCAAACAAGTCGTGTGCTTTAAGTACAGATATAAATGTGTCAATTGTCTTAGTGTTCTCGAATTCAAAACATACAGGAACGTGGACAAAACAAAACATATCAAAATTAATCTCAAGAGAACAACAATGGGGTGGTTCTGCTTTGGCAGTACATGAGCACCCCGAAAAGCCTGTCCCACCATTTATGTTCTACATCCTTTCCTACTCTTCTCAACACACGGTGAATTTCTTCAACTTTGTGGTGAACAGTTATCAAGGGTTTCTGTCCATTCACTTGAGCCTCTTCCAAGAACTTGGCCAAGTCTTGATGTTGCAACAGTTGCTTTACCAGTGTGAGATTCATCCTGACAGCTGTAGGCAGCAATTCCTGAATCAGTGTATAATTAGATTGTAAAAGTTATTGAGACATGACTGGTGCTAAATAAGAAAAATCACATCCAGTAGTTTTGACAAAATTAGAAATACAGAAATCTGAATGATTTCTAATATTTACAGTCACCATATCTACTGATATAGTTACAATCAGTCCTCAAGCATCCACAACCTTTGCCAATATGCACTAGTACTGTTTCTTGATTGTCAGGATGAACCTCAAAATGACAAACACTCTGCTCAGTGTCCAGACAAATGTCTGGAGCACCGGTTGTATTACTTTCACAGATGAATCCTTGTTGTTCTCACACAATGCAAGGTTCTAAATTTATAGTTTGCTGGTTTTCATTGACATTTTGGACCAATACTCTATGCTCAAAAGGATAGAGCACAGCTCCGTTGTGGTTCAACCCCGATGCAATGATGGGGTAAATTATGGATATTGAGGCATTGTTTATGGTTAACACAAAGGTCGTGGCTGCGTTTGTGATGGGGTCATAAGTAAAGTTTACTGAATTCCACCAGGATTGGAGTTCTCTCTCAAAATCAGTGGCACTGTCCCAAACAAATCTTGGTGGGGAAAGTGCCTCCTTCACCTTCTCTTATGATTGAGGCTGCCACTGATTGCATCCACAGTTGTGCCTGGATACAATTGAGAGCTGAAGAAAGGTTGTTTTGGACTGCACCAAGTGCATCTATAATCAATTAGTGGTCTTTTACATTCACCTTTTCCCATTTTGGTAGCACATTTGATAACAGCCACTGGCTGGTTATCACAGCCAACAGGGAGATTCGCAAGGGCAGTTGCAATTTTGCCAAATCACTTGTTGTGGTGGCCAATTTATTCATTAATATTTCTGAATCAATACCATTTAAAACTCCCAATCCTATCCCCAACACACCAGTTAGGTCTCTGTTTCCTATTAGGTATTTGTTTTCACAGTCAGGTTGTCAGCCTGAGGAGGCTCTCAGGAAGGGAGAACAGGCTGGCTGAGTCTCAGAATCATTATTTTGCAGGAACAACTCAACACATTTAAGAGACCATTCTGGGTTGAACAACATTTGTTTGTGGCCTGTATTTTTGATCACATACGGTCCAATTTAAAAGATTTTCGTATTGGGTACAGCTATTGGTCGGGTGGTAGGTGTCACGACCTCTGTCCTGAGTTTTCCCCAGTGTCTTCTATTGTTTTTGCCACACAAGACCTTAGCAGTGTATTGCATCGCAATCAGGTTTAGCCAACAGTTTTGGCTTTGATTTTCCCATGATAAAAGAAGGCCACGTAGTCCAATTCCTTAGCTGTTTATTGGTTATTTGATGGACTCATACTCATTATTCTGCATTGTATGGAGGGTTTGTCACCCTGGACCACCGTAGAAAAGGATTTAGCTTCATTTTTGTCATTTAATATGAAAATGTTGCCTTTGTCATGATAGGTAACTATTGCAACAAACATCACCGGAGGTTTGGTGACAGTATTTATTTTAAATTTGAAGTTCAGGCATAGTAGATCTGACTGTTTGGCCTGATTGTTTTGCCAATCGCACAAGAATGAAAAAGGAAGAAATGCTGAGCCGCAAAGCAAGGCGATGGATAAATCCAGGAGGGGAATGTAATCTCACTCGCTGGGCCCAACCAGAAGTTACAATACATAAATTATTGCATCTAAAAGCTTTTATAATTTCACTTCTATTTGACTCACCATAAAGTACCACAACGCCCTCTGCATCTACCCGTTTGATTATGCATTTGTACCAAGATACAGCTTATGCTTAAAATAGCATTATTGGAATAGAGATGGACAAGAGAATTCGTTTGATTGGAAATCAGTCTGATTAGAAAATTAAATTACCCAGAGTATACAAGCAGCATATTGTGTGTCTGAACCATAATAATAATAATTATAATAATGATAAAAATAAATCAATGCAGCAAAGGCTCTTAAATTCATAGAATGGAGCCAGTTGGGCAGTGACTGATCTGGGATCACTGGTGAACATGGAGCTAGGACTGGATCCATGAGCTGGGGCACCCCGGGCAGAGCTGCCCCATGTCCCTGGGGACCCCCCTGCCACCAGGTCCTTCTGCAGAGGATGAGCATGAGTGTCTGCCCGAAAGCACTGTGCAGGTGATGGACAGGGCTGGGGGTGGCCAAGGGGGACAAGCACGGGTTTCTGTGGCTGGAGGTGCATTCAGGGGCAGGATTTTATGTGGCATGGGGCGATTCTGGTCTGAAATGGACATCAACAGGTCTGTGGTGCCCCTCCAGGGGCTGTCCTGGGAGCTCCGAGGGTTGTGATATGAGGTACAAAGTCTACTTGGAGGCCTGTAGCCACTGATGTTCCCCAGGGCCAGTTCTGGGGCCAGTTGTGTTCAACACCTTCACCAACGCCCGGGGAGAGGGAACAGAGTAAGTTTGCTGATGACACAGGAGTGGGAGGAGCGGACAATATCCCGGAAGGCTCTGCTGCCATCCAATGAGACCTGGATAGGTTGGAGGGGCAGGTGGAGACGAACCTCATGAAGTTCAACAAAGGCAAGTGTAGAGTCCCGTACCTCAGCTCGACATGAGGGCAAACTTGTCTCCTTTGAGGGTGACAAAGTAGTGCAACAGTAGCCCAGGGAGGCTGTGGAATCTTCTTCTGTGGAGATACTCAAACCTACCTGGACGTGTCCCTGTGCAACTGCTGGAGGTGACCCTGCTTGAGCAGAGTGTTGGACTGGATGAGCCCTAGAGGTGCCTTGCAGCCCAGATCATTTTGTCAGTCAGTGATTGAGAGATTTTCATGCCTTTTGGGATAGACAGCACATCAGAGAGCTGGTCCAGATGGGCGGGGGATGACACTGTCCTCCCTTCATCTCCATCCTCCACTGCCAACAAGGATGCCATGGATGCGGACAAGGTAGGAAGGAGAGAGCGGCCATCAGTGCCTGGCATGAGCTGGGGCAGGACCTCAGCTGTTCTCTAAAATTGCATTTTCCCTGTGCCAGTGGCAGTGTG
This sequence comes from Tapera naevia, assembly GCA_033556795.1. Lineage (NCBI taxonomy): Eukaryota > Metazoa > Chordata > Aves > Cuculiformes > Neomorphidae > Tapera > Tapera naevia. The sequence goes on from JAUMJJ010000223.1 coordinate 41,816, forward strand.
AGAAGCCTCTATCGCACCCTGGATTGTGCTTATGGAGCCCCCGATAGAGCCCCTATCTCGCTCTTTTTCTCCCCTGTGGAGCCCTCTAGAATGCTGTTATCGTACACTGTGTCCCTCCAGTGAAGCCCCTTATACAGCCCCTATTTCCCCCTGTATCACACCGCTGGAGCCCCGCATAGAGTTGCTGTCGCAACCCCTGAGTTCTCACTATGGAGCCCCCTCTAGAGCACTTATCATGCCCTGTGTACCCCATATGCAGCCCCCAATAGAGCCCCGGTCGAGCCTTGTGTCGCCCCCTGGAAACCGCTATAAAGCCCTTATATCACCCTCTATGTTCCTGCTATGCAGCCCCCTCTAGGGCATCTACGTCACTCTTTATCTCCACTATTGAGCCCTCTAGAGAGCCTCTATCGCGCTCCCTCTGTCCTTCCTATGGAGCCTCTTATACAGCCCCTACCGTGTCCTGTATCAAGCTTGTGGAGCCCCCCATAGACCCACATTCACGTGCCCTAAGCTCCTGCTATGGAGCCCCTTGCAGAGCACTTCTCGTGCCCTGTGAACCCTGTATGCAGCCTGCTCAAGAGACCCTATCACGTCTTGAGTCGTCCCCAAGAAACCCTTAAAGATCTACTATTGCCGCCAATACTTCGGGCTTATGGAGCGCCCTATAGAAACACCATCGTGGCAACGACTTCCCCACTATGGAGCCCCATGTACAGCACCTATTGACCCTGCACACTCTGTGTCCAGTGCCCCCATAAAGACGCTATACATCCTGTGTCACCCTCACGGAAGCCCCTATGCAGGTCATATCAGTGCCAATAAATTCCGCATATGGAGCTCCCCTCCAGAGCCCCTGTCTCATAGTTTGTCTCTCCAATGGATCCCTCTATAGAGCCAATACTACACTCACTATCACCCTCCTATGAAATCCCTTTTACAGCCCTTCTTGTGCCATTTATCATACTTATGGAGTACCCTACAGAGTTCCTATTGTGCCCTCTAAGCTTCCGCATTATACCCGCCTATAGGGCACTTATTGATCCTTGTGTACCCCTTATGAAGCTCCCTTTAGGGCCCCTATTGACCTCACTATGTGCCTCATATACAGTCCCTTATACAGCCACTACCACGCCCTGTATCGTCCCTATGAAGCCCTCTATAGAGCTCCTATTGATCCCCATAAGTTTCCAATATGGAGCCCCCCATGTAGGGCACATATCATGCCTTCTGTACCTCATATCAGTCCCTCTACTGAAGCCCTATCACGCACTCTGTTGCCACCATGGAACACAAATAGTGCTCCTATCATGGTCAGTTACTCTCAAATGGAGTTGCCTCTATAGCACCTATCTGGCCTTTTTCTACACTGTGGAGCTCCTATCGCGCTCCCTATCTCCGTTCTATGGTCCCCTTACACAGCCCCTATTGCACCCTCTATTGAGATCATGGAGCCCCTGTTGCACCCCCAAAGTTCCCGCTATGAAGCCCCCCGTACAGCACTTATCACACCCTCTGTACCTCACACTGATCACCCTCTAGAGACCCTATCATGCACTGCGTCACTTGCATGCAAAAACCTATAGAGCTCTGATCACCGACCCTAAATCCATCCAATGAAATCCTATCTAGAGATCCTATTTCTCTTATTGTCTCTCCTACGGGCCCTCTACTGAGCCCCTATGGCGCTCCCTTTCTCCTTCCTATGAAGCCCCTTATATAATTCTTATTATGCCCTGTACTCCGCTTATGGAGCCCCTTATTGAACCCCTGTTACGTCCCCTACGTTCCTGCTATGGATCCCCCTCTAGAGTCCCTGTGTACCCCGTATACAGCCCCCCCTTCCCCTCCGAGCCTCTATCATACCCTGTGTCGCTCCGTTGGAATCTGCTATAGAGCTCCTATCAGGGCCAATAAAACCCACACAAGCAGCCCCCTCTAGAATCCCTGTCTCGTTCTTTGTATCCCCTATGGAGCCCTCTTTAGAGCACTTATCACACACTCTGTGCCTCGAATGAATCCCTCTGTAGAGCCCTTGTCACTCTCTGTCACCCACATGCAACCCCTATAGAGCTCCTATCAGGCCATATAAGCCCTACATGTGGGACACCCTGTACAGCCCCTATCCGCCTTTTTTTATCCTTTATGGAGTCCTCTAGAGACCTCTATCTCACTCGCTACATCCTTCGTATGAAACCCCTTATATGGCCCTTATAACACCCTGTGTCACGCCTATGGTGCTAATTGTAGAGTCCCTATCGTGCCCCCGAAGATCCCGCTATGCAGACCCTGTATGGCCCTTATCATGCCATGTGCACCCTGTATGATGGCCCCTCTAGAGCTCCCATTGCACCCTGTGGTGCTCCCATGGAATTCCCTATAGAGCTCCTAACACGGGCAATAACTCCCACATATGGATCCCCCTTTGGCACCCCTATCTTCCCTTCCTCTCCTCTATGGAAAACTCTAGAGAGCCCCTGTCACGCTCTGTATGTGCTTCCAAGTCCATTTCATGCCCTCTTTTGCCCCCATAGGATCCCCTGTAGAGCTCCTATGACGGGCAATAAGTACCGTATATAGAGCCCCCTCTAGAGCCCCTATCTCACTCTTTTTCTCCCCTATGAAGTTTTCTGGAGAGCCATTGTCACCCTCTCTATGTCCCTCCTATGGAGCCCCTTATAGAGCTCCAATCACGCCCCCTAAGTTCCCACTATGGAGCCCCCTGTAGACCCCTTATTGCTCCTTGTGTGCCCCCTATGAAGGCCACTATCGGGTGTCGTGTAAGAGTCAGTCCAAACAGCACTATTTGTCTCAACATCGCCACAAGAACTTGGAGAGACACCAAGAACTCTACACTCTGATGGAAACAACAGCGTGGTACAGGTGGTGCTGTGCTGATACCTGGCGGTGCTGTGTAGCTGCTGTCCACAAGATAGAGAGCTGGGTGGAGGAGAAGGACATGGGGTTGCTGATGGACAGTAGGCTGAATAGGAGCCAGCAGTGTGCCCAGGTGGTCAAGAAGGCCAGAGGCATCTTGGCCTGTATCAAAACCAGAGTGACCAGCAGGACAAGGGAGGTGATTGTACCCCTGTACTTGGCACTGGTGAGGCCACACCTCGAGTACTGTGTTCAGTTCTGGGCCCCTCAGTACAAGAAGGATATTGAGGTGTTGGAGCGTGTCCAGAGAAGGGCGACGAGGCTGGTGAAGGGGCTGGAGAACAAGTCCTACAGGGAACGGCTGAGGGACCTGGGGTTGTTCAGCTTGGAGAAGATGAGGCTGAGGGGGAGACCTCATTGCTGTCTATGGCTGCCTGAAAGGAGGCTGCGGCAGAGTGAGAGTTGATCTCTTCTCTCAAGTGACAGGTGATAGGACAAGGGGAAATGGCCATAGGTTGCGCCAGGGCAGGCTCAGACTAGATATTAGGAAGACTTTCTTTACTGAAAGGGTGGTCAGGCAATGGAACAAGCTGCCCAGGGAGACGGTTGAATCACCATCCCTGGAGGTTTTTAAAAAAAGGATAGATGAGTTTTTGAGGGACATGGTTTAGCAGATAATGGGTGTGATTTGACTTGATGATCTTAGAGGTCTCTTCCAACCACAAGATTGATTCTATGATTCCATGATTCTATGATTTAATGCCTGCACACACTCACGGACACAAGCACCCAGTAAATGCTTGTAAGCACATTTGAACGTGGTTTCTGCTTTCATTTGAACACGCAACCATGCAGTTTCTGCCTGCAGTCAAGAAAGCATGCAATTTATGTGTGGAATCACTCCTTGCATGCCTGCATACATGCAACTCAGGACATCCTATGAGTCTCTGCATCTTTATTATTCCTACAAATCAGCACCTATTTCCAAACACCCTCAGCCAGCGCCTGATGTTGCTGGTGTTGCTTCACCACATTTCAATCCAATTGGATTTGAGTGACCTTCTAGAACTACTTAAAGCGACGTAAGACTTTCCTGCACCTTCTCCTCCTCGCACCTTTCTTCTTGGCTTTGCTGAACCAAAAAGTTGGGTGGGCTCGTGGGCCCTCCCTCGGTGGCCTGGTCTCTCCATTTAGTTGGGCCACAGGAACCGAAAAAACTTTCCGTTTTCTGGGGAAACGTATGGTTCGGAGCCAACGTTCGATTGCTGAGGATGGGGAGGGCTCTTCTCCTCCAGCAGCGCAGGACTGGCTGGGAGCATCTGGAAGTTTCTTTTGACGTTTTGAAACCTGCAAAGGAGAAGATGTCCCTGAGCGCTCGGCTGCACCAGCAGCTGGGACCTTGGCAGTGTTTGCCCGGCTTTGGTCACGCTGCTGGAGTGTTTCAGTGGAGCAATGCATGTCCCACTGTACCTTCTCCCTCTCCTGTTTCTCATTAGATGGACGAAGGTTCTCCCACTCCTGCTGGAGGGAGACATTCTCCCGGTACAGCTCCTGATACCTCCGCTCCAGATCCTGGTACCTTCTCTTGAGATGCTCCTCTTTTTGGGCCAACTGGGCCTCCTTCTCTTTCAGCTCCTTTTCACTCTTCTTCTCTCCTTCAGGCTCTTCATCCTGGCCTGATTTTGGCCTCATTAATCGTTTCTTTATTTGAGAATAGATCCACCAGCAGCCCAGAATTCCAACCGCTCCAGGTACGGCATAGCACAGGACATCACGGAATGGTAAAGGCATGGTAGAGATTCTAAGCTTCTCTCTAGAAGGAGAAAGAGAAATCAGGGTCAGGTGGTCATGAGGAAGGAATGACAAGGCTAAAGTTCCATAAATGTCTCCAGGTGTTCCTGTGAGCAGCAGCAGCTTGGTTTTCCAGCCTCTCTGTACATCCCCATGTCTGCTCCACCAGCAGAGCACACAACAGGAGCCTCACCTGAGACCAGGGATACCTGGACATCGCATACCAGGATACTCACCACTCTCACCTCACCTTGACACTTAAAACACTTTCCCCTTCTTTCTGTCAGTGATTCCCTGCTGCCCACTCACGTTGTAACAATTCCTGCAGAACCACCCCAAGAGCTGTCTCTCAACGAGACCATGACCTCAAGTTAACGTCGCTCACAGCACTGCACTCCCTGCAGCTTTCTGATGGAGCAGACAGCCCTGTTCCTACCCCCTGCCCCATTCAGCAGCACCAACTGGGCAAAGAGTCCTTCCAAGATCAGGCCCCTTCACAGCACAAGGTTCCCAGAGGAGACAGAGAATTCATTCCCAATGCCAGGGAGGAGCAGTTGGCAAGCACTGAATCCACAGGTTGAGTACTGTCCATTGCCAGAAACCTCCTGGGCACCGGCTGCTTTAGGAGGCACCAGGACAGGATCTGACAGAACCCCAAAGAACTGGAGGCCCTGACATGGAGATGAAACTCCGAGCACTGACTGCAGAGAAGCAGACACAGACAGACCTGATCTGGGCGCAGAGCAGAGTTTCCTCTCTGGCCTAAGCAGCACCGGGCACTGCAATGGCTGAACAGCAGCGGCTTCGTTCCTTATAGAAAGACAAACACGCAGGCAGCTCCAAGTAGAGAGAGCACCTGTCTCCTCCACGTCCTACGGGGGAGTGAGGGCAGAGTGTGCTTGACCCTAGGGAGTAGAGTGGTCTCCTTGGAAACAGGTCCGTGTCACAATGGGTGACATCACAGAGGCCACGCCCAGTAGCCGGCACCTCCCATCCATCCCACAATCCGGATCACTGGAGCATCCGTTGGCCACCAGACATTGCTGCCTTTCCCAGAAAGCTCGTGAAGGCTCTGGAGGTGACATCAGAAGAGAAGCAGCAGGTTTGGACTGGCTATTGGGAAGAGGTTCTTCACCCAGTGGGTGGTGGAGCATTGGAAGAGCTCCCCAGGAAGCAGTCACCACACCCACTCTGACAGCATTTCAGAAGCATTTGGACATTGCCCTCAGTCACACAATGTGAAGTTTTGGTTGTCCTGCTGTGCCCCCGGAAACTCACAGTGCCAGTGGACTGGTTGGTCCCCCTCCAGGCCACTCAGGCCCCACCCCCACCAGTCCCAATATTGGCTTGGGAGAACAATTCTCTGAGCGAGTTTGAGCTGGCGTCCCCAAGCTTAACTCTCCAACGCTCAGTGAAAGCCCCCTCGCCCCCTCCCCACTTGCACTCAGGCAAAGGAAAAATCTATGAAAAACCGAGAAAAAACGATCACACTAGCAAGATGTGTATTTCTACTCATATTTCTATATACACAGCAAGAATATCATACAAGGCTCCCAGAAAAGGAAGAGGAGAAGAGAAAATGGGGAACAAAGAAGGCAAAATAGAATAAAACCAAAAGACGCACACAGCTGGAAAACCCGTTAGGTAACAAAGTAAAGAACCAGCAAAATTCATCCCTTCCCTGGAGAAAAGCAAGACAGCCAAATCCGACCCAGCACTCTCCCCCCACGCGTGGGCACACAACAGCAGTCACCGCAGGTCTCAGCTCCAGACAAGACCAACACACGGGACCTACTGCCCCCAAGCCTCGCCCAATAAGAAGAGACGCGATCTCTCTTGTTTACGCCTTACTTATAGGTTGTGTTACGTTAAAGGAAGATACAGAATACTACCATGGATTTCTGACCTCCATTGTTAAGGAAGACCTAAAATATCAAAAAGCCAACCCACAACAGGAGTGCCCTGTAGAGCACTTATCACATCCCGTGTGCCCCTTATGCAACCCTTATAGAGCTCCCATCATGCCCTGTGTCACCTTCATGGAACCCTCTATAGGGATCTTACTGTGGACAAATTGTAGCGCATTATGAAGCCCCATCTAGAGGCTCTCTCTCGCACTTTGTGTCCCCTATGGAGACCTCTAGAGAGCCCCTATCAGGCTTCCTATGGAGCCCCCTTTAGAGCAATTATTGCTCCCTGTGTATTCCGGATCCAGCCCTCCTTAGAGCTTTATTGTGCCGTGTTTTGCCCCAATGAAACCTCTGAAAGATCCATTTTCATCACCAATGAGATTGACTTATGGAGCTCTCTCGAGAGCCCCTATCTTGCTCTTTGCCTCCCCTATGGAGCCCTCTTTAGGGTCCCTATCACACTGCATATCTCCCTCCTACAAAGCCCCCTACACAGCCCCTATTGCGCCCTGTATTTTGTTTATGGGGCTCCCTATACAGTACCTGTCGTGACCGTATGTACCGGTTATGGCCCCCCAGTACAGCAATTGTCATGCCCAGTTTACCCCGTATGTAGCCCCCTCTAGAGACCCCACCGTGCCCTGTATCACTCTCATCGTACCCCTTGTACAGCTGCTATTGCACCCCCTTAAGTCCTGATGTGGAGCCCTCTGTACAGCACTTATCACACACTATTTTCCTGTATGTAGGCCCTCCTCAAGCCTGTATCACGCCCTGTGTGGCCTCCATGGAACCTCCAGTAGAGCACCTATTGCGGCCAATAAGTCCTGCATATGGACTCTCAACTAGGGCCCCTATCTCGCTCTTTGTCTCTCTTATGGAGCCCTCTAAAAAACCCTTGTCGTGCTTGCTCTGCCCCTCGTTTGGAGAGGCCATATCCGCTCCCTCTGTTCCCGCTATGAAGCCCTCTGTAGAGCATGTATCATGCCCTGTGTGCCCCGTATGCAGCCCCATCTAGAGCCCTTATCGTGCCCTTTGTCCCCGCCATTGTAAACCCCTGTAGAGCTCTCATCACCACCAATAACTCCCGCATATGGAGCCCCCTCTAGAGCCCTTATCTCACTTTTTGTCTCCCTTACGGAGAACTCTACAAAGCCCCTGTCGCTCTCCCTATGTCCCTCCAATGGAGCGCCTCATACGGCCCCTATCGTGCCCTGTATCATGATTATTAAGCCCCTTACAGAGCTCCTATTGAGCCCCCTTAATGCCCAAAGGAGCCCCCTGTACAGCACTTATTGACCCTGCGCACTCTGTATGCAGCTCTCCCATAAAGACCCTATCGCGTCCTGAGTCATCCTCATTGAAATCCCTATGCAGGTTCTATCAGGCCCAATAAATTCCTCATACGGAGCCCCCACCAGAGCCTCTGTCTCGTCCTTAATCTCTCCCTATGTCCCTCATATGGAGTCTCTGATACAGCCACTATCACGCCCTGTATCGTCCTTATGAAGCTCTCTGTAGAGCTCCTATTGATCCCCCTAAGTTTCCAATATGGAGCCCCCCATGTAGGGCACATATCACGCCTTCTGTACCCCATATCAATCCCTCTATTGAAGCCCTACCACGCACTCTGTCGCTGCCATGGAACACAAATAGTGCTCCTATCATGGCCAGTTAATCCCTCACATGGAGTCGCCTCTATAGCATCTATCTGGCCCTTTTTCTACACTATGGAGCACTCTATAGAGCCCCTATTGCACTCCCTATCTCCCTTCTATGGCCCACTTACACAGCCCCTATTGCACCCTCTGTTGAAATCATGGAGCCCTCTATAGCACCCCCAAAGTTCCCGCTATGGAGCCTCCCATACAGCACTTATCACACCCTCTGTACCCCGTATTAATCGCCCTCTAGAGACCCTATCATGCACTGCGTCACTTGCATGCAAAAACCTATAGAGCTCTGATTACCGACCCTAAATCCATCCAATGAAATCCTATCTAGAGATCCTATTTCTCTTATTGTCTCTCCTACGGAGCCCTCTAGAGAGCCCCTATGGCGCTCACTTTCTCCTTCCTGTGGAGCCCCTTATATAATTCTTATTATGCTCTGTATTCCGCTTATGGAGCCCCTTATCAAACTCCTATTATGTCCCCTACATTGCTGCTATGGATCCCCCTCTAGAGTCCCTGTGTGCCCTGTATAAAGCCCCACAACCCCCCGAGCTGCTATCACACCCTGTGTCATTCCTTTTATAATCCGCTATAGAGCTCCTATCAGGGCCAATAAAACCCACACAAGCAGCCCCCTCTAGAATCCCTGTCTCGTTCTTTGTATCCCCTATGGAGCCCTCTTAAGAGCACTTATCACACACTCTGTGCCTCGAATGAATCCCCCTGCAGAGCCCTTGTCACTCTCTGTCACCCACATGCAACCCCTATAGAGCTCCTATCAGGCCAGATAAGCCCTACATGTGGGACACCCTGTACAGCCCCTATCTTGCTCTTTTTTGTCTGCTATGGAGTCCTCCAGAGACCTCTATCTCACTCGCTACATCCTTCGTATGAAGCCCCTTATATGGCCCTTATAACGCCCTGTATGACGCCTATGGTGCTAATTGTAGAGTCCCTATCGTGCCCCCGAAGATCCTGCTATGCAGACCCTGTATAGCCCTTATCACTCCATGTGCACCCTGTATGATGCTCCCTCTAGATCTCCCATCGCATCCTGAGGTGTTCCCATGGAGTCCCCTATAGAACTCCTACCACAGACAATTACCCCACATATGGATCCCCCTCTGGTGCCCTTATCTTACCCTTCTTCTCCTCTATGGAAACCTCTAGATAGCCCCTGTCGTGCTCTGTATGTCCTTCCAATGGAGCCCCTTACACAGCCCCTATCACACCCGTTATCCCACTTATGAAGCCCCCTACAGAGCTCCCATCGCTACCCGTAACTTCCTGATATGGAGCCCCCTGCACAGCACTTATTGCACCCACTGTGCCCCATATGAATCCCCCTCTAGAGCCCCTATCGCACCCTGTGTCGCCCACATGCAGTCCCCTATGGAGCTCCTATCCTGACCACCAAGTCCCTCACATGGAGTCCTATCTTCAGTCTCTCTCTGGCTCTTTGTCTCCAGTGTGTTTTACTCTAAAGACCTCTATCATACTGCCTATGTCCCTTCTATGGAGCCCCTTATACAGCCCCTATTGCACCCTGAATTGTGCTTACAGTGCCCCCTATAGAGCCCCTAATATACCTCCTTTGGTCCCGCAGTGGAGCCCCCTGTAGAGGACTTATCTCACTCTTTGATCCCTGTATATGGCCTATCTCTAAAGCCCATATCACACCCTCTGTTGCTCCCATAGGATCCCCTGTAGAGCTCCTATGACGGGCAATAAGTACCGTATATAGAGCCCCCTCTAGAGCCCCTATCTCACTCTTTCTCTCCCCTATGAAGTTTTCTGGAGAGCCATTGTCACCCTCTCTATGTCCCTCCTATGGAGCCCCTTATAGAGCCCCTATCACGCCCCCTAAGTTCCCGCTATGGAGCCCCCTGTAGACACCTTATTGCTCCTTGTGTACCCCCTATGAAGGCCACTATCGCGTGCCGTATAAGAGTCAGTCCAAACAGCACTATTTGTCTCAACATCACCACCAGAACTTGGAGAGATACCAAGAACTCTACACTCTGATGGAAACAAGAGTGTGGTACAGGTGGTGCTGTGCTGATACCTGGCGGTGCTGTGTAGCTGCTGTCCAGAAGATGGATTTCACCTGCTGCCTCAGCCAAACTTGCCCCAACTCCTCCCGTTACTAAGGCCAACAAAGAGGAGCATACGCAGAGGCTGGCAGAGGGTCTGGAGGTCATGCAGTGGACACGAGAGGAAGATGACATGAGGAAGTAAAAGACCCCTGAATGTCAGGTGGCGCAGGCACAGAGAAATTTTGGCAAGTGAAGCAGGAACTTTTGGGGCCTGCGCCATAAAAGTGGTTCCAAAAAAAACCTCCCAGAAATCTCCCCTCAACGGATCACAGATCACGATGGAGGACCGGCAGGACACTCTTCAGGACCTGTGGTCATAGGGATGCCTTTGGACCTGTAGTGGTAGTTATAATCCTCTCTCCTCCCTTTTCTTTCCCTTTTCCTCCACTCTGTCGACGAGGAGCACAGCTGTGGCACCACTAAGTCCCGCGGATTGCACACGTAGCGAGGGCGAAAAAAGGGTTTCCCGAGCCAGGGAAAAGCGTGGCACCGTTGAGAGAACAGCTGGGAACCAGCAGTCCCTGCTGCTGAGGTGGTGGTAGGGGCGTTCCTGGAAGGAGCCACGGGAAATTTTAACAGCCCCCTAGGGAGCACCGCGAACAGGAGCATCACGAAGAGGAGAGTGCAAATGGGTATGGCTTGGCAGTTTGCTGAGGGAGTTTGCGAATGCTGGGTGAGCAGGCAAGGGGAGCAAGGGCCGCGAACTGTACCTCGAACAGTAAAACCAGAACACCATCGTGTCCACCCGCCAGAAGAGTAAGAAATCTAGCAGCTGTGCTCCAGCCAGGACTGCAGCAGCCTGCCAGACTGAACCCCAGTGGGAACGTGCGGCCACCCAGGTAGTGATTGCAGGATGTGCCCCCCTCCTGCGCTGCTATCGGATGCCAGTGGTGACACGATGTGTTGGAGCTGTGCTTGGGGAGAAGAAGACCTCTGATTGGTCACTGAACTCAGGGAGGAGGTAACAAGGCTGAGGACTACCAGGAAGTGAGAGAGAGAGATTGGCTACTGGAGTGATTTACTACGCCCCCTGACACAGCCTCAACAGGCAGACCTGCCAAGCACGAAAGACGACCCACCATCCCACAACCACTCAACTAAGGTAAGTGAAGTGGACGATGGAGCAGATTGGCAACAAGTTTTGGCTCGTCACAAGCGGCGGCGTAATCGATGCATATCCCCTGTTACTAACGAGGCTCTGCAGGTTCCACTGCAGAACAAATCTGAAGGCCTGCAAGTGGAATCAGCTCCAAGGGCCAACAAATCTCACAGCCAGGAAATACCCCCTTACTGGGATAAACAGACCAAAGCCACCAATTAAGACGGCTTCTGTAAAGAGGAAGGGGAGGGTTCTCGTCATTGGTGACTCCCTCCTGAAAAGTACAGAGGGTCCAATTTGCAGACCGGTAATAATGAGAAACGGACTAGAAGCCTCAAAACAATGAAAAAGGACTTTAGGGCTTGAGGTCATAAGATAAAAGGAGCAGGAGCGCATGTCATGTTCTCCTCTGTAATAGGGAATGGTGAGGGAAGGAGTGGGAAGAACCAAGAATTGAATGAGTGGCTCCAAACATGGTGCAAAGAACAAAACTTTGGGTTCTTCGACAATGGCTTGGCCACACGCCAGGCCTGCTGGCAAATGCCGGGGTACACTTGTCCCATAAGGGCAAAAGGATACTCTCTAAAAAGTTTGCTGGACTAATCAAGAGGGCTTCAAACTAGATTGGAAGGGGGAGGGGGCCGTCACTAGGCTCAACAGATTAAATCATGGGAATGGCACCTCAGGCTCTGAGGGACAATCAGGTGCCGAGAGCACCTGATCTGCCACCTCAGTGGAAGTGGAGAACTGCACTCCAGGTGGCAACCAGAATGCAAAGGTTATTGGTGGGATACAAACAGCCAGGAGTAGACAGTCAGGAGTAAAGCTTATTCTACTTAGGAAAGGGGTGGAAATAACAGCCCAACTAAAGTGTCTTTACAGGAATGCACGCAGTATGGGCAACAAACAAGGGTTAACAAGACCAAGTGCCGAGTCCTGTGCTTGAGGCACAACAACCCCATGAGGTGTTACAGGCTTGGGGAAGAATGGCTGGAGAGGTGCCTGGAGGAGAGGGACCTTGGGGTGCTGATCGACAGCAGGCTGAATATGAGCCAGTAGTGTGCCCAGGAGGCTAAGAAGGCCAGTGGCATCTTGGCCTGTATCAAAACCAGAGTGACCAGCAGGACAAGGGAGGTGATTGTACCCCTGTACTTGGCACTGGTGAGGCCACACCTCGAGTACTGTGTTCAGTTCTGGGCCCCTCAGTACAAGAAGGGTATTGAGGTGTTGGAGCGTGTCCAGAGAAGGGCGACGAGGCTGGTGAAGGGGCTGGAGAACAAGTCCTACAGGGAATGGCTGAGGGACCTGGGGTTGTTCAGCTTGGAGAAGAGAAGGCTGAGGGGAGACCTCATTGCTGTCTATGGCTGCCTGAAAGGAGGCTGCGGCAGAGTGAGAGTTGATCTCTTCTCTCAAGTGACAGGTGATAGGACAAGGGGAAATGGCCATAGGTTGCGCCAGGGCAGGCTCAGACTAGATATTAGGAAGACTTTCTTTACTGAAAGGGTGGTCAGGCAATGGAACAAGCTGCCCAGGGAGACGGTTGAATCACCATCCCTGGAGGATTTTAAAAAAAGGATAGATGAGTTTTTGAGGGACATGGTTTAGCAGATAATGGGTGTGATTTGACTTGATGATCTTAGAGGTCTCTTCCAACCAGAAGTTTGATTCTATGATTTAATGCCTGCACACACGCATGGACACAAGCACCAGTAAATGCTTGTAAGCACATTTGAACGTGGTTTCTGCTTTCATTTGAGCACGCAAACATGCAGTTTCTGCCTGCAGTCAAGAAAGCATGCAATTTATGGATGCAAGCACTCCTTGCATGCCTGCATACATGCAACTCAGGACATCCGATGAGTCTCTGCATCTTTATTATTCCTAAAAATCAGCACCTATTTGCAAAATCCCTCAGCCAGTGCCTGATGTTGCTGGTGTTGCTTCACCACATTTCAATCCAATTGGATTTGAGTGACCTTCTAGAACTACTTAAAGCGACGTAAGACTTTCCTGCACCTTCTCCTCCTCGCACCATTCTTCTTGGCTTTGCTGAACCAAAAAGTTGGGTGGGCTCGTGGGCCCTCCCTCGATCGCCTGGTCTCTCCATTTAGTTGGGCCACAGGAACCGAAAAAACTTTCCGTTTTCTGGGGAAACGGATGGTTCGGAGCCAACGTTCGATTGCTGAGGATGGGGAAGGCAATTCCCCTGCAGCAGCGCAGGATTGGCTGGGAGCATCTGGAAGTTTCTCTTGACATTTTGAAATCTGCAAAGGAGAAGATGTCCCGGAGCGCTCGGCTGCATCAGCAGCTGGGACCTTGGCAGCGTTTGCCAGGTTTTGGTCACGCTGCTGGAGTGTTTCAGTGGAGCAATGCATGTCCCACTGTACCTTCTCCCTCTCCTGTTTCTCCTTAGATGCACGAAGGTTCTCCCACTCCTGCTGGAGGGAGACTTTCTCCAGGTACAGCTCCTCATACTTCCACTCCAGATCCTGGTACTGTCTCTTGAGATGCTCCTCTTTTTGGGCCAACTGGGCCTCCTTCTCTTTCAGCTCCTTTTCCCTTTTCTTCTCTCCTTCAGGCTCTTCATCCTGGCCTGCTTTTGGCCTCATTACTCGTTTCTTTATTTGGGAATACATCCACCAGCAGCCCAGAATTCCCACCGCTCCGGGTACAGCATAGCACAGGACATCACGGAATTGTAAAGACATGGCAGAGATTCTAAGCTTATCTCTAGAAGGAGAAAGAGAAATCAGGGTCAGGTGGTCATGGGGAAGGTAATGAGAAGGTTAAAGTTCCATAAATGCCTCCAGGTGTTCCTGTGAGCAGCAGCAGCAGCTTGGTTTTCCAGCCTCTCTGTACATCCCCATGTCTGCTCCACCAGCAGAGCACACAACAGGAGCCTCACCTGAGACCAGGGATACCTGGACATGGCATACCAGGATACTCACCACTCTCACCTCACCTTGACACTTAAAACACTTTCCCCTTCTTTCTGTCAGTGATTCCCTGCTGCCCACTCACGTTGTAACAATTCCTGTAGAACCACCCCAAGAGCTGTCTCTCAACGAGACCATGACCTCACGTTAACGTCGCTCACAGCACTGCACTCCCTGCAGCTTTTTGATGGAGCAGACAGCCCAGATCCTACCCCCCACCCCATTCAGCAGCACCAACTGGGCAAAGAGTCCTTCCAAGATCAGGCCCCTTCGCAGCACAAGGTTCCCAGAGGAGCCAGAGAATTTATTCCCAATGCCAGGGAGGAGCAGTTGGCAAGCACTGAATCCACATGTTCAGGGCTCTCCATTGCCAGAAACCTCCTGGGCACCGGCTGCTTTAGGAGGCACCAGGACAGGATCTGAGAGAACCCTAAAGAACTGGAGGCCCTGACATGGAGATGAAACTCCGAGCACTGACTGCAGAGAAGCGGACACAGACAGACCTGATCTGGGTGTAGAGCAGAGTTTCTTCTTCGGCAGAAGCAGCACCGAGCACTGCAATGGCTGAACAGCAGCGGCTTCGTTCCTTACAGAAAGACAGACACGCAGGCAGCTCCAAGTAGAGAGAGCACCTGTCTCCTCCACGTCCTACGGGGGAGTGAGGGCAGAGTGTGCTTGACCCTGGGGAGTAGAGTGGTCTCCTAGGAAACAGGTGCGTGTCACAATGGGTGACATCACAGAGGCCACGCCCAGTAGCCAGCATTCCCCTCCAATCCCCTAATCCAGATTCCTGGAGCATCCTTTGGCCACCAGACATTGCAGCCTTTCCCAGAAAGCTGGTGAAGGCTCTAGAGGTGACATCAGAAGAGAAGCAGCATGTTTGGACTGGCTATTAGGAAGAGGTTCTTCACCCAGTGGGTGGTGGAGCTTTGGAAGAGCTCCCCAGGGAGCAGTCACCACTCCCACTCTGACAGCATTCCAGAAGCATTTGGACAATGCCCTCAGTCACACGATGTGAAATTTGGGGGTGTCCTGCTGTGCCCCTATTGTGCCCCTGCTATGTCCTTCCTATTATAGCTCTTCCAGCCTCTCCTTGTCCTGAGCTCGAGGCCCCAGCCCTCCTTCAGGTCCCCGCAGGAGAGCAAGTGTAGGATAGGGGTGCCAGAGGGGCTCCATATGTGGGAGTAATTGCCTGTGGTAGGAGCTCTATAGGGGATTCCATGGGAGCATCACAGGGTGCAATGGGAGCTCTAGAGGAGGCATCATACAGGGTGCACATGGCGTGATAAGGGCTATACAGGGTCTGCATAGCGGGATCTTCGGGGGCACGTTAGGGACTCTAATTGTAATCACCATAGGCGTGACACAGAGCGTTATAAGGGCCATATAAGGGGCCTCATAGGAAGGACCTAGCGAGTGAGATAGAGGTCTCTAGAGGACTCCATAAAGGACAAAAAGAGACGGATATGGGCCTTTTAGGGTGTCCCACATGTAGGGCTTATCTGGCCTGATAGGAGCTCCATAGGGGTTGCATGTGGGTGACAGAGACTGACAAGGGCTCTGCAGGGGGATTCATTCGAGGCACAGAGTGTGTGATAAGTGCTCTAAAGAGGGCTCCATAGAGGATACAAAGAACGAGACAGGGATTCTAGAGGGGGCTGCTTGTGTGGGATTTATTGGCCCTGATAGGAGCTCTATAGCAGATCCCATAGGAGTGAAACAGGGTGTGATGGCAGCTCAGGGCAAGGGGTGGGGGGCTGTACACGGGGTACACAGGGACTCTAGAGGGGGATCTATAGCGGGAACCTAGGGGACGTAATAGGGGTTCTCTAAGGGGCTCCATAAGCGGGATATAGGGCATAAGAGGAACTATGTAAGGGACTCCATAGGAAGAAGAAAGGGAGCGCCAGAGGGGCTCTCTAGAGGGCTCCGTAGGAGAGACAATAAGAGAAATAGGATCTCTAGATAGGATTTCATTGGATGGATTTAATGTTGGTGATCAGAGTCTATAGGTTTTTGATTGTGGGTGACACAGTGAGTGATAGGGTCTCTAGAGGGTGATTAATACGGGGTACAGAGGGTGTGATAAGTGCTGTACGGGGGGTTCCATAGAGGGAACTTTGGGGGTGCAATAGGGGCTCCATGATCTCGATAGAGGGTGCAATAGGGGCTGTGTAAGGGGACCTTAGAAGGGATATAGGGAGCGCGATAGGGGCTCTATAGAGTGCTCCATAGTGTAGACAAAGGGCCAGATAGGTGCTATAGAGGCGACTCCATGTGAGGGATTAACTGGCTATGATAGGAGCACTATTTGTGTTTCATGGCGGCAACAGAGTGCGTGATAGGACTTCAGTAGAGGGATTGATACGGGGCACAGAAGGTGTGATATGTGCCCTACATGGGGGCTCCATATTGTAAACTTATGGGGATCAATAGGATCTCTATAGAGGGCTTCTTAAGGACGATACAGGGCGTGGTAGTGGCTGTGTAAGGGACTCCATACGAGTGACATAGGGAGCTCGATGGGGACACTAAAGGGAGCTTCATAAGGGCTACACAAGGAGCAATTAGTGCCCTATTGGCGGGTATATTGCGGAAGCTTAGAGGGCACGATAGGAGCTCTATAGGGTACTCCATAAGCACAATAAAGGGCGCAAAAAGGGCTGTATAGGGTGTTTCATAGGAGGGTGCTAGTGAGTGTAATATTGGCTCTATAGAGGGATCCGTTGGAGAGAAAAAGGATGAGACAAGGGCTTTGGAGGGGGGCTCCATATGAGGAATTTATTGGCCCTGATAGGACTTGCATAGGGACTTCAATGAGGATGACACAGGACGCAATAGGGTCTTTATGGGGAAGCTGCATACAGAGCGCACAGGGTCAATAAGTGCTGTACAGGTGTTGGAAAAGTGTGAGATTTTATTAGTCTGATATTATTTAGGTAGAAATAGTGATTATAATAGTTTCTTAAATAGTGGTTTTAAATGTGTGTTTTATAGTGTTTTAACATCCTGTTACTTTGTGGTAGTAATTATTAGAAGTAGTGGTTATTTAGACTTTCTTCTCTCATGAGAACTTTGTGAAGTACCCAAAAGTTATTCAAGCCAAGTCTGCACCTGCAGTAGAGATAAAGAGACTGGGCCTGCGGTTGAGATAAGAAGACCTTGCACACCGGAGTTAACTAAGAAAAACAGAAGACACAGGCGCCAAAGTAATAATAATTAGCCGATGAAGTAATCTATATCTGCATATGTATCAGCTGTAACCTGTTGAATATACATTAGGTTATGTAACGTGTAGGGAATAAACTGCGGTCACAATGTAACGGTTTTGGAACCAGATTTGGGTGCTTACCCCTGGTTCACTGGGTCTCGAAATAAAGCACCACATATAACCTCTCCCGGATGCTTATGTGTTCGTCTCTACGCTAACACAGGGAGCTCCATAGTGGGAATTAAGGCGGCACAATAGGGGTCTTTAGGGGGCTTAAGAATAATAATACAGGACACGATAGGGGCCATATGAGGCGCTCCATTGGAGGGACAGAGGGGGCACGATAGGGGCTTTGTAGAGTTCTCTGTAGGGGAGACAAAAAGTGAGATAAGGGCTCTAGAGTTGGCTCCATATGCGGGAGTTATTGGTGGTGATGAGAGCTCTACAGGGGTTTACAATGGCGGGGACAAAGGGCACGATAAGGGCTCTAGATGGGGCTGCATACGGGGCACACAGGGCATGATACATGCTCTACAGAGGGCTTCATAGCGGGAACAGAGGGGGCGGATATGGCCTCTCCAAACGAGGGGCAGAGCAAGCACGACAGGGGTTTTTTAGAGGGCTCCATAAGAGAGACAAAGAGCGAGATAGGGGCCCTAGTTGAGATTTCATATGCAGGACTTATTGGCCACAATAGGTGCTCTATTGGGGGTTCCATGGGGGCCACACAGGGCGTGATACAGGCCTGAGCGGGGGCTACATACAGGAAAATAGGGTGTGATAAGTGCTGTACAGAGGGCTCCACAACAGGACATAAGGGGGTGCAATAGCAGCTGTACAGGGGGTACGATGAGAGTGATACAGGGCACGGTGGGGTCTCTAGAGGGGGCTACATACGGGGTAAACTGGGCATGACAATTGCTGTACGTGGGGGGCCATAACCGGTACGTAGGGTTAGGACTTTTACTCTATAGGGAGCCGTCTTAGCAAAATACAGGGCGCAATAGGGGCTGTGTAGGGGGCTTTGTAGGAGGGAGATATGCAGTGTGATAGGGACCCTAAAGAGGGCTACATAGGGCAGGCAAAGAGCAAGATAGGGGCTCTCGAGAGAGCTCCATAAGTCAATCTCATTGGTGATGAAAATGGATCTTTCAGAGGTTTCCTTGGGGCAAAACACGGCACAATAAGACCCTAAGGAGGGCTGGATCCGGAACACACAGGGAGCAATAATTGCTCTAAAGGGGGCTCCATAGGAAGCCTGATAGGGGCTCTCTAGAGGTCTCCATAGGGGACACAAAGTGCGAGAGAGGGCCTCTAGATGGGGCTTCATAATGTGCTACAATTTGGCCACAGTAAGATCCCTATAGAGGGTTCTATGAAGGTGACACGTTCCATGAAGGGCATGATCGGAGCTCTATAAGGGTTGCATAAGGGGCAGACGGAATGTCATAAGTGCTCTACAGGGCACTCCTGTTGTGGGTTGGCTTTTTGATATTTCAGGTCTTGCTTAACAATGGAGGTCAGAAATCCATGGTAGTATTCTCTATCTTCCTTTAACGTAACACAACCTATAAGTAAGGCGTAAACAAGAGAGATCGCGTCTCTTCTTATTGGGCGAGGCTTGGGAGCAGTAGGTCCCGTGCGTTGGTCTTGTCTGGAGCTGAGACCTGCGGTGACTGCTGCTGTGTGCCCACGCGTGGGGGGAGAGTGCTGGGTCAGATTTGGCTGTCTTGCTTTTCTCCAGGGAAGGGATGACTTTTTGCTGGTTCTTTACTTTGTTACCTAACGGGTTTTCCAGTTGTGTGCACGTCTTTTGGTTTTATTCTATTTTGCCTTCTTTGTTCCCCATTTTCTCTTCTCCTCTTCCCTTTCTGGGAGCCTTGTATGATATTCTTGCTGTGTGTATTGAAATATGAGTAGAAATACACATCTTGCTAGTGTGATCGTTTTTTCTCGGTTTTTAATAGATTTTTCCTTTGCCTGAGTGCAAGTGGGGAGGGGGCGAGGGGGCTTTCACTGAGCGTTGGAGAGTTAAGCTTGGGGACGCCAGCTCAAACTCGCTCAGAGAATTGTTCTCCCAAGCCAATATTGGGACTGGTGGGGGTGGGGCCTGAGTGGCCTGGAGGGGGACCAACCAGTCCACTGGCACTGTGAGTTTCCGGGGGCACAGCAGGACAACCAAAACTTCACATCGTGTGACTGAGGGCAATGTCCAAATGCTTCTGAAATGCTGTCAGAGTGGGTGTGGTGACTGCTTCCTGGGGAGTTCTTCCAATGCTCCACCACCCACTGGGTGAACAACCTCTTCCTAATAGCCAGTCGAAACCTGCTGCAACTCTTTTGGTGTCACCTCTAGGCCCTTCACCAGCTTTATGGGAAAGGCTGCAATGTCTGGTGGCCAACGGATGCTCCAGTGATCCGGATTGTGGGATGGATGGGAGGTGCCGGCTACTGGGCGTGGCCTCTGTGATGTCACCCATTGTGACACGGACCTGTTTCCAAGGAGACCGCTGTACTCCCCAAGGTCAAGCACACTCTGCCCTCACTCCCCCGTAGGACGTGGAGGAGACAGGTGCTCTCTCTACTTGGAGCTGCCTGCGTGTCTGTCTTTCTGTAAGGAACGAAGCCGCTGCTGTTCAGCCATTGCAGTGCCCGGTGCTGCTTCCGCCGGACAGGAAACTCTGCTCTACGCCCAGATCAGGTCTGTCTGTGTCTGCTTCTCTGCAGTCAGTGCTCAGAGTTTCATCTCCATGTCGGGGCTTCCAGTTCTTTAGGGTTCTGTCAGATCCTGTCCTGGTGCCTCCTGAAGCAGCCGGTGCCCAGGAGGTTTCTGGTAATTGTCAATACTCAACCTGTGGATTCAGTGCTTGCCAACTGCTCCTCCCTGGCATTGGGAATGAATTCTCTGGCTCCTCTGGGAACCTTGTGCTGCGAAGGGGCCTGAGCTTGGAAGGACTGTGTGCCCAGTTGGTGCTGCTGAATGGGGCAGGGAGTAGGAATAGGGCTGTCTGCTCCATCAGAAAGCTGCAGGGAGTGCAGTGCTGTGAGCGACGTTAACGTGAGGTCATGGTCTCGTTGAGAGACAGCTCTTGGGGTGGTTCTACAGGAATTGTTACAACGTGAGTGGGCAGCAGGGAATCACTGACAGAAAGGAGGGGAAAGTGTTTTAAGCGTCAAGGTGAGGTGAGAGTGGTGAGTATCCTGGTATGCCATGTCCAGGTATCCCTGGTCTCAGGTGAGGCTCCTGTTGTGTGCTCTGCTGGTGGAGCAGACATGGGGATGTGCAGAGAGGCTGGAAAACCAAGCTGCTGCTGCTGCTCACAGGAACACCTGGAGGCATTTATGGAACTTTAGCCTTCTCATTCCCTTGCCCATGACCACCTGACCCTGATTTCTCTTTGTCTTTCTCCGTCTAGAGATAACCTTAAAATCTCTACCATGCCTTTACGATTCCGTGATATCCTGTGCTTTGTTGTACCCGGAGTGATGGGAATTCTGGGCTGCTGGTGGATCTATTCCCAAATAAAGAAACGAGCGATGAGGCCAAAATCAGACAAGGAGGAAGAGCCTGAAGAAGAGAAGAATAGGGAAAAGGTGCTGAAAGAGAAGGAGGCCGAGTTGGCCCAAAAATTGGAGCAACTCAAGAGACAGTACCAGGATCTGGAGTGGATGCGTGAGGAGCTGTTCCTGGAGAAAATTTTCCTCCAGCAGGAGTGGGAGGACTTTCTTGAATCTCAGGAGAAACAGGAGAGGGAAAAGGTACAGTGGGACGTGCATTGCTCCACTGAAACGCTCCAGCACTGTCAGGAAAACTTGGCAAACGCTGCCAAGGTCCCAGCTGCTGGTGCAGCCGAGCGCTCAGGGACATCTTCTCCTTTGCAGGTTTCAGAACCTCAAGAGAAACTTCCATATACTCCCAGCCAGTCCAGCACTGCTGGAGGAGAAGAGCCCTCCCCATCCTCAGCAATCGAACGTTGGCTCCGAACCATCCGTTTCCCCATAAAGCGGAAAGTTTTTTCGGTTCCTGTGGCCCAACCAAATGGAGAGACCAGGCCACCGAGGAAGGGCCAACAAGCTCACCCAACACTTTCGTTCAGCAAAGCCAAGAAGAATGGTGCGAGGAGGAGAATGTGCAGGGAAGTCTTACGTCGCTTTAAGTAGTTCTAGAAGGTCACTCAAATCCAATTGGATTGAAATGTGGTGAAGCAACACCAGCAACATCAGGCGCTGGCTGAGGGTGTTTGGAAATAGGTGCTGATTTTTAGGAATAATAAAGATGCAGAGACTCATCGGATGTCCTGAGTTGCATGTGTGCAGGCATGCAAGGAGTGATTCCACGCATAAATTGCATGCTTTCTTGACTGCAGGCAGAAACTGCATGGTTGCATGCTCCAATGAAAGTATAAACCACATTCATAGGTGCTTACAAGCATTTACTGGGTGCTTGTGTGCGTGCTGGTGTGCAGGCATTAAATGCACGGCTTCCTGCTTCTGTGCAGCTGTAAAGGGCTACTCGCACTCTTGCACACTTGAAATGCATCATTGCTTGCAAGCATAAAAGGGCTGCATACCTGCAGAAACTGCATGCGTGCTTGCTTTCAGGAACAAGCTGCATGCTTTCTTGCAGGCAGGTGTAAAACGCTGTGGCTGAAACTGGGGAGAGTCTCCTGCGGCGCCGGGCAGGAACCTGCTGCCATTCTGCTCCATCTCCCAATTTAGTCTCGTCAGCTGAGCCGATGGAGGACTTCCCATCCTCTGACCCACAAGGCAGGCCTGCCTGCTGGGGGTGAGACAGGGAGTAGAGAGGGTGTCTGCATAAGTCAGCCTCCCTCTCCTGTTCCCTGATTGCCCTCGACTGCTCAGCTCCTCCCTGAGCTCTGCGACCAAGTGCAGCAAGTCCTCCCCCTGAGCCCCGCCCCCCCAGGGGAATTCACCACCGGTGTCTGATGCCAGGGTGGGAGGGGGACACGGCCTGCTGCTTGGCATCTGGGTGGCCGCGTGCACCCAAAGATTCTCAGGCTGGGAGGCTGCACCAGCCATGGCTGGAGCATGGCTGGGGAAAGATGATGTGAAGAAGTACAAGACCCCTGAATGTCAGGTGGCGTAGGCACAGAGAAGATTTGGCAAGTGAAGCAGAAAGTTTTGGGGCCTGCGCTATAAAAATGGTTCCAAACAAAACCTCAACCCCCATGGAGCACCGCGAACAGGAGCGTCACGAAGACAAGAGTGCAAACAGGGGCGTGTCTTGGCAGTTTGCTGAGGCAGTTTGCTAAGGCAGAGCGAGCAGGCAAGGGGATCAGGGGTCGTGAACTGTACCTCGAGCAGTAACACCAGGACACCATGGTGTCCACCCGCCAGAAGAGTAAGAAATCTAGCAGCTGTGCTCCAGCCAGGACTGCAGCAGCCTGCCAGACTGAACCCCAGTGGGAACGTGCGGCCACACAGGTACTGAGTTGCAGGATGTGCCCCCCTCCTGCGCTGCTATCGGATGCCAGTAGTGACACAATGTGTTGGAGCTGTGTTCGGGTAGATGAAGACCTTTGATTGGTCACTGAACTCAGGGAGAAGGTAACAAGGCTGAGAACTACCAGGGAGTGAGAGAGAGAGATTGACTACTGGAGTGATTTACTACGCCCCCTGACACAGCCTCAACAGGCAGACCTGCCAAGCACGAAAGACGACCCACCATCCCACAACCACTCAACTAAGGTAAGTGAAGTGGACGATGGAGCAGATTGGCAACAAGTTTTGGCTCGTCACAAGCGGCGGCGTAATCGATGCATATCCGCTGTTACTAACGAGGCTCTGCAGGTTCCACTGCAGAACAAATCTGAAGGCCTGCAAGTGGAATCAGCTCCAAGGGCCAACAAATTTCATAGCCAGGAAATACCCCCTTACTGGGATAAACAGACCAAAGCCACCAATTAAGACGGCTTCTGTAAAGAGGAAGGGGAGGGTTCTCGTCATTGGTGACTCCCTCCAGAAAGGTACAGAGGGTCCAATTTGCAGACCGGACACATTGCAAAGGGAACTCTGTTGCCTACCTGGGACCTCAATTGGTGAAGTGGCGAGACAACTTCCTAAACTTGTCAAAGCCACAGATTATTCCCTACTACTTGTTTTCCAGGTTGGTAATAATGAGAAACGGACTAGAAGCCTCAAAACAATCAAAAAGGACTTTAGGGCCTTAGGTAAAAGGAGCAGGAGTGTCGCGGTGAGCGGGAATCAGAGTCACACACCCATGGGATTATCGAATCTGTTCCAACTTTATTGTCGTCAACGAGCTGCTTATATAGCACTTTAGCAGTCGTGTTAGTTTGTGATTGGTTACATGATGCCAGCGCGTTAATCAATGATTGGCTATATGGCTATAATACTGCCTACTACAGCTTGATTGGCTAACTAGAGTTGCTATGCACTTAATCTTTCTCTTGTCTATTTTGGCGTCGCTCTGTCTCAATTCAAGACCTCAAGTTCCGTCCTCCGCATCCGGCTGATATCTTAGCAAATGTCCACTTCCTCAAACTTGTTTATCAGCGCGTCTTGTGAGGCCCCTATGTTTCAACACATCATCTCCAGTATTTTCCCATGGCCTTGGTCTCTTATAAAACTCTCCACAATTCCCCCTTTTTCTTTAACAACAGGGTACGCCCTACGTAACATAGATCGTGTTGTTTTTTCAATCATGCGCTGCAGACAACTACAAAAGTACGGTAAAAGGAGCATAATACAACAAAACATAAGCAAGATTATCAAACCTATTTTGATCAAGCTAGATAACCAAGGGCCAAGCCCTAAAGACTTGAGCCAATCTTCCAATCCAAAACCTGAATTGACCTGTAAGTGGCCAGTGAGGTCATGCAACTCCTGTAGATGGGCAGTTATAGATTTGGAGTGATCGGAGAGATTCATACAACACATGCCTTCGAATTCTTTGCAGCCATGACCGTAGGCTAATAATAAAAAATCCATAGCTGCACGATTTTGAAGTGTAGCGTGCCTCACCGAGTCAACATCTACGAGTCACAAGGCATGTTGAAAAAGGATTAGAAGGGGTTGCCACCGAAAGACAAATAGCGTTTTGTCTTGTAAGATTGACCAAAGTCACCCATACATTTTGTTTAGATTGAACTGGAAAAAAGGTAAAACCTACTCCTATCTGCCAAAACAAAATCAATACATATAACATTTCTTGCAATAATGCTTTAGTATGTGCGATTCTACTGATCTACTAGCAATTTTAACCCAGAAGGTTATTTTTGCCCGCTACTCAGCTAAAAATAGCTGTTCAGGCGATTCGTATAATTGCAGAGCTTCTTCTGGGGAGTCAATATCAAAACCATTAAGCTCAGTTAAGAAATGCAAAGCAAATGTCCCCTGTCTATTAATATGATATAAACAAGTGGGACAAAACCAAGATTGTAAATCCTTTCTCCTACAATGCACTACTTGAGTACAATATGCACAATAAAGATCTATATAAGAATTCCAGTTAAAGGCACAGATAGGACAGGGACTCACAGTTGGTCCCTGTTCTATCAGATCTCTCAAACCACTCAAAACAGAGTTGCCCTGTTCGTACAACTCTAGTATTTTCCCATGCCCAGCTTCAGCTAGAAATTCTTCTACAATTCCCCCTTTTTCTTTACAGGCAGGGAGTGCTTGGTGAAAAAGGGCATGGGTAGTGGACTGAATCATGTTCTTTGATCAGGAGTGTTCTTAGCCAGCCTGTAATACCAAATTGAGAATCAATTTCCAAGAACATCATCTGTTTTCTTTAATTTGAGTCAATTGGGTCCACATTGTAAAGCAATCAATCTTGACTTCTTGTGTTGTATAAATTGCTGGATGACAAGTTTTAAGTACCTAATTGCTTGAGCTTGGCGAAAAGCACTTCCTGATTCAAAATGATAAAAAATGTAGCTGATTATATATGATACCTGCTGCTATATAAAAATCCTCAAAATTCTGGTGAAAATGTGCAGTACGAAGACTACCTTCAGTTGCTACTACATGACTATTTCTTATCAACCTATTGGCACAAACTCCACACTCTAATAAAAGATTCAAAGCACAATTACAATATACATAATTGCAATCACAATTAATAGCTATAACAGAATTCAATTCTCAAGCCCCCCTCAGTCCTTGTCGGTCAAGTATGTTCACAATTACATATTGTGGGTGAAACCTCTTGCTTGATGTGTTAATTTCTGTTTGAATTTGTTCAAGTAGAATGCTTATTACTCTTTGCTGTGGCTCTCATGTGTTCGGTTGACTGACTCGACTGCTGGGCATGTCCATTTACTGGGAATCCATAAGGGACCTTGATCTGTGGAAATACAACTATAACCACAACCAGTAAATAGCAACAGGCTCGGTCCTTCCCATAATTCTGTCTTAGGGTTCTTATAACACAATTGTATTTCGGGTGTAGCTTACATTTTCACACCACTATTATGAATTACTACAGATGCTTGCTCTAAACCTGCTACCAAACTAAGATAATTAAACAATTAAGTGTAAAAAGCACTTTACTTCACCTTATCTGTGGATCTAATTCTGTTACATCTTTCTGCTTTGCAAGGTATTCTTTAATAGTTCTATATGCTCATTCCACGATCACTTGAACTGTGGAAAAATGCGGAATACCTGTTACATGCTTAATTCCCATGTTTGCAAAAATTTTCTCTACTTTGCCTCTATAACATGATACTGCTCTGCTACTCTGTTCACATGGCTCTTATTGATTGGTTGTCTTAATGTTCATTCCTTACAGTTATATAACTCTACTACTATACTACCTTCTATTATACCCTAGAGGTGAGTTTAAGGTTATTCTGAAACACAGCATGTCCCTTAACCTTAAAGCCCTTATGTCTCTTATTCTTAGCTGAACAGTTTCTCCTGTTGTGGCCCCTTTTAAGGAGATAACAATTTAGCTAAATTTTGACAATCATATGGCAAATTAACATCTGCTGTAAAAATCCAATCTAACTCAGCCCTAATGGCTTCAGACTTTATCCCATTCTCCTGCACAGTCCTTTTAACTTGTTGTAAAATTTTCCAAATCATGCTGCTCATAACTATTACCATGTTGGTTAAATAATACAGGAAAAGTTAAGTTACCTGCCAGATGCCAATCTCCCTCTAATATGGCATCTCGGA
Organism: Tapera naevia; assembly: GCA_033556795.1. NCBI lineage: Eukaryota > Metazoa > Chordata > Aves > Cuculiformes > Neomorphidae > Tapera > Tapera naevia. The sequence continues at coordinate 68,577 of JAUMJJ010000223.1, forward strand.
TTACACCTGACTGCCTACCAGATTTTTGCAGAATCACAGAACTGTCTGCATACAGGTGATGGACATAACCCTTTACCTATACCACCAAAAGGTGATGCTGAAAGCTTTGTAGTACTTTCAGCCAGTTCCTGGACAGATCTTTCAGTCCTCGCATGTGATGCAAATGTCGACAACGATTGTTCCATTCTGTGATGTAGAGCATTCATGGCTTCCTCCATTTGCCTCTGGAGATCTTGTAATTTTGCTACTTCGTGGAATTATTGTTTCATGCTGTGTCTGTGCTTCATCTTCAGATGAGTTGTCTCCTGTTAAACAAACCGCTTCGGGGGGAGGAGGCCAGGGTGGGTATAACTTCTTGCAACATCTGGCTCCTCCCACTCTTACATCATCACTGGTGTCACTGCAGTTCCTTCCGTATTGCCTGTCAGTTCACTTCCGGCCGCCAAAGCGTGAACGTCGCTCGCGGCTGATGGCACGTCGCTTGTTTTTTCTGCTTCATTAGACATATCATTAACTCTTAATAGATCATTAACAGAGTCACACATCTTATCGCTCGATTGACCCTTAATAGCAACAAAAGTACTTCAATGCGACTGTGGCTGCGAGACGGTGGAGCAGCTGTGGTTGTAGATAAAGGGGCTGTTACTTCCTGCACAGATGCAGCGGCCACTTTCGATTCTATTTTTAACTTTTGCAAGGCATTAATCACAGTTCTCCAAGTTGTGTTACAAGCAGTAAATAGCTCTTCTCCCACATTAGTGATATACAAAGTCCCGAAAGTTCATCCCTCTTCTGCTTCAAAAGCACTAGCGGAGTTTGTGAAAAAACTCCTCTTTGTTCCATGATTCAATAAAAACCTTTATACCACGCTTTTATAAAAAGCACTCTAGGAGACTAAGAGCTGCTTCTTTTTCCGTTTTTCTATCCTGCGCCAGGTACCTGTTTATGGCCATTGCACCCTTCCAAAGTCAGCTCACATTGCAGCGTCCCCTCCTTTGTCAGGACAGATCTGGAGTCCAGCTCTTTGATCCTTGTGCCAGTGCGAAGGGACCATTCTTCATAAGTAAACAATTGTGGTGGCACTTTAAAATAGCCTTGCCCTCTAGCCCAGGCTATCAGCTTTTGTAAAAGCTTATCCAAAATCGACTCGCCTCTCTTAGAGAGGATAGCACATAAGAGTCGTTCCGCCGCAGTATATTCTGATCCATTTAAGGAATAGCCGGCCGACACTATCACCTGACTCGCGCAAACAGCCTTACCTCCGTCTTGAAGACGAAGGAGAGCGGCTCCGCTGTCCACCGTTCCAGACGGATCTGCAGCAAGTCGGGGTCCCTGTTCGGGCGCCAGATGTCGCGGTGAGCGGGAATCAGAGTCACATACCCATGGGGTTATCGGATCTGTTCCAACTTTATTGTCGTCAACGAGCTGCTTATATAGCACTTTAGCAGTCGTGTTAGTTTGTGATTGGTTACATGATGCCAGCGCGTTAATCAATGATTGGCTATATGGCTATAATACTGCCTACTACAGCTTGATTGGCTAACTAGAGTTGCTATGCACTTAATCTTTCTCTTGTCTATTTTGGCGTTGCTGTGTCTCAGTTCAAGGCCTCAAGTTCCGTCCTCCGCATCCGGCTGATATCTTAGCAAATGTCCACTTCCTCAAACTTGTTCATCAGCGCGTCTTGTGAGGCCCCTATGTTTCGACACATCATCTCCAGTATTTTCCCATGGCCTTGGTTTCTTAAAAAACTCTCCACACAGGAGCACATGTCATACTCTCCTCTGTAATAGGGAATGGTGAGGAAAGGAGTGGGAAGAACCAAGAATTGAATGAGTGGCTCCAAACATGGTGCAAAGAACAAAACTTTGGGTTCTTCGACAATGGCTTGGCCACACGCCAGGCCTGCTGGCAAATGCCGGGGTACACTTGTCCCATAAGGGCAAAAGGATACTCTCTAAAAAGTTGGCTGGACTAATCAAGAGGGCTTCAAACTAGATTGGAAGGGGGAGGGGGCCGTCACTAGGCTCAACAGATTAAATCATGGGAATGGCACCTCAGGCTCTGAGGTACAATCAGGTGCCGAGAGCACCTGATCTGCCACCTCAGTGGAAGTGGAGAACTGCACTCCAGGTGGCAACCAGAATTCAAAGGTTATTGGTGGGATACAAACAACCAGGAGTAGACAGTCAGGACTAAAGCTTATTCTACTTAGGAAAGGGGTGGAAGTAAAAGCCCAACTGAAGTGCCTTTGCAGGAATGCACGCAGTATGGGCAACAAACAAGGGGAACTGGAAGCCGTTTTGAGGCAAGAAAACTATGATAGAATCGCCATCACGGAAACATGGTGGGACGATTCGCACAACTGAGTGCTGCCATGGGTGGTTATAAACTCTTCAGGAGGGATAGGCTGGGAAAGAGACGCGGTGGAGTTGCCCTCTATGTTAGAGGATGTTTTGATTGTGTAGAACTAAACTGTGCTAATGATAGGGCTGTGTGTTTGTGGGTTAAAATCAGTGGAACCCACAGTAAGTCAGACATAGTGGTGGGAGTCTGTTATCGGCCGCGCAGCCAGGATGAGGAAACTGATGAGCTCTTCTACGAGCAACTGGGAGAAGTGTTGCGATCGCTGGCCCTCATCCTTGCGGGTGACTTCAACCTTCCTGATGTCTGCTGGAAGTATAACACAGCAGAAAGGAAGCAGTCTAAGAGGTTCATGGAGTGTATGGAAGATAACTTCCTAAGACAACTGGTGAGTGAACTGACTGGGGAAGGTGCCCGTGGGATCTGCTCTTTGTGAGTAGAGGGGACCTTGTGGGGGAGGTGATGGTTGGAGGACGCCAAGGGCTCAGTGATCATGAGATGATAGAATTCTCAGTTCCTGGACGAGTAAGGAGGGGGGGTCAGCACAACTGCCACCTTGGAGTTCCGGAGGGCAGACTTCAAACTGTTTAGAAGGTTGCTTGATAAAGTCCAGTGGGAGATGCTTCTGAATGACAAAGGAGCCCATGAAGGCTGGACGCTCCTCAAGAAGGAAGCTGTGGTGGTGCAAGAGCAGAGCACCCCTGAGTGCCATAAAATGAGTTGGCAGGGAAGAAGGCCATCTTGGCTTAACAGAGAGCTCTCTGTTAGTCTCAGGAAAAAGAGGAAAATAGATGAGCTTTGGAAGAGGGGGTAGGCATCCCAGGAGGACTACAAGGAGCAGGTGAGATCATGTAGGCATAAAATTAGAAGGGCTAAAGCTGAGCTGGAACTTCAAGTGGCCAGTTCAGGGAAAGACAATAAGAAACACTTCTTCAAACATATTAACAACAAGAGAAAGACCAAGGAGAATCTCCCTCCTTTACTAGACACAAGGGGAATGGTAGTAACCAAGGTCGAGGAAAAGGCAGAAGTTTCCCTTTCCCTCATCTACCAACAGTGCTGGCTGACTGGGGAAGTGCCGCGTGACTGGAAACTGGCAAACGTAACTCCCATTTACAAGAAGGGTCGGAAGGACGGTCTGGGGAATTATAGGCTTGTCAGCTTGACCTCGGTACCAGGGAAGGTCTCGGAGCAGATCATATTGAGGGCTATCGCACAGCACATGCAGGACAGCCGGGTGGTCAGACCCAGTCAACATGGGATAATGAAGGGCAGGTCCTGCCAGACCAATCTGATCTTTTCTAGGACAAGGTTACACAGTTAATGGATGAGGGAAAGGCTGTGGATGTGCTCTACCTGGACTTTTGTAAAGCCTTTGACACTGTTCCTCACGGCACTCTGATTGAGAAACTGGCTGCCATTGGCCTGGACAAACACAGCCTCTGCTGGGTAAAAACTGGCTGGATGGCCGGACCCAGAGGGTGGTGGTAAATGGAGTTCAATCCAGTTGGAGGCCAGTCACGAGTGGTTTTCCCCAGTGCTGGGTCCAGTCCTGTTCAATACTTTTATTCACGATCTGGATGAAGGGATCGAGTGCACCCTGAGCAAGTTTGCAGATGACACCAAGCTGGGTGGCAGTGTTGATCTGCTTGAAGGAAGGGAGGCGCTGCAAAGAGATCTGGACAGGCTGGATCCATTGGCTGAGACCAATGGGATGAGGGTCAACAAGACCAAATGCTGAGTCCCGGGCCCTTGGCAGCGTTTGCCAGGTTTTGGTCACGCTGCTGGAGTGTTTCAGTGGAGCAATGCGCGTCCCACTGTACCTTCTCCCTCTCCTGTTTCTCCTGAGATGCACGAAGATTCACCCACTCCTGCTGGAGGAAGATTTTCTTCAGGTACAGCTCCTCATGCATCCACTCCAGATCCTGGAACTGTCTCTTGAGATGCTCCTCTTCTTGGGCCAACTGGACCTCCTTCTCTTTCAGCTCCTTTTCCCTTTTCTTCTCTCCTTCAGGCTCTTCATCCTGGTCTGCTTTTGGCCTCATTGCTGGTTTCTTTATTTGGGTATAGATCCACCAACAGCCCAGAATTCCCACTGCTCCGGGTATAGCATAGCACAGGACATCACGGAATTGTAAAGGCATGGTAGATATTCTAAGCTTATCTCTAGAAAGAGAAAGAGAAATTAGGGTCAGGTGGTCATGGGGAGGGGAATGAGAAGGCTAAAGTTCCATAAACGCCTCCAGGTGCTCCTGTGAGCAGCAGCAGCAGCTTTGTTTTCCAGCCTCTCTGCACATCCCCATGTCTGCTCCACCAGCAGAGCACACAACAGGAGCCTCACCTGAGACCAGGGATACCTGGACATGGCATACCAGGATACTCACCACTCTCACCTCACCTTGACGCTTAAAACACTTTCCTCTTCTTTCTGTCAGTGATTCTCTGCTGCCCACTCACATTGTAACAATTCCTGTAGAACCACCCCAAGAGCTCTCAACGAGACCATGACCTCACGTTAACGTCGCTCACAGCACTGCACTCCCTGCAGCTTTCTGATGGAGCAGACAGCCCTGTTCCTACCCCCTGCCCCGTTCAGCAGCACCAACTGGGCACACAGTCCTTCTAAGGTCAGGCCCCTTCGCAGCACAAGGTTCCCAGAGGAGCCAGAGAATTCATTCCCAATGCCAGGGAGGAGCAGTTGGCAAGCACTGAATCCACATGTTCAGGGCTCTCCATTGCCATTAACCTCCTGGGCACCAGCTGCTTCAGGAGGCACCAGGACAGGATCTGACAGAACCCTAAAGAACTGGAGGCCCTGACATGGAGATGAAACTCCGAGCACTGACTGCAGAGAAGCAGACACAGACAGACCTGATCTGGGCGTAGAGCAGAGTTTTATGTCCGGTGGAAGCAGCACCGGGCACTGCAATGGCTGAACAGCAGCGGCTTCGGTCCTTACAGGAAGAGAGACACGCAGGCAGCTCCAAGTAGAGAGAGCACCTGTCTCCTCCACGTCCTACAGGGGAGTGAGGGCAGAGTGTGCTTGACCCTGGGGAGTAGAGCGGTCTCCTAGGAAACAGGTGCGTGTCACAATGGGTGACATCACAGAGGCCACGCCCAGTAGCCGGCACCTCCCATCCATCCCACAATCCGGATCACTGGAGCATCCGTTGGCCACCAGACATTGCAACCTTTCCCAGAAAGCTGGTGAAGGCTCTAGAGGTGACATCAGAAGAGAAGCAGGAGGTCTGGACTGGCTATTGGGAAGAGGTTCTTCCCCCAGTGGGTGGTGGACCTTTGGAAGAACTCCCCAGGAAGCAGTCACCACACCCACTCTGACAGCATTCCAGAAGCATTTGGACATTGCCCTCAGTCACACGATGTAAATGTTGGGGGTGTCCTGCTGTGCCCCCGGAAACTCACAGTGCCAGTGGACTGGTTGGTTCCCCTCCAGTGGGCCCCGCCCCCACCAGTCCCAATGTTGGCTTTGGAGAACAATTCTCTGAGCGAGTTTGAGCTGGCGTCCCCAAGCTTAACTCTCCAACGCTCAGTGAAAGCCCCCTCGCCCCCTCCCCACTTGCACTCAGGCAAAGGAAAAACCTGTTAAAAACCGAGAAAAAACGATCACACTAGCAAGATGTGTATTTCTACTCATATTTCAATACACACAGCAAGAATATCATACAAGACTCCCAGAAAGGGAAAAAGAGAAGACAAAAAGGGGAACAAAGAAGGCAAAAAATATTAACCCAAGGGATGTACACACAACTGGAAAACCCGTTAGGTAACAAAGTAAAGAACCAGCAAAAAGTCATCCCTTCCCTTGAGAAAAGCAAGACAGCCAAATCTGACCCAGCACTCTCCCCCCACGCGTGGGCACACAGCAGCAGTCACCGCAGGTCTCAGCTCCAGACAAGACCAACGCACGGGACCTACTGCTCCCAAGCCTCGCCCAATAAGAAGAGACGCGATCTCTCTTGTTTACGCCTTACTTATAGGTTGTGTTACGTTAAAGGAAGATACAGAATACTACCATGGATTTCTGACCTCCATTGTTAAGCGAGACCTGAAATATCAAAAAGCCAACCCACAACAGGAGTGCCCTGTAGAGCACTTATGACATTCCGTCTGCCCCTTATGCAACCCTTATAGAGCTCCTATCATGCCCTTCATGGAACGTGTCACCTTCATAGAACCCTCTATAGTGATCTTACTGTGGACAAAATGTAGCACATTATGAAGCCCCCTCTAGAGGCCCTCTCTCGCACTTTGTGTCCCCTACGGAGACCTCTAGAGAGCCCCTATCAGGCTTCCTATGGAGCCCTCTTTAGAGCAATTATTGCTCCCTGTGTATTCCGGATCCAGCCCTCCTTAGAGTCTTATTGTGCCGTGTTTTGCCCCAAGGAAACCTCTGAAAGATCCATTTTCATCACCAATGAGATTGACTTATGGAGCTCTCTCGAGAGCCCCTGTCTTGCTCTTTGCCTCCCCTATGGAGCCCTCTTTAGGGTCCCTATCACACTGCATATCTCCCTCCTACAAAGCCCCCTACACAGCCCCTATTGCGCCCTGTATTTTGCTAAGACGGCTCCCTATAGAGTAAAAGTCCCGACCCTACGTACGGGTTATGGCCCCCCAGTACAGCAATTGTCATGCCCAGTTTACCCTGTATGTAGCCCCCTCTAGAGACCCCACCGTGCCCTGTATCACTCTCATCGTACCCCCTGTACCGCCGCTATTGCACCCTCTTAAGTCCTGATGTGGAGCCCTCTGTACAGCTCTTACCACACACTATTTTCCTGTATGTAGCCCCCGCTCAGGCCTGTATCGCGCCCTGTGTGGCCCCCATGGAACCCCCAATAGAGCACCTATTGTGGCCAATAAGTCCTGCATATGGACTCTCAACTAGGGCCCGCTATCTCGCTCTTTGCCTCTCTTATGGAGCCCTCTAAAAAACCCCTGTCGTGCTTGCTCTGTCCCTCGTTTGGAGAGGCCATATCCGCCCCCTCTGTTCCCGCTATGAAGCCCTCTGTAGAGCATGTATCATGCCCTGTGTGCCCCGTATGCAGCCCCATCTAGAGCCCTTATCGTGCCCTTTGTCCCCGCCATTGTAAACCCCTGTAGAGCTCTCATCACCACCAATAACTCCCGCATATGGAGCCCCCTCTAGAGCCCTTATCTCACTTTTTGTCTCCCCTACAGAGAACTCTAGAAAGCCCCTATCGTGCCCCCTCTGTCCCTCCAATGGAGCGCCTCATATGGCCCCTATCGTGTCCTGTATTATTATTCTTAAGCCCCCTAAAGACCCCTATTGTGCCATCTTAATTCCCACTATGGAGCTCCCTGTGTTAGCGTAGAGACGAACACATAAGCATCCGGGAGAGGTTATATGTGGTGCTTTATTTCGAGGCCCAGTGAACCAGGGGTAAGCACCCAAATCTGGTTCCAAAACCGTTACAGTGTGACCGCATTTTATTCCCTACACGTTACGTAACCTAATGTATATTCAACAGGTTACAGCTGATACATATGCAGATATAGATTACTTCATCGGCTAATTATTATTACTTTGGCGCCAGTGTCTTCTGTTCTTCTTAGTTAACTCCGGTGTGCAAGGTCTTCTTATCTCAACCGCAGGCCCAGTCTCTTTATCTCTACTGCAGGTGCAGACTTGGCTTGAATAACTTTTGGGTACTTCACAGAGTTCTCATGAGAGAAGAAAGTCTAAATAACCACTACTTCTAATAATTACTAACACACTTAAAGTAACAGGATGTTAAAACACTATAAACCACACATTTAAAACCACTATTTAAGAAACTATTATAATCACTATTTCTACCTAAATAATATCAGACTAATAAAATCTCACACTTTTCCAACACCTGTACAGCACTTATTGACCCTGTGCGCTCTGTATGCAGCTTCCCCATAAAGACCCTATTGCGTCCTGTGTCATCCTCATTGAAGTCCCTATGCAAGTCCTATCAGGGCCAATAAATTCCTCATATGGAGCCCCCCTCCAGAGCCCTTGTCTCATCCTTTGTCTCTCCAACGGATCCCTCTATAGAGCCAATATTACACTCACTAGCACCCTCCTATGAAACGCCTTATACAGCCCTTGTTGCGCCCTTTATTGTGCTTATGGAGTACCCTATAGAGCTCCTATTGTGCCCTCTAAGCTTCCGCAATATACCCGCCAATAGGGCACTAATTGCTCCTTGTGTAGCCTTTATGAAGCTCCCTTTAGTGCCCCCATCGAGCTCCCTATGTCACTCGCATAGAGTCCCTTATACAGCCACTACCACGCCCTGTATCGTCCTTATGAAGCCCTCTATAGAGCTCCTATTGATCCCCATAAATTTCCAATATGGAGCCCCCATGTTGGGCACATACCAGACCTTCTGTGCCCCGTATTAATCCCTCTACTGAAGCCTTATCACACACTCTGTCGCCGCCATGGAACACAAATAGTGCTCCTATCATGGCCAGTTAATCCCTCACATGGAGTCGCCTCTATAGCACCTATCTGGCTCTTTGTCTACACTATGGAGCACTCTATAGAGCCCCTATTGCGCTCCCTATCTCCCTTCTATGGTCCCCTTACACAGCCCCTATTGCACATTCTATGGAGGTCATGCAGCCCCTATTGCACCCCCAAATTTCCCACTATGGAGCCCCCTGTACAGCACTTATCACACCCTCTGTACCCCGCATTAATCACCCTCTAGAGACCCTATCATGCACTGTGTCACCCACAAGCAAAAAGCTATAGACTCTGATTACCGACCCTAAATCCATCCAATGAAATCCTATCTAGAGATCCTATTTCTCTTATTATTTCTCCTACGGAGCCCTCTAGAGAGCCCCTATGGCACTCCCTTTCTCCTTCCTATGCAGTCCCTTATGTAGTTCCCATTACGCCCTATATCCCGCTTATGGAGCCCCTTATAGAACCCCTATTACATCCCCTAGGTTCCCGCTATGGATCCCCCTCTAGGATCCCTGTGTACCCTTTATACAGCCCCCCCCTCCTTCACCCTCGAGCCTCTATCACACCCTGTGTCGCTCCTTTGGAATCTGCTAAAGAGCTCCTATCAGGGCAAATAAAACCCACACAAGCAGCCCCCTCTAGAATCCCTGTCTCGTTCTTTGTATCCCCTATGGAGCCCTCTTTAGAGCACTTATCACACACTCTGTGCCTCGAATGAATCCCCCTGTAGAGCCCTTGTCACTCTCTGTCACCCACATGCAACCCCTATGGAGCTCCTATCAGGCCAGATAAGCCCTACATGTGGGACACCCTAAAAGGCCCCTATCCGCCTCTTTTTGTCCTTTATGGAGTCCTCTAGAGACCACTATCTCACTCGCTAGGTCCTTCCTATGAAGCCCCTTATATGGCCCTTATAACGCTCTGTGTCACGCCTATGGTGATTACAATTAGAGTCCCTAACGTGCCCCCGAAGATCCCGCTATGCAGACCCTGTATAGCCCTTATCATGCCATGTGCACCCTGTATGATGCCTCCTCTAGAGCTCCCATTGCACCCTGTGATGCTCCCATGGAATCCCCAATAGAGCTCCTACCACAGGCAATTACTCACACATATGGAGCCCCTCTGGCACCCCTATCCTACACTTGCTCTCCTGCGGGGACCTGAAGGAGGGCTGGGGCCTCGAGCTCAGGACAAGGAGAGGCTGGAAGAGCTATAATAGGAAGGACATAACAGGGGCACAATAGGGGCACAGCAGGACACCCCCAAATTTCACATCGTGTGACTGAGGGCATTGTCCAAATGCTTCTGGAATGCTGTCAGAGTGGGAGTGGTGACTGCTCCCTGGGGAGCTCTTCCAATGCTCCACCACCCACTGGGTGAAGAACCTCTTCCTAATAGCCAGTCCAAACCTGCTGCTTCTCTTCTGATGTCACCTCTAGAGCCTTCACCAGCTTTCTGGGAAAGGCAGCAATGTCTGGTGGCCAAAGGATGCTCCAGGAATCCAGATTAGGGGATTGCAGGGGAATGCCGGCTACTGGGCGTGGCCTCTGTGATGTCACCCATTGTGACACGGACCTGTTTCCTAGGAGACCGCTCTACTCCCTAGGGTCAAGCACACTCTGCCCTCACTCCCCCGTAGGACGTGGAGGAGACAGGTGCTCTCTCTACTTGGAGCTGCCTGCGTGTCTGTCTTTCTATAAGGAACGAAGCCACTGCTGTTCTGCCATTGCAGTGCTCGGTGCTGCTTCCACCAGAGAGGAAACTATGCTCTACGCCCTGATCAGGTCTGTCTGTGTCTGCTTCTCTGCAGTCAGTGCTCGGAGTTTCATCTCCATGTCAGGGCCTCCAGTTCTTTAGGGTTCTGTCAGATCCTGTCCTGGTGCCTCCTGAAGCAGCCGGTGCCCAGGAGGTTTCTGGGAATGGAGAGCCCTGAACATGTGGATGCAGTGCTTGCCAACTGCTCCTCCCTGGCATTGGGCATGAATTCTCTGGCTCCTCTGGGAACCTTGTGCTGCGAAGGGGCCTGACCTTAGAAGGACTGTGTGCCCAGTTGGTGCTGCTGAATGGGGCAGGGGGTAGGAACAGGGCTGTCTGCTCCATCAGAAAGCTGCAGGGAGTGCAGTGCTGTGAGCGACGTTAACGTGAGGTCATGGTCTCGTTGAGAGACAGCTCTTGGGGTGGTTCTACAGGAATTGTTACAACGTGAGTGGGCAGCAGGGAATCAGTGACAGAAAGAAGGGGAAAGTGTTTTAAGTGTCAAGGTGAGGTGAGAGTGGTGAGTATCCTGGTATGCGATGTCCAGGTATCCCTGGTCTCAGGTGAGGCTCCTGTTGTGTGCTCTGCTGGTGGAGCAGACATGGGGATGTACAGAGAGGCTGGAAAACCAAGCTGCTGCTGCTGCTCACAGTAGCACCTGGAGGCATTTATGGAACTTTAGCCTTCTCATTCCCTTCCCCATGAACACCTGACCCTGATTTATCTTTCTTCTTCTAGAGAGAAGCTTAGAATCTCTGCCATGTCTTTACAATTCCGTGATGTCCTGTGCTATGCCGTACCCGGAGCGTTGGGAATTCTGGGCTGCTGGTGGATCTATTCCCAAATAAAGAAACGAGCAATGAGGCCAAAATCAGACCAGGATGAAGAGTCTGAAGAAGAGAAGAAGAGGGAAGAGGTGCTGGCAGAGAAGGAGGCCCGGTTGTCCCAAGAAGAGGAGTATCTCAAGAGACAGTTCCAGGATCTGGAGCGGAAGCGTGAGGACCTGCGCCTGGAGAAAGTCTCCGTCCAGCAGGAGTGGGAGAACCTTCGCGCATGTCAGGAGCAGCTGGAGAGGGAGAAGGTACAGTGGGACGTGCATTGCTCCACTGAAACGCACCAGCAGCCTGACCAAAGCCGGGCAAACGCTGCCAAGGTCACAGCTGCTGGTGCAGCTGAGCGCTCAGGGACATCTTCTCCTTTGCAGGTTTCAGAACCTCAAGAGCCTTCCCCATCCTCAGCATTGGGACGTTGGCTTCGAACCATCCGTTTCCCCAGAAAGTGGAAAGTTTTTTCGGTTCCTGTGGCCCAACCAAACGGAGAGACCAGGCCACCGAGGGAGGGCCCAGGAGACCACCCAACTCTTTGGTTCAGCAAAGCCAAGAAGAAACGCGCAAGGAGGAGAAGGTGCAGGAATGTCTTACGTCACTTTAAGTAGTTCTAGAAGGTCACTCAAATCCAAATGTGGTGAACCAACACCAGCAACATCAGGCGCTGGCTGAGGGTGTTTGGAAATTGGTGCTGATATGTAGGAATAATAAAGATGCAGAGACTCATCGGATGTCCTGAGTTGCATGTATGTAGGCATGCAAGGAGTGCTTGCATGCATAAATTGCATGCTTTCTTGAGTGCAGGCAGAAACTGCATATTTGCATGCTCCAATGAAAGCATTAATCACATTCATAGGTGCTTGCAAGCATTTACTGGGTGCTTGTGTGCGTGCTGGTGTGCAGGCATTAAATCATAGAATCATGGAATCATAGAATCTTCTGGTCGGAAGAGACCTCTAAGATCATCAAGTCCAACTGCAGCGTTTATCTGTTAAACCATGTCCCTCAAAAACTCATCTCTCCTTTTTTTTAAAAACATCCAGGGATGGTGATTCAACCACCCCCCTGGGCAGCTTGTTCCATTGCCTGACCACCCTTTCAGTAAAGAAATTCTTCCTAATATCTAGTCTGAGCCTGCCCTGGCGCAACCTATGGCCATTTCTCCTTGTCCTATCACCTGTCACTTGAGAGAAGAGATCAACTCTCACTCTGCCGCAGCCTCCTTTCAGGCAGCCGTAGACAGCAATGAGGTCTCCCCTCAGCCTCATCTTCTCCAAGCTGAACAACCCCAGGTCCCTCAGCTGTTCCCTGTGGGTCTTGTTCTCCAGCCCCTTCACCAGCTTCGTCGCCCTTCTCTGGACACACTCCAGCACCGCAATATCCTTCTTGTACTGAGGGGCCCAGAACTGAACACAGTACTCGAGGTGTGGCCTCACCAGTGCCAAGTACAGGGGTGCAATCACCTCCATTGTCCTGCTGGTCACTCTGGTTTTGGTACAGGCAAAGATGCCACTGGCCTTCTTAGCCACCTGGGCACACTGCTGGCTCCTATTCAGCCTGCTGTCGATCAGCACCCCCAGGTCCCTCTCCTCCACGCAGCTCTCCAGCCAGTCTTCCCCAAGCCTGTAACACTGCATTGGGTTGTTGTGCCCCAAGCACAGGACTCAGCATTTGATCTTGTTGATCCTCATCCCATTGGTCTCAGCCAATGGATCCAGCCTGTCCAGATCTCTTTGCAGCGCCTCCCTTCCTTCAAGCAGATCAAAACTGCCACCCAGCTTGGTGTCATCTGCAAACTTGCTCAGGGTGCACTCGATCCCTTCATCCAGATCGTGAATAAAAGTATTGAACAGGAATGGTCCCAGCACTGAACCCTGGGGAACACCACTCGTGACTGGCCTCCAACTGGATTGAACTCCATTTACCACCACCCTCTGGGTCCGGCCATCCAGCCAGTTTTTACCCAGCAGAGGCTGTGTCTGTCCAGGCCAATGGCAGCCAGTTTCTCAATCAGAGTGCCGTGAGGAACAGTGTCAAAGGCTTTACAAAAGTCCAGGTAGAGCACATCCACAGCCTTTCCCTCATCCATTAACTGTGTAACCTTGTCCTAGAAAAGATCAGATTGGTCTGGCAGGGCCTGCCCTTCATTATCCCATGTTGACTGGGTCTGACCACCCGGCTGTCCTGCATGTGCTGTGCGATAGCCCTCAATATGATCTGCTCCGAGACCTTCCCTGGTACCGAGGTCAAGCTGACAAGCCTATAATTCCCCAGATCGTCCTTCCGACCCTTCTTGTAAATGGGAGTTACGTTTGCCAGTTTCCAGTCACGCGGCACTTCCCCAGTCATCCAGCACTGTTGGTAGATGAGGGAAAGGGGTTTGGTAACGACCTCTGCCAGTTCCCTTAGCACCCTTGGGTGGAACCCATACGGCCCCATCGGATTGTCCAAGGAGGTCTTTAAACAAGTCTTCTTGGAACACTGAGGGTTCGTTTCCACAGTCTTCTGGCTCAGGAGGCTTGGAGCCCAGAGAACATCTTTCCTCCCTATTGAAGACTGAGGCAAAGAAGGCATTAAGAACTTCTGCCTTTTCCTCGACCTTGGTTACTACCATTCCCCTTGTGTCCAGTAAAGGACAGAGATTCTCCTTGGTCTTTCTCTTGTTGTTAATATGTTTGAAGAAGTGTTTCTTATTGTCTTTCCCTGAACTGGCCACTTGAAGTTCCAGCTCAGCTTTAGCCCTTCTAATTTTATGCCTACATGATCTCACCTGCTCCTTGTAGTCCTCCTGGGATGCCTACCCCCTCTTCCAAAGCTCATCTATTTTCCTCTTTTTCCTGAGACTAACAGAGAGCTCTCTGTTAAGCCAAGATGGCCTTCTTCCCCGCCGACTTATTTTACGGCACTCAAGGATGCTCTGCTCTTGCACCACCACAACTTCCTTCTTGAGGAGCGTCCAGCCTTCATGGGCTCCTTTGTCATTCAGAAGCATCTCCCACTGGACTTTATCAAGCAACCTTCTAAACAGTTTGAAGTCTGCCTTCCGTAAGTCCAAGGTGGCAGTTGTGCTGACCCCCCCTCCTTACTCATCCAGGAACTGAGAATTCTATCATCTCATGATCACTGAGCCCTTGGCGTCCTCCAACCATCACCTCCCCCACAAGGTCCCCTCTACTCACAAAGAGCAGATCCCACGGGCACCTTCCCCAGTCAGTTCACTCACCAGTTGTCTTAGGAAGTTATCTTCCATACACTCCATGAACCTCTTAGACTGCTTCCTTTCTGCTGTGTTATACTTCCAGCAGACATCAGGAAGGTTGAAGTCACCCGCAAGGATGAGGGCCAGCGATCGCAACACTTCTCCCAGTTGCTCGTAGAAGAGCTCATCAGTTTCCTCATCCTGGCTGCGCGGCCGATAACAGACTCCCACCACTATGTCTGACTTACTGTGGGTTCCACTGATTTTAACCCACAAACACACAGCCCTATCATTAGCACAGTTTAGTTCTACACAATCAAAACATCCTCTAACATAGAGGGCAACTCCACCGCGTCTCTTTCCCAGCCTATCCCTCCTCAAGAGTTTATAACCACCCATGGCAGCACTCAGTTGTGCGAATCGTCCCACCATGTTTCCGTGATGGCAATTCTATCATAGTTTTCTTGCCTCAAAACGGCTTCCAGTTCCCCTTGTTTGTTGCCCATACTGCGTGCATTCCTGTAAAGACACTTCAGTTGGGCTGTTATTTCCATGCCTTTCCTAAGTAGAATAAGCTTTAGTCCTGACTGTCCACTACCGGTTGTTTGCATCCCACCAACAACCTTTGAATTCTGGCTGCCACCTGGAGTGCAGTTCTCCACTTCCACTGAGGTGGCAGATCAGGTGCTCTCGGCACCTGATTGTCCCTCAGAGCCTGAGGTGCCATTCCCATGATTTAATCTGTTGAGCCTAGTGACGGCCCCCTCCCCCTTCCAATCTAGTTTGAAGCCCTCTTGATTAGTCCAGCCAACTTTTTAGAGAGTATCCTTTTGCCCTTATGGGACAAGTGTACCCCGGCATTTGCCAGCAGGCCTGGTGTGTGGCCAACCCATTGTCGAAGAACCCAAAGTTTTGTTCTTTGCACCATGTTTGGAACCACTCATTCAATTCTTGGTTCTTCCCACTCCTTTCCTCACCATTCCCTATTACAGAGGAGAATATGACATGCGCTCCTGCTCCTTTTACCATATGACCTAAGTCCCTTGGTCAT
Source organism: Tapera naevia (assembly GCA_033556795.1). Classification (NCBI taxonomy): domain Eukaryota; kingdom Metazoa; phylum Chordata; class Aves; order Cuculiformes; family Neomorphidae; genus Tapera; species Tapera naevia. Next base: position 84,269 of record JAUMJJ010000223.1, read on the forward strand.
ATAGGGGAACTTAGGGGGCGTGATAGGGGCTCTATAAGGGGCTCCATAGGAGGGACATAGAGAGGGTGACAATGGCTCTCCAGAAAACTTCATAGGGGAGAAAAAGAGTGAGATATGGGCTCTAGAGGGGGCTAGACCCCTGAATGTCAGGTGGCGCAGGCGCAGACAAGATTTGGCAAGTGAAGCAGAAAGTTTTGGGGCCTACGCTATAAAAACGGGCTTTAGAAATGGAAACCTCTAGAGAGCTCCTGTCATGCTCTGTATGTCCTTCCAATGGAGCCCCTTACACAGCCCCATCACACCCGTTATCCAAGTTACGAAATCCCCTACAGAGCTCCCATCGCTACCCGTAACTTCCTGATATGGAGCCCCTGCACAGCACTTATTGCACCCACTGTGCCCCATATGAATCCCCCTCTAGAGCCCCTATCGCACCCTGTGTCGCCCACATGCAGACCCCTATGGAGCTCCTATCCTGACCACCAAGTCCCTCACATGGAGTCCTATCTTCAGTCTCTTCCTGACTCTTTGTCTCCAGTGTATTGTACTCTGAAGACCCTTATCATGCCCCCTATGTCCCTTCTATGGAGCCCCTTTTACAGCCTCTATCGCACCCTGAATTGTGCTTACAGTGCCCCCTATAGAGCCCCTAATATAACTCCTTTGGTCCCACAATGGACCCCCCTGTAGAGGACTTATCACACTCTTTGATCCCTGTATATGGCCTATCTCTAAAGCCCATATCACGCCCTCTGTTGCTCCCATAGGATCCCCTGTAGAGCTCCTATGACGGGCAATAAGTACCGCATACGGAGCCCCCTCTAGAGCCCCTATCTCACTCTTTTTCTCCCCTATGAAGTTTTCTGAGAGCCATTGCCACCCTCTCTATGTCCCTCCTATGGAGCCCCTTATAGAGCCCCTATCACGCCCCCTAAGTTCCCGCTATGGAGCCCCCTATAGACACCTTATTGCTCCTTGTGTACCCCCTATGAAGGTCACTATCGCGTGCCGTGTAAGAGTCAGTCCAAACAGCACTATTTGTCTCAACATCGCCACCAGAACTTGCAGAGATACCAAGAACTCTACACTCTGATGGAAACAAGAGTGTGGTACAGGTGGTGCTGTGCTGATACCTGGCGGTGCTGTGTAGCTGCTGTCCAGAAGATGGATTTCACCTGCTGCCTCAGCCAAACTTGCCCCACCTCCTCCCGTTACTAAGGCCAACAAAGAGGAGCATACGCAGAGGCTGGCAGAGGGTCTGGAGGTCATGCAGTGGACACGAGAGGAAGATGACATGAGGAAGAAAAAGACCCCTGAATGTCAGGTGGCGCAGGCACAGAGAAATTTTGGCAAGTGAAGCAGGAACTTTTGGGCCCTGCGCCATAAAAGTGGTTCCAAAAAAAACCTCTCAGAAATCTCCCCTCAACGGATCACAGATCACGATGGAGGACCGGCAGGACACTCTTCAGGACCTGTGGTCATAGGGATGCCTTTGAACCTGTAGTGGTAGTTATAATCCTCTCTCCTCCCTTTTCTTTCCCTTTTCCTCCACTCTGTCGACGAGGAGCACAGCTGTGGCACCACTAAGTCCTGCGAATTGCACACGTAGCAAGGGCGAAAAAAGGGTTTCCCGAGCCAGGGAAAAGCGTGGCACCGTTGAGAGAACAGCTGGGAACCAGCAGTCCCTGCTGCTGAGGTGGTAGTAGGGGCGTTCCTGGAAGGAGCCACGGGAAATTTTAACAGCCCCCTAGGGAGCACCGCGAACAGGAGCATCACGAAGAGGAGAGTGCAAACGGGCATGGCTTGGCAGTTTGCTGAGGGAGTTTGCGAATGCTGGGTGAGCAGGCAAGGGGAGCAAGGGCCGCGAACTGTACCTCGAGCAGTAAAACCAGAACACCATCGTGTCCACCCGCCAGAAGAGTAAGAAATCTAGCAGCTCTGCTCCAGCCAGGACTGCAGCAGCCTGCCAGACTGAACCCCAGTGGGAACATGCGGCCACCCAGGTAGTGATTGCAGGATGTGCCCCCCTCCTGCGCTGCTATCGGATGCCAGTGGTGACACGATGTGTTGGAGCTGTGCTTGGGGAGAAGAAGACCTCTGATTGGTCACTGAACTCAGGGAGGAGGTAACAAGGCTGTGGACTATCAGGGAGTGAGAGAGAGAGATTGACTACTGGAGTGATTTACTATGCCCCCTGACACAGCCTCAACAGGCAGACCTGCCAAGCATGAAAGACGACCCACCATCCCACAACCACTCAACTAAGGTAAGTGAAGTGGACGATGGAGCAGATTGGCAACAAGTTTTGGCTCGTCACAAGCGGCGGCGTAATCGATGCATATCCGCTGTTACTAACGAGGCTCTGCAGGCTCCACTGCAGAACAAATCTGAAGGCCTGCAAGTGGAATCAGCTCCAAGGGCCAACAAATCTCACAGCCAGGAAATACCCCCCAGGTTAAGCAGACAAAAGCCACCAATTAAGATGGCTTCTGTAAAGAAGAAGAGGAGGGTTCTCGTCATTGGTGACTCCCTCCTGAAAGGTACAGAGGGTCCAATTTGCAGACCGGACACATTGCAAAGGGAACACTGTTGCCTACGTGGGGCCTCAGTTGATGAAGTTGCGAGACAGCTTCCTAAACTTCTCAAGGCTCAGATTATTCCCTACTACTTGTTTTCCAGGTGGGTAATAATGAGAAACGGACTAGAAGCCTCAAAACAATTAAAAAGGACTTTAGGGCCTTAGATCATAAGATAAAAGGAGCAGGAGCGCATGTCATATTCTCCTCTGTAATAGGGAATGGTGAGGGAAGGAGTGGGAAGAACCAGGAATTGAATGAGTGGTTCCAAACATGGTGCAAAGAACAAAACTTTGGGTTCTTCAACAATGGGTTGGCCACACGCCAGGCCTGCTGGCAAATGCCGGGGTACACTTGTCCCATAAGGGCAAAAGGATACTCTCTAAAAAGTTGGCTGGACTAATCAAGAGGGCTTCAAACTAGATTGGAAGGTGGAGGGGGCCGTCACTAGGCTCAACAGATTAAATCATGGGAATGGCACCTCAGGCTCTGAGGGACAATCAGGTGCCAAGAGCACCTGATCTGCCACCTCAGTGGAAGTGGAGAACTGCACTCCAGGTGGCAACCAGAATTCAAAGGTTGGTGGGATACAAACAACCGGTAGTGGACAGTCAGGACTAAAGCTTATTCTGCTTAGGAAAGGGATGGAAATAACAGCCCAACTGAAGTGTCTTTACAGGAATGCACGCAGTATGGGCAACAAACAAGGGGAACTGGAAGCCGTTTTGAGGCAAGAAAACTATGATAGAATTGCCATCACGGAAACATGGTGGGACGATTCGCACAACTGAGTGCTGCCATGGGTGGTTATAAACTCTTCAGGAGGGATAGGCTGGGAAAGAGACGCGGTGGAGTTGCCCTCTATGTTAGAGGATGTTTTGATTGTGTAGAACTAAACTGTGCTAATGATAGGGCTGTGTGTTTGTGGGTTAAAATCAGTGGAACCCACAGTAAGTCAGACATAGTGGTGGGAGTCTGTTATCGGCCGCGCAGCCAGGATGAGGAAACTGATGAGCTCTTCTACGAGCAACTGGGAGAAGTGTTGCGATCGCTGGCCCTCATCCTTGCGGGTGACTTCAACCTTCCTGATGTCTGCTGGAAGTATAACACAGCAGAAAGGAAACAGTCTAAGAGGTTCATGGAGTATATGGAAGATAACTTCCTAAGACAACTGGTGAGTGAACTGACTGGGGAAGGTGCCCGTGGGATCTGCTCTTTGTGAGTAGAGGGGACCTTGTGGGGGAGGTGATGGTTGGAGGACGCCAAGGGCTCAGTGATCATGAGATGATAGAATTCTCAGTTCCTGGACGAGTAAGGAGGGGGGGTCAGCACAACTGCCACCTTGGAGTTCCGGAGGGCAGACTTCAAACTGTTTAGAAGGCTGCTTGATAAAGTCCAGTGGGAGATGCTTCTGAATGACAAAGGAGCCCATGAGGGCTGGACGCTCCTCAAGAAGGAAGTTGTGGTGGTGCAAGAGCAGAGCATCCTTGAGTGCCGTAAAATAAGTCGGCGGGGAAGAAGGCCATCTTGGCTTAACAGAGAGCTCTCTGTTAGTCTCAGGAAAAAGAGGAAAATAGATGAGCTTTGGAAGAGGGGGCAGGCATCCCAGGAGGACTACAAGGAGCAGGTGAGATCATGTAGGCATAAAATTAGAAGGGCTAAAGCTGAGCTGGAACTTCAAGTGGCAAGTTCAGGGAAAGACAATAAGAAACACTTCTTCAAACATATTAACAACAAGAGAAAGACCAAGGAGAATCTCTGTCCTTTACTGGACACAAGGGGAATGGTAGTAACCAAGGTCGAGGAAAAGGCAGAAGTTCTTAATGCCTTCTTTGCCTCAGTCTTCAATAGGGAGGAAAGATGTTCTCTGGGCTCCAAAGCCTCCTGAGCCAGAAGACTGTGGAAACGAACCCTCAGTGTTCCAAGAAGTCTTGGTTAAAGACCTCCTTGGACAATCCGATGGGGCCAGATGGGATCCACCCAAGGGTGCTAAGGGAACTGGCAGAGGTCGTTACCAAACCCCTTTCCCTCATCTACCAACAGTGCTGGCTGACTGGGGAAGTGCCGCGTGACTGGAAACTGGCAAACGTAACTCCCATTTACAAGAAGGGTCGGAAGGACGGTCTGGGGAATTATAGGCTTGTCAGCTTGACCTCGGTACCAGGGAAGGTCTCGGAGCAGATCATATTGAGGGCTATTGCACAGCACATGCAGGACAGCCAGGTGGTCAGACCCAGTCAACATGGGATAATGAAGGGCAGGTCCTGCCAGACCAATCTGATCTTTTCTAGGACAAGGTTACATGGTTAATGGATGAGGGAAAGGCTGTGGATGTGCTGTACCTGGACTTTTGTAAAGCCTTTGGCACTGTTCCTCACGGCACTCTGATTGAGAAACTGGCTGCCATTGGCCTGGACAGACACAGCCTCTGCTGGGTAAAAACTGGCTGGATGGCCGGACCCAGAGGGTGGTGGTAAATGGAGTTCAATCCAGTTGGAGGCCAGTCACGAGTGGTTTTCCCCAGTGCTGGGTCCAGTCCTGTTCAATACTTTTATTCACGATCTGGATAAAGGGATCGAGTGCACCCTGAGCAAGTTTGCAGATGACACCAAGCTGGGTGGCAGTGTTGATCTGCTTGAAGGAAGGGAGGCGCTGCAAAGAGATCTGGACAGGCTGGATCCATTGGCTGAGACCAATGGGATGAGGGTCAACAAGACCAAATGCTGAGTCCCGGGCCCTTGGCAGCGTTTGCCAGGTTTTGGTCACGCTGCTGGAGTGTTTCAGTGGAGCAATGCGCGTCCCACTGTACCTTCTCCCTCTCCTGTTTCTCCTGAGATGCACGAAGATTCACCCACTCCTGCTGGAGGAAGATTTTCTTCAGGTACAGCTCCTCATGCATCCACTCCAGATCCTGGAACTGTCTCTTGAGATACTCCTCTTTTTGGGCCAACTGGACCTCCTTCTCTTTCAGCTCCTTTTCCCTTTTCTTCTCTCCTTCAGGCTCTTCATCCTGGTCTGCTTTTGGCCTCATTGCTGGTTTCTTTATTTGGGTATAGATCCACCAACAGCCCAGAATTCCCACTGCTCCGGGTATGGCATAGCACAGGACATCACGGAATTGTAAAGGCATGGCAGAGATTCTAAGCTTATCTCTAGAAAGAGAAAGAGAAATCAAGGTAAGGTGGTCATGAGGAAGGGAATGAGAAGGCTAAAGTTCCATAAATGCCTCCAGGTGCTCCTGTGAGCAGCCGCAGCAGCTTGGTTTTCCAGCCTCTCTGTACATCCCCATGTCTGCTCCACCAGCAGAGCACACAACAGGAGCCTCACCTGAGACCAGGGATACCTGGACATGGCATACCAGGATACTCACCACTCTCACCTCACCTTGACACTTAAAACACTTTCCCCTTCTTTCTGGCAGTGATTCCCTGCTGCCCACTCACGTTGTAACAATTCCTGTAGAACCACCCCAAGAGCTGTCTCTCAACGAGACCATGACCTCACGTTAACGTCGCTCACAGCACTGCACTCCCTGCAGCTTTCTGATGGAGCAGACAGCCCTGTTCCTACCCCCTGCCCCGTTCAGCAGCACCAACTGGGCACACAGTCCTTCTAAGGTCAGGCCCCTTCACAGCACAAGGTTCCCAGAGGAGCCAGAGAATTCATTCCCAATGCCAGGGAGGAGCAGTTGGCAAGCACTGCATCCACATGTTCAGGGCTCTCCATTCCCAGAAACCTCCTGGGCACCGGCTGCTTCAGAAGGCACCAGGACAGGATCTGACAGAACCCTAAAGAACCGGAGGCCCTGACATGGAGATGAAACTCCGAGCACTGACTGCAGAGAAGCAGACACAGACAGACCTGATCTGGGTGTAGAGCAGAGTTTCCTGTCCGGCGGAAGCAGCACCGGGCACTGCAATGGCTGAACAGCAGCGGCTTCGTTCCTTACAGAAAGAGAGACACGCAGGCAGCTCCAAGTAGAGAGAGCACCTGTCTCCTCCACGTCCTACGGGGGAGTGAGGGCAGAGTGTGCTTGACCCTGGGGAGTAGAGTGGTCTCCTAGGAAACAGGTGCGTGTCACAATGGGTGACATCACAGAGGCCACGCCCAGTAGCCGGCACCTCCCATCCATCCCACAATCCTGATCCCTGGAGCATCCGTTGGCCACCAGACATTGCTGCCTTTCCCATAAAGCTGGTGAAGGGCCTAGAGGTGACACCAAAACAGTTGCAGCAGGTTTGTACAGGCTATTAGGAAGAGGTTGTTCACCCAGTGGGTGGTGGAGCATTGGAAGAGCTCCCCAGGAAGCAGTCACCACACCCACTCTGACAGCATTCCAGAAGCATTTGGACATTGCCCTCAGTCACACGATGTGAAGTTTTGGTTGTCCTGCTGTGCCCCCGGAAACTCACAGTGCCAGTGGACTGGTTGGTCCCCCTCCAGGCCACTCAGGCCCCACCCCCACCAGTCCCAATATTGGCTTGGGGAGAACAATTCTCTGAGCGAGTTTAAGCTGGCGTCCCCAAGCTTAACTCTCCAACGCTCCGTGAAAGCCCCCTCGCCCCCTCCCCACTTGCACTCAGGCAAAGGAAAAATCTATGAAAAACCGAGAAAAAACGATCACACTAGCAAGATGTGTATTTCTACTCATATTTCAATACACACAGCAAGAATATCATACAAGGCTCCCAGAAAGGGAAGAGGAGACAAAGAGCGAGATAGGGGCCCTAGTTGGGAGTCCATATGCAGGACTTATTGGCCACAATCAGTGCTTTATTGGGCGTTGCATGGGGGCCAGACAGGATGCGATACAGGCCTGAGCGGGGGCTACATACAGGAAAATAGGGTGTGATAAGTGCTGTACAGAGGGCTCAACAGCAGGACATAAGTGGGTGCAATAGCGGCTGTACAGGGGGTACGATGAGAGTGATACAGGGCACGGTGGGGTCTCTAGAGGGGGCTACATACGGGGTAAACTGGGCATGAAAATTGCTGTACGTGGGGGGCCATAACCGGTACGTAGGGTTAGGACTTTTACTCTATAGGGAGCCCCATAAGCAAAATACAGGGCGCAATAGGGGCTGTGTAGGGGGCTTCGTAGGAGGGAGATATGCAGTGTGATAGGGACCCTAAAGAGGGCTCCACAGGGGAGGCAAAGAGCAAGATAGGGGCTCTCGAGAGAGCTCCATAAGTCAATCTCATTGGTGATGAAAATGGATCTTTCAGAGGTTTCCTTGGGGCAAAACACGGCACAATAAGACTCTAAGGAGGGCTGGATCCGGAACACACAGGGAGCAATAATTGCTCTAAAGGGGGCTCCATAGGAAGCCTGATAGGGGCTCTCTAGAGGTCTCCGTAGGGGACACAAAGTGCGAGAGAGGGCCTCTAGAGGGGGCTTCATAATGTGCTACATTTTGGCCACAGTAAGATCCCTATAGAGGGTTCTATGAAGGTGACACGTTCCATGAAGGGCATGATCGGAGCTCTATAAGGGTTGCAAAAGGGGCACACGGAATGTCATAAGTGCTCTACAGGGCACTCCTGTAGTGTGTTGGCTTTTTCATATTTTAGGTCTTCCTTAAAAATGGAGGTCAGAAATCCACGGTAGTATTCTCTATCTTCCTTTAACGTAACACAACCTATAAGTAAGGCGTAAACAAGAGAGATCGCGTCTCTTCTTATTGGGCGAGGCTTGGGAGCAGTAGGTCCCGTGCGTTGGTCTTGTCTGGAGCTGAGACCTGCGGTGACTGCTGCTGTGTGCCCACGCGTGGGGGGAGAGTGCTGGGTCGGATTTGGTTGTCTTGCTTTTCTCAAGGGAAGGGATGATTTTGCTGGTTCTTTACTTAGTTACCTAACGGGTTTTCCAGTTGTGTGCACGTCTTTTGGTTTTATTCTATTTTGCCTTCTTTATTCCCTATTTTCTCTTCTCCTCTTCCCGTTCTGGGAGCCTTGTATGATATTCTTGCTGTGTGTATTGAAATATGAGTAGAAATACACATCTTGCTAGTGTGATCGTTTTGGTGTCACCTCTAGAGCCTTCACCAGCTTTCTGGGAAAGGCAGCAATGTCTGGTGGCCAACGGATGCTCCAGTGATCCAGATTGTGGGATGGATGGGAGGTGCCAGCTGCTGGGCATGGCCTCTGTGATGTCACCCATTGTGACACGGACCTGTTTCCTAGGAGACCGCTCTACTCCCCAGGGTCAAGCATACTCTAACCTCACTCCCCTGTAGGACGTGGAGGAGACAGGTGCTCTCTCTACTTGGAGCTGCCTGCGTGTCTGTCTTTCTGTAAGGAACGAAGCCACTGCCGTTCTGCCATTGCAGTGCCCGGTGCTGCTTCCGCCAGAGAGGAAACTCTGCTCTACGCCCAGATCAGGTCTGTCTGTGTCTGCTTCTCTGCAGTCAGTGCTCGGAGTTTCATCTCCATGTCAGGGCCTCCAGTTCTTTAGGGTTCTCTCAGATCCTGTCCTGGTGCCTCCTGAAGCAGCCGGTGCCCAGGAGGTTTCTGGGAATGGAGAGCCCTGAACATGTGGATGCAGTGCTTGCCAACTGCTCCTCCCTGGCATTGGGAATGAATTCTCTGGCTCCTCTGGGAACCTTGTGCTGTGAAGGGGCCTGACCTTAGAAGGACTGTGTGCCCAGTTGGTGCTGCTGAATGGGGCAGGGGGTAGGAACAGGGCTGTCTGCTCCATCAGAAAGCTCCAGGGAGTGCAGTGCTGTGAACTACGTTAACGTGAGGTCATCGTCTCATTGAGAGACAGCTCTTGGAGTGGTTCTACAGGAATTGTTACAACGTGAGTGGGCAGCAGGGAATCACTGACAGAAAGAAGGGGAAAGTGTTTTAAGTGTCAAGGTGAGGTGAGAGTGGTGAGTATCCTGGTATGCCATGTCCAGGTATCCCTGGTCTCAGGTGAGGCTCCTGTTGTGTGCTCTGCTGGTGGAGCAGACATGGGGATGTACAGAGAGGCCGGTAAACCAAGCTGCTGCTGCTGCTCACAGGAGCACTGGAGGCGTTTATGGAACTTTAGCCTTCTCATTCCCTTCCCCATGACCGCCTGACTCTGATTTCTCTTTCTAGATATAACCTTAGAATCTCTGCCATGCCTTTACGATTATGTGATGTCCTGTGCTATGCTGCACCCGGAGCAGTGGGAATTCTGGTCTGCTGGTGGATGTATTCCCAAATAAAGAAACGAGGAATGGGACCCAAATCAGACCAGGATGAAGAGCCTGAAGGAGAGAAGAAGATGGAAAAGGAGTTGGCAGAGAAGGAGGCCCAGTTGCCCCAAAAAGAGGAGCATCTCAAGAGAAGGTACCAGGATCTGGAGCGGAAGCGTGAGGAGCTGCACCTGGAGAAAGTCTCCCCCCAGCAGGAGTGGGAGAACCTTCGTGCATGTCAGGAGCAGCTGGAGAGGGAAAAGGTACAGTGCGACTTGCATTGCTCCACTGAAATGCACCAGCAGCGTGACCAAAACCGGGCAAAATCAGACCAGGATGAAGAGCCTAAAGGAGAGAAGAAGAGGGTAAAGGAGCTGATAGAGAAGGAGGCCGAGTTGGCCGAAAAGTTGGAGCAACTCAAGAGAGAGTACCAGGAAGTGAAGTGCATGTGTGAGGAGCTGTACCTGGAGAAAATTTCCCTCCAGCAGGAGTGGGAGGACTTTCGTGCATCTCAGGAGAAAAAGGAGAGGGGAAAGGTACAGTGGGACGTGCATTGCTCCACTGAAACGCTCCAGCACTGTCAGGAAAACTTGGCAATCACTGCCAAGGTCCCAGCTGCTGGTGCAGCCGAGCGCTCAGGGACATCTTCTCTTTTGGATGTTTCAGAGCCTCAAGAGAAACTTCCAGATGCTCCCAGCCAGTCCTGCACTGCTGGAGGAGAAGAGCCCTCCCCATCCTCAGCAATCGAACGTTGGCTCCGAACCATCCGTTTCCCCAGAAAGCGGAAAGTTTTTTCGGTTCCTGTGGCCCAACCAAACGGAGAGACCAGGCCACCGAGGAAGGGCCAACGAGGTCACCCAGCTCTTTGGTTCAGCAAAGCCAAGAAGAAAGTGTGAGGAGGAGAAGGTACAGGAAAGTCTTACGTCGCTTTAAGTAGTTCTAGAAGGTCACTCAAATCCAATTGGATTGAAATATGGTGAAGCAACACCAGCAACATCAGGCGCTGGCTGAGGGTGTTTGGAAATAGGTGCTGATTTGTAGGAATAATAAAGATGCAGAGACTCATCGGATGTCCTGAGTTGCATGTGTGCAGGCATGCAAGGAGTGATTCCACACATAAATTGCATGCTTTCTTGACTGCAGGCAGAAACTTCATGGTTGCGTGCTCAAATGAAAGCATAAACCAGGTTCAAATGTGCTTACAAGCATTTATTGGGTGCTTGTGTGCGTGCTGGTGTGCAGGCATTAAATCATAGAATCAATCTTCTGGTTGGAAGAGACCTCTAAGATCATCAAGTCAAATCACACCCATTATCTGCTAAACCATGTCCCTCAAAAACTCATCTATCCTTTTTTTAAAATCCTCCAGGGATGGTGATTCAACCACCCCCCTTGGGAAGCTTTTTCCAGTGCCTGACCACCCTTTCAGTAAAGAAATTCTTCCTAATATCTAGTCTGAGCCTGCCCTGGCGCAACCTGTGGCCATTTCCCCTTGTCCTATCACCTGTCACTTGAGAGAAGAGATCAACTCTCACTCTGCCGCAGCCTCCTTTCAGGCAGCCGTAGACAGCAATGAGGTCTCCTCAGCCTCCTCTTCTTCAAGCTGAACAACCCCAGGTCCCTCAGCCATTCCCTGTAGGACTTGTTCTCCAGCCCCTTCACCAGCCTCGTCGCCCTTCTCTGGATGCGCTCCAACACCTCAATACCCTTCTGGTACTGAGGGGCCCAGAACTGAACACAGTACTCGAGGTGTAGCCTCACCAGTGCCAAGTACAGTTGTACAATAACCTGTTGGTAGCTAGGGTCCGGCGACCGGAAGATCTCGTGATGTACGGAAAGATAGGGCCCCTCTCCCATTAGCCAATGGTGTTTAGTTGATGATGTAAGCAGACGGAAGTGACATCGTCAACCTTGACTATATAAGCTGGTGTTATCTATCAATAAACGCCATTAGCCTTTTGCCTTTAACCATCCACCATATGTGTCTGTGAGCTTTTGGCCCGAGCGGCCGGGTGGGGCCGCCGTACCATTCCTGAACCAGGTCGAGCCTTCGGAAAATGAAGGCAACAAGTGGTGCCGAAACCCGGGAAGAAGAAAAAGAAAAAGAAGAACACCTGGACGGGTAAACGGCGGCCGGAGCTGCGGGTTCAGCCCGGCGGGGAGGACGCTCCCAAACCACCAAGGAGGATGGATGCACTTGTAAAGGTCGTATCACAGTTATATAAGGAATGGGGTATTGAGTGTAAGCCCAAAGATTTTACTCTCGCCGTCGCGAGGCTTTTAGAAAGAGGGGTCATTGCATGGCCGGTAGATATTTTTAACCCTGAAGTGTGGGATAAGTGTACTAAAGCCTTAGCAGAGGAGACGATGTCCTCGGGTTCTGGGAAACACCTTAAATCATGGGGGAAAGTTATGCAGTCCCTGCAAAAAGCTATGCAAGGGCAGGAGACTTTGCGGGCAGCAAGAGATTGTTTCATGGTCACCTCGAAAGTGCGAGTCGGGGCGGACACGCAGACATCGCACCCCCCAGACGATAACAATTCTGCTGCACCTAAAGCTCTGCCAGAGGGTGATACATCCCCTCAATCCCTGAATCCGGTACCCCTTACGGAGGGACAGGAACGAGCAAAAACCTTTTGGGGTAACTTACTGGAGGAGGCCAAGGGCGCCGCTGCGCAATCAGAGTCTCAAGAGGCTTGGCCTAAACCGCCGCCCTATGCGCCCCAAGATGGCGCCGAGCAGCGAGAGTGGGGGCAGGGCGAAACCAACGGCGCGAAAAGGGAGGAAGCGCTCGAACTGACATGCGCGTGCGGACGGGAAAAGGAGGAGAGCGGAAAAGAGAAAGTCGATAGGCGTGGCCGAGAAGGAAGGAGAGGCGTGTATGAGAGGCGTGGAGCGGCCAATCAGAATGGCCATAGGAGGAGTAGGGGGCGGAGCGAGCCAAGACAAGGGGGACGGCCCGCCCGGAAGGGAAGTGGGCGGGGCCGGAGTCTGAGCAAAATGTACCGGAGCCCGGAAGTTACCAGTCAGTCGAGTTCCGGTCTCGAATCAGACACCAGCGGGGACGAGTGGCTGGAATCCGATTCGGAGTCGGAGTCGGGGAGATAGAACTAGACAGAGTTAAAAGCAAAAATGTCCGCAATAAAAAGAGATCACAGGGAAAGAAAATGCCTTTCACAAATTGGGAAGAAATTAAGAATACATGTGTCGAATGGATGCTCTTCTTGAGCTGGTTGACTGTGAGTTACTAAAAGGTCACATAGAGCCCTCCACTAGTCCGTGGAACACCCCAGTTTTTGTAATACCCAAACGAACTGGCGAGGGGTTTCGTCTCCTCCATGACCTGCGTGAAGTAAATAAGATAATCCAGCCTATGGGTCCTGTTCAAACACTATTGCCTATGAACTCTATGATACCTGAGGGACAACCTTGTGCTGTCCTTGATATTAAAGACTGTTTCTTTTCGATACCCTTGCACGAAGAGGACAAAGAACGGTTTGCTTTTTCTGTAGTGTTTCCAAACAGCCAACGCCCCAACCTACGCTTCCAGTGGAAAGTGCTGCCCCAAGGAATGGTCAATTCACCCACTATCTGCCAGATCACAGTGGATCGGGCATTGGCACCAGTCCGGTGCCATAACCCGACTGCGACTATCATTCAATATATGGATGACATTTTAATTGCAGCAACATCGGCAACTCAAGTGGACCAGCTAGTGTCAACGGTTTCCGAAACTCTAAAGGTACACGGGTTTGAAATTGCGAGTGCAAAAATTAAGAGAGGACCATGTGTAACTTTTTTGGGAGTAGGGATCGCAAATTCTTACGTAACACCCCCTCAAATAAAAATTCATCGGAACATTAAGACACTCCATGATATGCAACAGTTAGTGGGGTCCTTGCAATGGCTCCGTAACATTGTTTTAATTCCTCCTGAAATCATGGCTCCTCTGCATGATCTTCTGAAAGGAAAGAATCCATGGGAACAAAAAGCCCTGACAATAGAAGCAATGAACTCTCTCGATTTTATCGAACAGCAGATGTCATCAAGCACGCTCGCTAGGTGGAACCCAAATATACCACTTGATCTCTATGTGCACTTTACAGAAAAGGGAGGAGTAGGAGCACTAGCCCAGGGCCCTACTGAAAAAGCCCGACCAATACAATGGATAGTCTTAGGAAAGTCGTCACGTGCATTCTCTCCAGGAATCGAGTGCCTTGGTAATCTCATCATGAAAGGCAGGAAACTCGCCCTGAGACATCTAGGCATTGAACCTGCCAGAATATGCTTGCCCTTTCGTAAACAGCTCCCAACGCAGTCAGTGGCAATGTCAGAATATCTGGCCATAGCTCTTGTAGGATTTGGTGGAGAACTTTGTTACGCCGCAAAGCCCCCCTGGACTCAAATGCTGGCAATAGTTAACATCGACCTTCCATGTAAGATCATGGACCGGCCCCAACCGGGACCAACAGTCTTTACAGACGCATCCTCAACAACTTCAACCGCGGCAGCAGTTTGGCAATCGGAAGGAGAATGGCACAGCATTAAAATCACCGACTGTGCTCTTTCTGTCCAGCAACTAGAAGCAGCAGCTGTAGTACTAGCATGTGGACTGTTCCCTACAGAACATCTCAACATAGTAACTGATTCCATATTTGTGGCTAAACTTTGCTTGGCCATGTCAGGCCCTGGCGTGTCAACGTCTACAACAGCCCTAATGTTAGAAGAAGCACTTTACTCTCGACAGGGCACTATATCAGTCATCCACATCAATAGCCACAGCCCAATTAAAGGGTTTTTCCAAATAGGTAATGATAAAGCAGGTGTTGCTGCAAAAGGACTGTGGGCATTGAAAGATGCTCGGCAGTTACACGAGTCTCTTCACATCGGAGCTAAAGCGTTAGCAAAGAGATGTGGCATTTCAATCACTGACACGAAACATGTAGTGGCTACATGTCCCCACTGTCAGAAAGCACCACTGTGGTCGAGCGGAGTGAATCCTAGAGGTCTTAAAGCATCCGAGGTGTGGCAAACAGATTTCACACTTTGCCAATTATTAAAACCTCGAGCATGGCTAGCTGTGACTGTAGACACGTACAGTGGAATGATTGTGGCCACTCAGCACCTTAAGGCTGACTCTAAAGCAACCATTCAACACTGGCTGACAGCTATGGCCTGGCTTGGTATCCCTAATCAGATCAAAACAGATAACGGTCCAAATTTTGTGTCTAAATCAGTTCAAGCATTCACTTTGAAATGGGGTATTACCTTAATACACGGCATTCCATACAATAGCACAGGACAAGCTATAGTGGAACGGGCAAATCAAACTTTGAAATCTAAATTGGAGGTATTAGCAAAAACAGAAGGGTTTGTCAACACCATTCCCTCAGGAGACCAGGCATGTCTCTTAACGACTGCTCTACTAGCACTTAATCAATTCCCTAGGGGGCAGGAGGAGATTAGTCCCACCCAAAAACATTGGGCCACTAAAGCACTAGAAGAAGGTCCATCAGTTATAGTCAGAAATGAGCTGGGAGAATGGGAACGAGGATGGAAACTAGTTCTGACAGGGCGAGGGTATGCTGCTGTCAAAAAAGATGGTAGAGTTAAGTGGTGCCCGCTTAAGTCTATCAAACCAGATCTTCAGAATGAAACTAATGAAAGCTGTGAGTTTTTGTTCACAGGACCAGATCATTGGGCACTCCCGAACGTTCCAGTGGCAGGAGAAGATGATCAATCGGCAAGCACCGTGCCTACACCTGATGATCCAACAGCGAGGCCTATGTGAACTACAAGCCGTTATTGATGAAGACCAAAGAACTGAGAAATCTACATCTGCTCTGGAACGATCTCTTTCCTCATTTTAAGAAGTAGTTTAAAAGTCAGCTAGAAAGAGTTAATGTTACACTTATAGAACACTAATAATTAGACTAAAGTGTGCCTTATGTTTTTTCTCTCAGGTCGACCTCAAGCTATCCTTACGATTTCAAGTTGCACTTTGTTAGTCATAGTCGTCTTTATAAGATGATAAGTTTTATAAGTAAGTTTATAAGTTTTATAACTTTATAAGTTTTATAAGATAAGTTTTATAAGCTTGTAAGTTGTAAGTTATAAGTTTTATAAGTTTATAAGTTTTATAAGTTTATAAGTTTGTAAGTTTTATAACTTAAGTAAGTTAAGTTTATAAGTAATATAAGTTTAATACATTGAAAAGACAAGATAAGATAAGACAAGATAAGATAAGATTAGATAAGATAAGATAAGAAAAGATAAGAAGTACCATGGTACATGTTAAGAATATCTTTAAATTTATTCTATTCTAGTCAATTTAATTAAGCATGGGGAGGGGGGAGATGTTGGTAGCTAGGGTCCGGCGACCGGAAGATCTCGCGATGTACGGAAAGATAGGGCCCCTCTCCCATTAGCCAATGGTGTTTAGTTGATGATGTAAGCAGACGGAAGTGACATCGTAGACCTTGACTATATAAGCCGGTGTTATCTATCAATAAAGGCCATTAGCCATTAGCCTTTTGCCTTTAACCGTCCACCATATGTGTCTGTGAGCTTTTGGCCCGAGCGGCCGGGTGGGGCCGCCGTACCATTCCTGAACCAGGTTGAGCTTTCGGAAAATGAAGGCAACATAACCTCCCTTGTCCTGCTGGTCACACTGGTTTTGATACAGGCCAAGATGCCACTGGCCTTCTTGGTCTCCTGGGCACACTGATGGCTCATATTCAGCCTGCTGTCGATCAGCACCCCCAGGTCCCTCTCCTCCAGGCACCTCTCCAGCCATTCTTCCCCAAGTCTGTAACACCTCATGGGGTTGTTGTGCCCCAAGCACAGGACTCGGCATTTGGTCTTGTTGACCCTTGTTTGTTGCCCATACTGCGTGCATTCCTGTAAAGACACTTCAGTTGGGCTGTTATTTCCATGCCTTTCCTAAGTAGAATAAGCTTTAGTCCTGACTGTCTACTACCGGTTGTTTGTATCCCACCAATAACCTTTGAATTCTGGCTGCCACCTGGAGTGGAGTTCTCCACTTCCACTGAGGTGGCAGATCAGGTGCTCTCGCCTCCAGATCGTCCCTCAGAGCCTGAGGTGCCATTCCCATGATTTAATCTGTTGAGCCTAGTGACGGCCCCCTCCCCCTTCCAATCTAGTTTGAAGCCCTCTTGATTAGTCCAGCCAACTTTTTAGAGAGTATCCTTTTGCACTTATGGGACAAGTGTACAAGAGCCTCTATCTCACTTTTTTTCTCCCCTATGAAGTTTTCTGGAGAGCCATTGTCACCCTCCTTATTTCCCTCCTATGGAGCCCCTTATAGAGCCCCTATCACGCCCCCTAAGTTCCCGCTATGGAGCCCCCCCTAGAGACCCCTTATTGCTCCTTGTGTGCCCCCTATGAAGGCCACTATCGGGTGCCGTGTAAGAGTCAGTCCAAACAGCACTATTTGTCTCAACATCGCCACCAGAACTTGGAGAGATACCAAGAACTCTACACTCTGATGGAAACAACAGCGTGGTACAGGTGGTGCTGTGCTGATACCTGGCGGTGCTGTGTAGCTGCTGTCCAGAAGATGGATTTCACCTGCTGCTACAGCCAAACTTGCCCCACCTCCTCCCGTTACTAAGGCCAACAAAGAGGAGCATACGCAGAGGCTGGCAGAGGGTCTGGAGGTCACGCAGTGGACACGAGAGGAAGATGACGTGAGGAAGTAAAAGACCCCTGAACGTCAGGTGGCGCAGGTGCAGAGAAGTTTTGGCAAGTAAACAGGAACTTTTGGGGCCTGCGCCAGGTGTGAGGTGCTGTTACTCAGCATAAAAGATGGTTCCAAAGAAATCCTCAGTGAGATCTTCCCACCAAAGAATCACGAATCACGATGGAGGACCAGCGGGATGTTGTTCAGGACCTGGGGCCATAGGGATGACTTAGGACCTGCGGTGGTAGCTATAATCCTCCTTCCTCTCTTTTCTTTCCCTTTTCTCCACTCTGTCAGTTGTGACAGTAACACCATTCCCTTTTATTTCTTTGGAGAAGCTCTTGAATGTTCTGTCCTTGCCAGGGTTCTTCATAGTGACTCCCAAAGAAACACAAAGGCACACCATCTATGTTTTGGGAACCGGAGAACAGCCTATTATAGCTCTTCCAATCTCTCCTTGTCCTTAATGAGCTCCAGGCCCCAACCCTCCTTCAGGTCCCTGCAGGATTCCCTCCAGGCTGTGCATAGTCTTCCCTGAATCGCTGAGAATGGTCAGCAGAAACGGTGCGTTCTGCAGCTGAACTCGAGAGCCAGGCGAGCAGGGGCTCCCCTGAGAGAGGGAACGCCCAGGAGGAAGCCAGAGGGGGGTGGCTCCTGAATCCCAGGAGTAGAAGCTCTCATGTGGGTGGCTGACATGGAGTTTCCAGCAGCACCAGCAGGGGATTTAAAAGGCCCCCAAGGAGCACCTGTGACCGGAGCGCTGTGAGCAGGAGTGGAAAACAGGTGTCTGGCTCCTCAGAAGAGTGTGATGAGCCAAGGCTGTTTTCTAAGGCAGTTTGAGAAGGCAGGACGAGCAGGGAGGGCACAGGGAGGGTGCTGGTTGTGAACCTCGGCCAGAAGAGCCAGAGAGAAGTGGTGGCCACTGGCCGGAAAGCCAAGGTGTCCCCCGGCCACGCTCCAGCCATGACTGGTGCAGCCTCCCAGCCTGAGCACCTGTGGGTGCACGCGGTCACCCAGATGCCAAGCAGCAGGCCGTGTCCCCCTCCCACCCTGGCATCAGACACCGGTGGTGAATTCCCCTGGGGGGGCGGGGCTCAGGGGGAGGACTTGCTGCACTCGGTCGCAGAACTCAGGGAGGAGCTGAGCAGTCGAGGGCAATCAGGGAACAGGAGAGGGAGGTTGACTTGTGCAGACACCCTCTCTACTCCCTGTCTCACCCCCAGCTGGCAGGCCTGACTTGTGGGACAGAGGATGAGAAGTCCTCCATCGGCTGAGCTGATGAGACTAAATTGGGAGATGGAGCAGAATGGCAGCAGGTTCCTGCCCGGCGCCGCAGGAGACTCTCCCCATTTTCAGCCACAGCGTTTTACACCTGCCTGCAAGCAAGCATGCAGCTTGTTCCTGAAGGCAAGCACGCGTGCAGTTTGTGCAGGTATGCAGTCCATTTATGCTTGCAAGCAATGATGCATTTCAAGTGTGCAAGCGTGTGAGTAGCCCTTTACAGCTGCACAGAAGCAGGAAGCCATGCATTTAATGCCTGCACACAAGCACGGACACAAGCACCCAGTAAATGCTTGTAAGCACCTATGAATGTGGTTTATGCTTTCATTGGAGCATGCAACCATGCAGTTTCTGCCTGCAGTCAAGAAAGCATGCAATTTATGCATGCAAGCACTCCTTGTATGCCTGCATACATGCAACTCCAGAGGGGGATCCATAGCGGGAATGTAGGGGATGTAATAGGTGTTTGATAAGGGGCTCCATAAGCGGAGTACAGGGCGTAATAAGAATTATATAAGGGGCTCCATAGGAAGGAGAAAGGGAGCGCCATAGGGGTTCTCTAGAGGGCCCGTAGGAGAGAGAGTAAGAGAAATAGGATCTCTAGATAGGATTTCATAGGATGGATTTATGGTCGGTGATCAGAGCTCTGTAGGTTTTTGCATGCAGGTGACACAGTGCATGATAGGGTCTCTAGAGGGTGATCAGTGTGAGGTACAGAGGGCGTGATAAGTGGTGTATGGGAGGCTCCATAGTGGGAACTTTGGGGGTGCAATAGGGGCTCCATGATCTCGATAGAGGGTGCAATAGGGGCTGTGTAAGTGGGCCATAGAAGGGAGATAAGGAGTGCAATAGGGGCTCTATGGAGGGCTCTGTAGTGTAGAAAAAGGGCCATAGAGGTGCTATAGAGGCGACTCCATGTGAGGGATTAACTGGCCATGATAGGAGAGTACTATTAGTGTTCCATGGCAGCGACAGAGTGCGTGGTAGGGCTTCAATAGAGGGACTGATATGGGGTACAGAAGGCGTGATATGTGCCCTACATGGGGGGCTCCATATTGGAAACTTAGGGGGATCAATAGGAGCTCTAGAGAGGGCTTCATAAGGACGATACAGGGCGTGATAGTGGCTGTATCAGAGACTCCATATGAGGGACATAGGGAGAGATTAAGGACGAGACAGAGGCTCTGGAGGGGGCTCCATGTGAGGAATTTATTGGCCCTGATAGAACCTGCATAGGGATTTCAATGAGGATGACTCAGGACGCGATAGGGTCTTTATGGGAGGGCTGCATACAGAGTGCGCAGGGTCAATAAGTACTGTACAGGGGGCTCCTTTGGGCATTAAGGGGGCTCAATAGGAGCTCTGTAAGGGGCTTAATAATCATGATACAGGGCACGATAGGGGCCGTATGAGGCGCTCCATTGGAGGGACATAGGGAGAGCGACAGGGGCTTTGTAGAGTTCTCCGTAAGGGAGACAAAAAGTGAGATAAGGGCTCTAGAGGGGGCTCCATATGCGGGAGTTATTGGTGGTGATGAGAGCTCTACAGGGGTTTACAATGGCGGGGACAAAGGGCACGATAAGGGCTCTAGATGGGGCTGCATATTGGGTACACAGGGCATGATACATGCTCTACAGAGGGCTTCATAGCGGGAACAGAGGGAGCGGATATGGCCTCTCCAAACGAGGGGCAGAGCAAGCACGACAGGGGTTTTTTTAGAGGGCTCCATAAGAGAGACAAAGAGCGAGATAGGGGCCCTAGTTGAGAGTTCATATGCAGGAATTATTGGCCACAATAGGTGCTCTACTGGAGGTTCCATGGAGGCCACACAGGGCGCGATACAGGCTTGATGGGGGCCTACATACAGGAAAATAGGGTGTGATAAGTGCTGTACAGAGGGCTCCACATCAGGACTTAAGGGGGTGCAATAGCAGCTGTACAGGGGGTACGATGAGAGTGATACAGGGCACGGTGGGGTCTCTAGAGGGGGCTACATACAGGGTAAACTGGGCATGACAATTGCTGTACGTGTGGACCATTACCGGTACATACGGTCACGACAGGTACTGTATAGGGAGCCCCATAAACAAAATACAGGGCGCAATAGAGGCTGTGTACGGGGCTTTGTAGGAGGGAGATATGCAGTGTGATAGGGACCCTAAAGAGGGCTACATAGGGGAGGCAAAGAGCAAGATAGGGGCTTGAGAGACATCTCCATAAGTCAATCTCATTGGTGATGAAAATGGATCTTTCAGAGGTTTCATTGGGGCAAAACACGGCACAATAAAGCTCTAAGGAGGGCTGGATCCGGAATACACAGGGAGCAATAATTGCTCTAAAGGGGGCTCCATAGGAAGCCTGATAGGGGCTCTCTAGAGGTCTCTGTAGGGGACACAAAGTGCGAGAGAGGGCCTCTAGATGGGGCTTCATAATGCGCTGCATTTTGTCCACAGTAAGATCCCTATAGAGGGTTCCATGAAGGTGACACAGGGCATGATGGGAGCTCTATAAGGGTTGCATAAGGGGCACACGGGATGTGATAAGTGCTCTACAGGGCACTCCTGTTGTGGGTTGGCTTTTTGATATTTTAGGTCTTCCTTAACAATGGAGGTCAGAAATCCATGGTAGTATTCTGTATCTTCCTTTAACGTAACACAACCTATAAGTGGTGGCCAACGGATGCTCCAGTGATCCGGATTGTGGGATGGATGGGAGGTGCCGGCTACTGGGCGTGGCCTCTGTGATGTCACCCATTGTGACACGGACCTGTTTCCTAGGAGACCGCTCTACTCCCCAGGGTCAAGCATACTCTACCCTCACTCCCCAGCAGGACGTGGAGGAGACAGGTGCTCTCTCTACTTGGAGCTGCCTGCGTGTTTCTCTTTCTGTAAGGAACGAAGCCGCTGCCGTTCAGCCATTGCAGTGCCCGGTGCTGCTTCCGCCGGACAGGAAACTCTGCTCTACGCCCTGATCAGGTCTGTCTGTGTCTGCTTCTCTGCAGTCAGTGCTCGGAGTTTCATCTCCATGTCAGGGCCTCCAGTTCTTTAGGGTTCTGTCAGATCCTGTCCTGGTGCCTCCTGAAGCAGCTGGTGCCCAGGAGGTTTATGGCAATGGAGAGCCCTTAACATGTGGATGCAGTGCTTGCCAACTGCTCCTCCCTGGCATTGGGAATGAATTCTATGGCTCCTCTGGGAACCTTGTGCTGTGAAGGGGCCTGACCTTAGAAGGACTGTGTGCCCAGTTGGTGCTGCTGAATGGGGCAGGGGGTAGGAACAGGGCTGTCTGCTCCATCAGAAAGCTGCAGGGAGTGCAGTGCTGTGAGCGACGTTAACGTGAGGTCATGGTCTCGTTGAGAGACAGCTCTTGGGGTGGTTCTACAGGAATTGTTACAACGTGAGTGGGCAGCAGGGAATCACTGACAGAAAGAAGGGGAAAGTGTTTTAAGTGTCAAGGCGAGGTGAGAGTGGTGAGTATCCTGGTATGCGATGTCCAGGTATCCCTGGTCTCAGGTGAGGCTCCTGTTGTGTGCTCTGCTGGTGGAGCAGATATGGGGATGTATAGAGAGGCTGGAAAACCAAGCTGTTGCTGCTCACAGAAACACCTGGAAGCATTTATGGAACTTTAACCTTGTCATTCCCTTCCTCGCGACCACCTGACCCTGATTTCTTTTTCTCCTTCTAGAGAGAAGCTTAGAATCCCAACCATGTCTTTACAATTCCGTGATGTCCTGTGCTATGCCGTACCCGGAGCGGTGGGAATTCTGGGCTGCTGGTGGATCTATTCCCAGATAAAGAAACGAGCAATGGGACCAAAAACAGGCCAGGATGAAGAGCCTGAAGGAGAGAAGAAAAGGGAAAAGGAGCTGAAAGAGAAGGAGGCCCAGTTGGCCCAAAAAGAGGAGCATCTCAAGAGACAGTACCAGGATCTGGAGTGGAAGTATGAGGAGCTGTACCTGGAGAAAGTCTCCCTCCAGCAGGAGTGGGAGAACCTTCGTGCATCTAAGGAGAAACAGGAGAGGGAGAAGGTACAGTGGGACATGCATTGCTCCACTGAAACACTCCAGCAGAGTGACCAAAACCTGGAAAACGCTGCCAAGGTCCCAGCTGCTGGTGCAGCCGAGCGCTCCGGGACATCTTCTCCTTTGCAGATTTCAAAATGTCAAGAGAAACTTCCAGATGCTCCCAGCCAATCCTGCGCTGCTGCAGGGAAAAAGCCCTCCCCATCCTCAGCAAGGGGACGTTGTCTCCGAACCATCCGTTTCCCCAGAAAGCAGAATGATTTTTCGGTTCCTGTGGCCCAACTAAATGGAGAGACCAGGCCACCGAGGGAGGGCCAACAAGCCCACCCAACTCATTCGTTCAGAAAAGCCAAGAAGAAAAGTGCAAGGAGGAAAAGGTGCAAGAAAAGCTTAGGTTGATTTAAGTAGTTCTAGAAGGTCACTCAAATCCAATTGGATTGAAAT
Organism: Tapera naevia; assembly: GCA_033556795.1. Lineage (NCBI taxonomy): Eukaryota > Metazoa > Chordata > Aves > Cuculiformes > Neomorphidae > Tapera > Tapera naevia. Next base: position 107,450 of record JAUMJJ010000223.1, read on the forward strand.
GTGGTGAAGCAACACCAGCAACATCAGGCGCTGGCTGAGGGTGTTTGGAAATATGTGTTGATTTGTGGGAATAATAAAGATGCAGAGACTCATCGGATGTCCTGAGTTGCATGTGTGCAGGCATGCAAGGAGTGCTTGCATCCATAAATTGCATGCTTTCTTGACTGCAGGCAGAAACTGCATGGTTGCATGCTCCAATGAAAGCATAAACCACATTCATAGGTGCTTACAAGCATTTACTGGGTGCTTGTGTCTGTGCTGGTGTGCAGGCATTAAATCATAGAATCATAGAATCATGGAATCATAGAATCTTCTGGTTGGAAGAGATCCCTAAGATCATCAAGTCCAACTGCAGCATTTATCTGCTAAACCATGTCCCTGAAGAACTCATTTATCCTTATTTTAAAAACCTCCAGGGATGGTGATTCAACCACCCCCCTGGGGAAGCTTTTTCCATTGCCTGACCACCCTTTCAGTAAAGAAAGTCTTCCTAATATCTAGTCTGAGCCTGCCCTTGCGCAACCTATGGCCATTTCCCCTTGTCCTATCACCTGTCACTTGAGAGAAGAGATCAACTCTCACTCTGCCGCAGCCTCCTTTCAGGCAGCCGTAGACAGCAATGAGGTCTCCCCTCAGCCTCCTCTTCTCCAAGCTAAACAACCCCAGGTCCCTCAGCCATTCCCTGTAGGACTTGTTCTCCAGCCCCTTCACCAGCCTCGTCGCCCTTCTCTGGATGCGCTCCAACACCTCAATACCCTTCTTGTACTGAGGGGCCCAGAACTGAACACAGTACTCGAGGTGTAGCCTCACCAGTGCCAAGTACAGGGGTACAATAACCTCCCTTGTCCTGCTGGTCACACCGGTTTTGATACAGGCCAAGATGCCACTGGCCTTCTTGGTCTCCTGGGCACACTGCTGGCTCATATTCAGCCTGCTGTCGATCAGCACCCCCAGGTCCCTCTCCTCCAGCCATTCTTCCCCAAGTCTGTAACGCTGCATGGGGTTGTTGTGCCCCAAGCACAGGACTCGGCATTTGGTCTTCTTGACCCTTGTTTGTTGCCCATACTGCGTGCATTCCTGTAAAGACACTTCAGTTGGGCTGTTATTTCCATGCCTTTCCTAAGTAGAATAAGCTTTAGTCCTGACAGTCTACTACCGATTGTTTGCATCCCACCAATAACCTTTGAATTCTGGTTGCCACCTGGAGTGGAGTTCTCCACTTCCACTGAGGTGGCAGATCAGGTGCTCTCGCCTCCAGATCGTCCCTCAGAGCCTGAGGTGCCATTCCCATGATTTAATCTGTTGAGCCTAGTGACGGCCCCCTCCCCCTTCCAATCTAGTTTGAAGCCCTCTTGATTAGTCCAGCCAACTTTTTAGAGAGTATCCTTTTGCACTTATGGGACAAGTGTACAAGAGCCTCTATCTCACTTTTTTTCTCCCCTATGAAGTTTTCTGGAGAGCCATTGTCACCCTCCTTATTTCCCTCCTATGGAGCCCCTTATAGAGCCCCTATCACGCCCCCTAAGTTCCCGCTATGGAGCCCCCCCTAGAGACCCCTTATTGCTCCTTGTGTGCCCCCTATGAAGGCCACTATCGGGTGCCGTGTAAGAGTCAGTCCAAACAGCACTATTTGTCTCAACATCGCCACCAGAACTTGGAGAGATACCAAGAACTCTACACTCTGATGGAAACAACAGCGTGGTACAGGTGGTGCTGTGCTGATACCTGGCGGTGCTGTGTAGCTGCTGTCCAGAAGATGGATTTCACCTGCTGCTACAGCCAAACTTGCCCCACCTCCTCCCGTTACTAAGGCCAACAAAGAGGAGCATACGCAGAGGCTGGCAGAGGGTCTGGAGGTCACGCAGTGGACACGAGAGGAAGATGACGTGAGGAAGTAAAAGACCCCTGAACGTCAGGTGGCGCAGGTGCAGAGAAGTTTTGGCAAGTAAACAGGAACTTTTGGGGCCTGCGCCAGGTGTGAGGTGCTGTTACTCAGCATAAAAGATGGTTCCAAAGAAATCCTCAGTGAGATCTTCCCACCAAAGAATCACGAATCACGATGGAGGACCAGCGGGATGTTGTTCAGGACCTGGGGCCATAGGGATGACTTAGGACCTGCGGTGGTAGCTATAATCCTCCTTCCTCCCTTTTCTTTCCCTTTTCTCCACTCTGTCAGTTGTGACAGTAACACCATTCCCTTTTATTTCTTTGGAGAAGCTCTTGAATGTTCTGTCCTTGCCAGGGTTCTTCATAGTGACTCCCAAAGAAACACAAAGGCACACCATTTATGTTTTGGGAACCGGAGAACAGCCTATTATAGCTCTTCCAATCTCTCCTTGTCCTTAATGAGCTCCAGGCCCCAACCCTCCTTCAGGTCCCTGCAGGATTCCCTCCAGGCTGTGCATAGTCTTCCCTGAATCGCTGAGAATGGTCAGCAGAAACGGTGCGTTCTGCAGCTGAACTCGAGAGCCAGGCGAGCAGGGGCTCCCCTGAGAGAGGGAATGCCCAGGAGGAAGCCAGAGGGGGGTGCCTCCAGAATCCCAGGAGCAGAAGCTCTCATGTGGGTGGCTGACATGGAGTTTCCAGCAGCACCAGCAGGGGATTTAAAAGGCCCCCAAGGAGCACCTGTGACCGGAGCGCTGTGAGCAGGAGTGGAAAACAGGTGTCTGGCTCCTCAGAAGAGTGTGATGAGCCAAGGCTGTTTGCTAAGGCAGTTTGAGAAGGCAGGACGAGCAGGGAGGGCACAGGGAGGGTGCTGGATGTGAACCTCGGCCAGAAGAGCCAGAGAGAAGTGGTGGCCACTGGCCGGAAAGCCAAAGTGTCCCCCGGCCACGCTCCAGCCATGACTGGTGCAGCCTCCCAGCCTGAGCACCTGTGGGTGCACGCGGTCACCCAGATGCCAAGCAGCAGGCCGTGTCCCCCTCCCACCCTGGCATCAGACACCGGTGGTGAATTCCCCTGGGGGGGCGGGACTCAGGGGGAGGACTTGCTGCGCTTGGTCGCAGAACTCAGGGAGGAGCTGAGCAGTCGAGGGCTATCAGGGAACAGGAGAGGGAGGCTGACTTATGCAGACACCCTCTCTACTCCCTGTCTCACCCCCAGCTGGCAGGCCTGCCTTGTGGGACAGAGGATGGGAAGTCCTCCATTGGCTGAGCTGATGAGACTAAATTGGGAGATGGAGCAGAATGGCAGCAGGTTCCTGCCCGGCGCCGCAGGAGACTCTCCCCAGTTTCAGCCACAGCGTTTTACACCTGCCTGCAAGCAAGCATGCAGCTTGTTCCTGAAGGCAAGCACGCGTGCAGTTTGTGCAGGTATGCAGTCCATTTATGCTTGCAAGCAATGATGCATTTCAAGTGTGCAAGCGTGCGAGTAGCCCTTCACAGCTGCACAGAAGCAGGAAGCCATGCATTTAATGCCTGCACACAAGCACGGACACAAGCACCCAGTAAATGCTTGTAAGCACCTATGAATGTGGTTTATGCTTTCATTGGAGCATGCAACCATGCAGCTTCTGCCTGCAGTCAAGAAAGCATGCAATTTATGCATGCAAGCACTCTTTGCATGCCTGCACACATGCAACTCCAGAGGGGGATCCATAGCGGGAATGTAGGGGATGTAATAGGTGTTTGATAAGGGGCTCCATAAGCGGAGTACAGGGCGTAATAAGAATTATATAAGGGGCTCCATAGGAAGGAGAAAGGGAGCGCCATAGGGGTTCTCTAGAGGGCCCGTAGGAGAGAGAATAAGAGAAACAGGATCTCTAGATAGGATTTCATAGGATGGATTTATGGTCGGTGATCAGAGCTCTATAGGTTTTTGCATGCAGGTGACACAGTGCATGATAGGGTCTCTAGAGGGTGATCAGTGTGAGGTACAGAGGGCGTGATAAGTGCTGTATGGGAGGCTCCATAGTGGGAACTTTGGGGGTGCAATAGGGGCTCCATGATCTCGATAGAGGGTGCAATAGGGGCTGTGTAAGTGGGCCATAGAAGGGAGATAAGGAGTGCAATAGGGGCTCTATGGAGGGCTCTGCAGTGTAGAAAAAGGGCCATAGAGGTGCTATAGAGGCGACTCCATGTGAGGGATTAACTGGCCATGATAGGAGAGTACTATTAGTGTTCCATGGCAGCGACAGAGTGCGTGGTAGGGCTTCAATAGAGGGACTGATATGGGGTACAGAAGGCGTGATATGTGCCCTACATGGGGGGCTCCATATTGGAAACTTAGGGGGATCAATAGGAGCTCTAGAGAGGGCTTCATAAGGACGATACAGGGCGTGATAGTGGCTGTATCAGAGACTCCATATGAGGGACATCTGGAGAGATCAAGGACGAGACAGAGGCTCTGGAGGGGTGCTCTGGAGGGGGCTCCATGTGAGGAATTTATTGGCCCTGATAGAACCTGCATAGGGATTTCAATGAGCATGACTCAGGACGCGATAGGGTCTTTATGGGAGAGCTGCATACAGAGTGCGCAGGGTCAATAAGTGCTGTACAGGGGGCTCCTTTGGGCATTAAGGGGGCTCAATAGGAGCTCTGTAAGGGGCTTAATAATCATGGTACAGGGCACGATAGGGGCCGTATGAGGCGCTCCATTGGAGGGACATAGGGAGAGCGACAGGGGCTTTGTAGAGTTCTCCGTAAGGGAGACAAAAAGTGAGATAAGGGCTCTAGAGGGGGCTCCATATGCGGGAGTTATTGGTGGTGATGAGAGCTCTACAGGGGTTTACAATGGCGGGGACAAAGGGCACAATAAGGGCTCTAGATGGGGCTGCATACGGGGCACACAGGGCCTGATACATGCTCTACAGAGGGCTTCATAGCGGGAACAGAGGGAGCGGATATGGCCTCTCCAAACGAGGGGCAGAGCAAGCACGACAGGGGTTTTTTAGAGGGCTCCATAAGAGAGACAAAGAGCGAGATAGGGGCCCTAGTTGGGAGTCCATATGCAGGACTCATTGGCCACAATATGGGCTCTATTGGGGGTTCCATGGAGGCCACACAGGGCGCGATACAGGCTTGAGGAGGGCCTACATACAGGAAAATAGTGTGTGGTAAGAGCTGTACAGAGGGCTCCACAACAGGACATAAGGGGGTGCAATAGCGGCGGTACAGGGGGTACGATGAGAGTGATACAGGGCACGGTGGGGTCTCTAGAGGGGGCTACATACGGGGTAAACTGGGCATGACAATTGCTGTACGTGGGGGGCCATAACCGGTACGTAGGGTTAGGACTTTTACTCTATAGGGAGCCCCATAAACAAAATACAGGGCGCAATAGGGGCTGTGTAGGGGGCTTTGTAGGAAGGAGATATGCAGTGTGATAGGGACCCTAAAGAGGGCTCCATAGGGGAGGCAAAGAGCAAGATAGGGGCTCTCGAGAGAGCTCCATAAGTCAATCTCATTGGTGATGAAAATGGATCTTTCAGAGGTTTCCTTGGGGCAAAACACGGCACAATAAGACTCTAAGGAGGGCTGGATCCGGAACACACAGGGAGCAATAATTGCTCTAAAGGGGGCTCCATAGGAAGCCTGATAGGGGCTCTCTAGAGGTCTCCGTAGGGGACACAAAGTGCGAGAGAGGGCCTCTAGAGGGGGCTTCATAATGTGCTACATTTTGGCCACAGTAAGATCCCTATAGAAGGTTCTATGAAGGTGACACGTTCCATGAAGGGCATGATCGGAGCTCTATAAGGGTTGCATAAGGAACACACGGAATGTCATAAGTGCTCTACAGGGCACTCCTGTTGTGGGTTGGCTTTTTGATATTTTAGGTCTTCCTTAACAATGGAGGTCAGAAATCCATGGTAGTATTCTGTATCTTCCTTTAACGTAACACAACCTATAAGTAAGGAGTAAACAAGAGAGATCGCGTCTCTTCTTATTGGGCGAGGCTTGGGAGCAGTAGGTCCCGTGCGTTGGTCTTGTCTGGAGCTGAGACCTGCGGTGACTGCTGCTGTGTGCCCACGCGTGGGGGGAGAGTGCTGGGTCGTATTTGGCTGTCTTGCTTTTCTCCAGGGAAGGGATGAATTTTGCTGGTTCTTTACTTTGTTACCTAACGGGTTTTCCAGCTGTGTGCGTCTTTTGGTTTTATTCTATTTTGCCTTCTTTGTTCCCCATTTTCTCTTCTCCTCTTCCTTTTCTGGGAGCCTTGTATGATATTCTTGCTGTGTATATAGAAATATGAGTAGAAATACACATCTTGCTAGTGTGATCGTTTTTTCTCGGTTTTTCATAGATTTTTCCTTTGCCTGAGTGCAAGTGGGGAGGGGGCGAGGGGGCTTTCACGGAGCGTTGGAGAGTTAAGCTTGGGGACGCCAGCTCAAACTCGCTCAGAGAATTGTTCTCCAAAGCCAATATTGGGACTGGTGGGGGTGGGGCCTGAGTGGCCTGGAGGGGGACCAACCAGTCCACTGGCACTGTGAGTTTCCGGGGGCACAGCAGGACAACCAAAACTTCACATCGTGTGACTGAGGGCAATGTCCAAATGCTTCTGAAATGCTGTCAGAGTGGGTGTGGTGACTGCTTCCTGGGGAGCTCTTCCAATGCTCCACCACCCACTGGGTGAAGAACCTCTTCCTAATAGCCTGTACAAACCTGCTGCAACTCTTTTGGTGTCACCTCTAGAGCCTTCACCAGCTTTCTGGGAAAGGTAGCAATGTCTGGTGGCCAACGGATGCTCCAGTGATCCGGATTGTGGGATGGATGGGAGGTGCCGGCTACTGGGCGTGGCCTCTGTGATGTCACCCATTGTGACACGGACCTGTTTCCTAGGAGACCGCTCTACTCTCCAGGGTCAGGCACACTCTGCCCTCACTCCCCCGTAGGACGTGGAGGAGACAGGTGCTCTCTCTACTTGGAGTTGCCTGCGTGTCTCTCTTTCTGTAAGGAACGAAGCCGCTGCTGTTCAGCCATTGCAGTGCCCGGTGCTGCTTAGGCCAGAGAGGAAACTATGCTCTACGCCCAGATCAGGTCTGTCTGTGTCTGCTTCTCTGCAGTCAGTGCTCGGAGTTTCATCTCCATGTCAGGGCCTCCAGTTCTTTAGGGTTCTCTCAGTTCCATTCCTGGTGCCTCCTGAAGCAGCTGGTGCCCAGGAGGTTTCTGGGAATGGAGAGCCCTGAACATGTGGATTCAGTGCTTGCCAACTGCTCCTCCCTGGCATTGGGAATGAATTCTCTGGCTCCTCTGGGAACCTTGTGCTGTGAAGGGGCCTGACCTTAGAAGGACTGTGTGCCCAGTTGGTGCTGCTGAATGGGGCAGGGGGTAGGAACAGGGCTGTCTGCTCCTTTAGAAAGCTGCAGGGAGTGCAGTGCTGTGAACTACGTTAACGTGAGGTCATGGTCTCGTTGAGAGACAGCTCTTGGAGTGGTTCTACAGGAATTGTTACAACGTGAGTAGGCAGCAGGGAATCACTGACAGAAAGAAGGGGAAAGTGTTTTAAGTGTCAAGGTGAGGTGAGAGTGGTGAGTATCCTGGTATGCGATGTCCAGGTATCCCTGGTCTCAGGTGAGGCTCCTGTTGTGTGCTCTGCTGGTGGAGCAGATATGGGGATGTATAGAGAGGCTGGAAAACCAAGCTGTTGCTGCTCACAGAAATACCTGGAAGCATTTATGGAACTTTAACCTTGTCATTCCCTTCCTCGCGACCACCTGACCCTTATTTCTTTTTCTCCTTCTAGCGAGAAGCTTAGAATCTCTACCATGTCTTTACAATTCCGTGACGTCCTGTGCTATGCTGTACCCGGAGCGGTTGGAATTCTGGGCTGCTGGTGGATGTATTCCCAAATAAAGAAACGAGCAATGAGGCCAAAAGCAGGCCAGGATGAAGAGCCTGAAGGAGAGAAGAAAAGGGAAAAGGAGCTGAAAGAGAAGGAGGCCCAGTTGGCCCAAAAAGAGGAGCATCTCAAGAGACAGTACCAGGATCTGGAGTGGAAGTATGAGGAGCTGTACCTGGAGAAAGTCTCCCTCCAGCAGGAGTGGGAGAACCTTCGTGCATCTAAGGAGAAACAGGAGAGGGAGAAGGTACAGTGGGACATGCATTGCTCCACTGAAACACTCCAGCAGAGTGACCAAAACCTGGCAAACGCTGCCAAGGTCCCAGCTGCTGGTGCAGCCGAGCGCTCCGGGACATCTTCTCCTTTGCAGATTTCAAAATGTCAAGAGAAACTTCCAGATGCTCCCAGCCAATCCTGCGCTGCTGCAGGGGAAAAGCCTTCCCCATCCTCAGCAAGGGGACGTTGGCTCCGAACCATCTGTTTCCCCAGAAAGCGGAAAGCTTTTTCAGTTCCTGTGGCCCAACTAAACGGAGAGACCAGGCCACCGAGGAAGGGCCCACGAGCCCACCCAACTATTTGGTTCAGCAAAGCCAAGAAGAAAGGTGCGAGGAGGAAGAGGTGCAGGAAAATCTTCGTTTGCTTTAAGTAGTTCTAGAAGGTCACTCAAATCCAATTGGATTGAAATGTGGTGAAGCAACACCAGCAACATCAGGCACTGGCTGAGGGTGTTTGGAAATATGTGTTGATTTGTAGGAATAATAAAGACGCAGAGACTCATCGGATGTCCTGAGTTGCATGTATGCAGGCATGCAAGGAGTGCTTGCATCCATAAATTGCATGCTTTCTTGACTGCAGGCAGAAACTGCATGGTTGCATGCTTCAATGAAAGCATAAACCAGGTTCAAATGTGCTTACAAGCATTTACTGGGTGCTTGTGTCTGTGCTGGTGTGCAGGCATTAAATCATAGAATCATAGAATCATGGAATCATAGAATCTTCTGGTTGGAAGAGACCTCTAAGATCATCAAGTCCAACTGCAGCATTTATCTGCTAAACCATGTCCCTGAAGAACTCATTTATCCTTATTTTAAAAACCTCCAGGGATGGTGATTCAACCACCCCCCTGGGGAAGCTTTTTCCATTGCCTGACCACCCTTTCAGTAAAGAAAGTCTTCCTAATATCTAGTCTGAGCCTGCCCTGGCGCAACCTATGGCCATTTCCCCTTGTCCTATCACCTGTCACTTGAGAGAAGAGATCAACTCTCACTCTGCCGCAGCCTCCTTTCAGGCAGCCGTAGACAGCAATGAGGTCTCCCCTCAGCCTCCTCTTCTTCAAGCTGAACAACCCCAGGTCCCTCAGCCATTCCCTGTAGGACTTGTTCTCCAGCCCCTTCACCAGCCTCGTCGCCCTTCTCTGGATGCGCTCCAACACCTCAATACCTTTCTTTTACTGAGGGGCCCAGAACTGAACACAGTACTCGAGGTGTAGCCTCACCAGTGCCAAGTACAGTTGTACAATAACCTCCCTTGTCCTGCTGGTCACACTGGTTTTGATACAGGCCAAGATGCCACTGGCCTTCTTGGTCTCCTGGGCACACTGCTGGCTCATATTCAGCCTGCTGTCGATCAGCACCCCCAGGTCCCTCTCCTCCAGCCATTCTTCCCCAAGTCTGTAACGCTGCATGGGGTTGTTGTGCCCCAAGCACAGGACTCGGCATTTGGTCTTCTTGACCCTTGTTTGTTGCCCATACTGCGTGCATTCCTGTAAAGACACTTCAGTTGGGCTGTTATTTCCATGCCTTTCCTAAGTAGAATAAGCTTTAGTCCTGACTGTCCACTACCGGTTGTTTGTATCCCACCAATAACCTTTGAATTCTGGTTGCCACCTGGAGTGGAGTTCTCCACTTCCACTGAGGTGGCAGATCAGGTGCTCTCGCCTCCAGATCGTCCCTCAGAGCCTGAGGTGCCATTCCCATGATTTAATCTGTTGAGCCTAGTGACGGCCCCCTCCCCCTTCCAATCTAGTTTGAAGCCCTCTTGATTAGTCCAGCCAACTTTTTAGAGAGTATCCTTTTGCACTTATGGGACAAGTGTACAAGAGCCTCTATCTCACTTTTTTTCTCCCCTATGAAGTTTTCTGGAGAGCCATTGTCACCCTCCTTATTTCCCTCCTATGGAGCCCCTTATAGAGCCCCTATCACGCCCCCTAAGTTCCCGCTATGGAGCCCCCCCTAGAGACCCCTTATTGCTCCTTGTGTGCCCCCTATGAAGGCCACTATCGGGTGCCGTGTAAGAGTCAGTCCAAACAGCACTATTTGTCTCAACATCGCCACCAGAACTTGGAGAGATACCAAGAACTCTACACTCTGATGGAAACAACAGCGTGGTACAGGTGGTGCTGTGCTGATACCTGGCGGTGCTGTGTAGCTGCTGTCCAGAAGATGGATTTCACCTGCTGCCTCAGCCAAACTTGCCCCACCTCCTCCCGTTACTAAGGACAACAAAGAGGAGCATACGCAGAGGCTGGCAGAGGGTCTGGAGGTCACGCAGTGGACACGAGAGGAAGATGACGTGAGGAAGTAAAAGACCCCTGAACGTCAGGGGGCGCAGGTGCAGAGAAGTTTTGGCAAGTAAACAGGAACTTTTGGGGCCTGCGCCATGTGTGAGGTGCTGTTACTCAGCATAAAAGATGGTTCCAAAGAAATCCTCAGTGAGATCTTCCCACCAAAGAATCACGAATCACGATGGAGGACCAGCGGGATGTTGTTCAGGACCTGGGGCCATAGCGATGACTTAGGACGTTGCGGTGGTAGCTATTATCCTCCTTCCTCCCTTTTCTTTCCCTTTTCTCCACTCTGTCAGTTGTGACAGTAACACCATTCCCTTTTATTTCTTTGGAGAAGCTCTTGAATGTTCTGTCCTTGCCAGGGTTCTTCATAGTGACTCCCAAAGAAACACAAAGGCACACCATCTATGTTTTGGGAACCGGAGAACAGCCTATTATAGCTCTTCCAATCTCTCCTTGTCCTTAATGAGCTCCAGGCCCCAACCCTCCTTCAGGTCCCTGCAGGATTCCCTCCAGGCTGTGCATAGTCTTCCCTGAATCGCTGAGAATGGTCAGCAGAAACGGTGCGTTCTGCAGCTGAACTCGAGAGCCAGGCGAGCAGGGGCTCCCCTGAGAGAGGGAACGCCCAGGAGGAAGCCAGAGGGGGGTGCCTCCTGAATCCCAGGAGCAGAAGCTCTCATGTGGGTGGCTGACATGGAGTTTCCAGCAGCACCAGCAGGGGATTTAAAAGGCCCCCAAGGAGCACCTGTGACCGGAGCGCTGTGAGCAGGAGTGGAAAACAGGTGTCTGGCTCCTCAGAAGAGTATAATGAGCCAAGGCTGTTTGCTAAGGCAGTTTGAGAAGGCAGGACGAGCAGGGAGGGCACAGGGAGGGTGCTGGATGTGAACCTCGGCCAGAAGAGCCAGAGAGAAGTGGTGGCCACTGGCCGGAAAGCCAAAGTGTCCCCCGGCCACGCTCCAGCCATGACTGGTGCAGCCTCCCAGCCTGAGCACCTGTGGGTGCACGCGGTCACCCAGATGCCAAGCAGCAGGCCGTGTCCCCCTCCCACCCTGGCATCAGACACCGGTGGTGAATTCCCCTGGGGGGGCGGGACTCAGGGGGAGGACTTGCTGCGCTTGGTCGCAGAACTCAGGGAGGAGCTGAGCAGTCGAGGGCTATCAGGGAACAGGAGAGGGAGGTTGACTTATGCAGACACCCTCTCTACTCCCTGTCTCACCCCCAGCAGGCAGGCCTGCCTTGTGGGACAGAGGATGAGAAGTCCTCCATCGGCTGAGCTGATGAGACTAAATTGGGAGATGGAGCAGAATGGCAGCAGGTTCCTGCCCGGCGCCGCAGGAGACTCTCCCCATTTTCAGCCACAGCGTTTTACACCTGCCTGCAAGCAAGCATGCAGCTTGTTCCTGAAGGCAAGCACGCGTGCAGTTTGTGCAGGTATGCAGTCCATTTATGCCTGCAAGCAATGATGCATTTCAAGTGTGCAAGCGTGTGAGTAGCCCTTTACAGCTGCACAGAAGCAGGAAGCCATGCATTTAATGCCTGCACACAAGCACGGACACAAGCACCCAGTAAATGCTTGTAAGCACCTATGAATGTGGTTTATGCTTTCATTGGAGCATGCAACCATGCAGTTTCTGCCTGCAGTCAAGAAAGCATGCAATTTATGCATGCAAGCACTCCTTGCATGCCTGCACACATGAAACTCCAGAGGGGGATCCATAGCGGGAATGTAGGGGATGTAATAGGTGTTTGATAAGGGGCTCCATAAGCGGAGTACAGGGCGTAATAAGAATTATATAAGGGGCTCCATAGGAAGGAGAAAGGGAGCGCCATAGGGGTTCTCTAGAGGGCCCGTAGGAGAGAGAGTAAGAGAAATAGGATCTCTAGATAGGATTTCATAGGATGGATTTATGGTCGGTGATCAGAGCTCTGTAGGTTTTTGCATGCAGGTGACACAGTGCATGATAGGGTCTCTAGAGGGTGATCAGTGTGAGGTACAGAGGGCGTGATAAGTGCTGTATGGGAGGCTCCATAGTGGGAACTTTGGGGGTGCAATAGGGGCTCCATGATCTCGATAGAGGGTGCAATAGGGGCTGTGTAAGTGGGCCATAGAAGGGAGATAAGGAGTGCAATAGGGGCTCTATGGAGGGCTCTGTAGTGTAGAAAAAGGGCCATAGAGGTGCTATAGAGGCGACTCCATGTGAGGGATTAACTGGCCATGATAGGAGAGTACTATTAGTGTTCCATGGCAGCGACAGAGTGCGTGGTAGGGCTTCAATAGAGGGATTGATATGGGGTACAGAAGGCGTGATATGTGCCCTACATGGGGGGCTCCATATTGGAAACTTAGGGGGATCAATAGGAGCTCTAGAGAGGGCTTCATAAGGACGATACAGGGCGTGATAGTGGCTGTATCAGAGACTCCATATGAGGGACATAGGGAGAGATTAAGAACGAGACAGAGGCTCTGGAGGGGTGCTCTGGAGGGGGCTCCATGTGAGGAATTTATTGGCCCTGATAGAACCTGCATAGGGACTTCAATGAGGATGACTCAGGACGCGATAGGGTCTTTATGGGAGAGCTGCATACAGAGTGCGCAGGGTCAATAAGTGCTGTACAGGGGGCTCCTTTGGGCATTAAGGGGGCTCAATAGGAGCTCTGTTGGAGGCTTAATAATCATGATACAGGGCACGATAGGGGCCGTATGAGGCGCTCCATTGGAGGGACATAGGGAGAGCGACAGGGGCTTTGTAGAGTTCTCCGTAAGGGAGACAAAAAGTGAGATAAGTGCTCTAGAGGGGGCTCCATATGTGGGAGTTATTGGTGGTGATGAGAGCTCTACAGGGGTTTACAATGGCGGGGACAAAGGGCACGATAAGGGCTCTAGATGGGGCTGCATACGGGGCACACAGGGCATGATACATGCTCTACAGAGGGCTTCATAGCGGGAACAGAGGGAGCGGATATGGCCTCTCCAAACGAGGGACAGAGCAAGCACGACAGGGGTTTTTTAGAGGGCTCCATAAGAGAGACAAAGAGCGAGATAGGGGCCCTAGTTGGGAGTCCATATGCAGGACTTATTGGCCACAATATGGGCTCTATTGGGGGTTCCATGGAGGCCACACAGGGCGTGATACAGGCTTGAGGAGGGCCAACATACAGGAAAATAGTGTGTGGTAAGAGCTGTACAGAGGGCTCCACAACAGGACATAAGGGGGTGCAATAGCGGCGGTACAGGGGGTACGATGAGAGTGATACAGGGCACGGTGGGGTCTCTAGAGGGGGCTACATACGGGGTAAACTGGGCATGACAATTGCTGTACGTGGGGGGCCATAACCGGTACGTAGGGTTAGGACTTTTACTCTATAGGGAGCCCCATAAACAAAATACAGGGCGCAATAGGGGCTGTGTAGGGGGCTTTGTAGGAGGGAGATATGCAGTGTGATAGGGACCCTAAAGAGGGCTCCATAGGGGAGGCAAAGAGCAAGATAGGGGCTCTCGAGAGAGCTCCATAAGTCAATCTCATTGGTGATGAAAATGGATCTTTCAGAGGTTTCCTTGGGGCAAAACACGGCACAATAAGACTCTAAGGAGGGCTGGATCCGGAACACACAGGGAGCAATAATTGCTCTAAAGGGGGCTCCATAGGAAGCCTGATAGGGGCTCTCTAGAGGTCTCCGTAGGGGACACAAAGTGCGAGAGAGGGCCTCTAGAGGGGGCTTCATAATGTGCTACATTTTGGCCACAGTAAGATCCCTATAGAAGGTTCTATGAAGGTGACACGATCCATGAAGGGCATGATCGGAGCTCTATAAGGGTTGCATAAGGAACACACGGAATGTCATAAGTGCTCTACAGGGCACTCCTGTTGTGGGTTGGCTTTTTGATATTTTAGGTCTTCCTTAACAATGGAGGTCAGAAATCCATGGTAGTATTCTGTATCTTCCTTTAACGTAACACAACCTATAAGTAAGGCGTAAACAAGAGAGATCGCGTCTCTTCTTATTGGGCGAGGCTTGGGAGCAGTAGGTCCCGTGCGTTGGTCTTGTCTGGAGCTGAGACCTGCGGTGACTGCTGCTGTGTGCCCACGCGTGGGGGGAGAGTGCTGGGTCGGATTTGGCTGTCTTGCTTTTCTCAAGGGAAGGGATGAATTTTGCTGGTTCTTTACTTTGTTACCTAACGGGTTTTCCAGCTGTGTGCGTCTTTTGGTTTTATTCTATTTTGCCTTCTTTGTTCCCCATTTTCTCTTCTCCTCTTCCCTTTCTGGGAGCCTTGTATGATATTCTTGCTGTGTGTATTGAAATATGAGTAGAAATACACATCTTGCTAGTGTGATCGTTTTTTCTCGGTTTTTCATAGATTTTTCCTTTGCCTGAGTGCAAGTGGGGAGGGGGCGAGGGGGCTTTCACTGAGCGTTGGAGAGTTAAGCTTGGGGACGCCAGCTCAAACTCGCTCAGAGAATTGTTCTCCCCAAGCCAATATTGGGACTGGTGGGGGTGGGGCCTGAGTGGCCTGGAGGGGGACCAACCAGTCCACTGGCACTGTGAGTTTCCGGGGGCACAGCAGGACAACCAAAACTTCACATCGTGTGACTGAGGGCAATGTCCAAATGCTTCTGAAATGCTGTCAGAGTGGGTGTGGTGACTGCTTCCTGGGGAGTTCTTCCAATGCTCCACCACCCACTGGGTGAAGAACCTCTTCCTAATAGCCTGTACAAACCTGCTGCAACTCTTTTGGTGTCACCTCTAGAGCCTTCACCAGTTTTCTGGGAAAGGCTGCAATGTCTGGTGGCCAACGGATGCTCCAGTGATCCGGATTGTGGGATGGATGGGAGGTGCCGGCTACTGGGCGTGGCCTCTGTGATGTCACCCATTGTGACACGGACCTGTTTCCTAGGAGACCGCTCTACTCTCCAGGGTCAGGCACACTCTGCCCTCACTCCCCCGTAGGACGTGGAGGAGACAGGTGCTCTCTCTACTTGGAGTTGCCTGCGTGTCTCTCTTTCTGTAAGGAACGAAGCCGCTGCTGTTCAGCCATTGCAGTGCCCGGTGCTGCTTAGGCCAGAGAGGAAACTATGCTCTACGCCCAGATCAGGTCTGTCTGTGTCTGCTTCTCTGCAGTCAGTGCTCGGAGTTTCATCTCCATGTCAGGGCCTCCAGTTCTTTAGGGTTCTCTCAGTTCCATTCCTGGTGCCTCCTGAAGCAGCTGGTGCCCAGGAGGTTTCTGGGAATGGAGAGCCCTGAACATGTGGATTCAGTGCTTGCCAACTGCTCCTCCCTGGCATTGGGAATGAATTCTCTGGCTCCTCTGGGAACCTTGTGCTGTGAAGGGGCCTGACCTTAGAAGGACTGTGTGCCCAGTTGGTGCTGCTGAATGGGGCAGGGGGTAGGAACAGGGCTGTCTGCTCCTTTAGAAAGCTGCAGGGAGTGCAGTGCTATGAACTACGTTAACGTGAGGTCATGGTCTCGTTGAGAGACAGCTCTTGGAGTGGTTCTACAGGAATTGTTACAACGTGAGTAGGCAGCAGGGAATCACTGACAGAAAGAAGGGGAAAGTGTTTTAAGTGTCAAGGTGAGGTGAGAGTGGTGAGTATCCTGGTATGCCATGTCCAGGTATCCCTGGTTTCAGGTGAGGCTCCTGTTGTGTGCTCTGCTGGTGGAGCAGATATGGGGATGTATAGAGAGGCTGGAAAACCAAGCTGTTGCTGCTCACAGAAACACCTGGAAGCATTTATGGAACTTTAACCTTGTCATTCCGTTCCTCGCGACCACCTGACCCTTATTTCTTTTTCTCCTTCTAGCGAGAAGCTTAGAATCTCTACCATGTCTTTACAATTCCGTGACATCCTGTGCTATGCTGTACCCGGAGCGGTTGGAATTCTGGGCTGCTGGTGGATGTATTCCCAAATAAAGAAACGAGCAATGAGGCCAAAAGCAGGCCAGGATGAAGAGCCTGAAGGAGAGAAGAAAAGGGAAAAGGAGCTGAAAGAGAAGGAGGCCCAGTTGGCCCAAAAAGAGAAGCATCTCAAGAGACAGTACCAGGATCTGGAGTGGAAGTATGAGGAGCTGTACCTGGAGAAAGTCTCCCTCCAGCAGGAGTGGGAGAACCTTCGTGCATCTAAGGAGAAACAGGAGAGGGAGAAGGTACAGTGGGACATGCATTGCTCCACTGAAACACTCCAGCAGAGTGACCAAAACCTGGAAAACGCTGCCAAGGTCCCAGCTGCTGGTGCAGCCGAGCGCTCCGGGACATCTTCTCCTTTGCAGATTTCAAAATGTCAAGAGAAACTTCCAGATGCTCCCAGCCAATCCTGCGCTGCTGCAGGGGAAAAGCCTTCCCCATCCTCAGCAAGGGGACGTTGGCTCCGAACCATCTGTTTCCCCAGAAAGCGGAAAGTTTTTTCAGTTCCTGTGGCCCAACTAAACGGGGAGACCAGGCCACCGAGGAAGGGCCCACGAGCCCACCCAACTATTTGGTTCAGCAAAGCCAAGAAGAAAGGTGCGAGGAGGAAGAGGTGCAGGAAAATCTTCGTTTGCTTTAAGTAGTTCTAGAAGGTCACTCAAATCCAATTGGATTGAAATGTGGTGAAGCAACACCAGCAACATCAGGCACTGGCTGAGGGTGTTTGGAAATATGTGTTGATTTATAGGAATAATAAAGACGCAGAGACTCATCGGATGTCCTGAGTTGCATGTATGCAGGCATGCAAGGAGTGCTTGCATCCATAAATTGCATGCTTTCTTGACTGCAGGCAGAAACTGCATGGTTGCATGCTCCAATGAAAGCATAAACCAGGTTCAAATGTGCTTACAAGCATTTACTGGGTGCTTGTGTCTGTGCTGGTGTGCAGGCATTAAATCATAGAATCATAGAATCATGGAATCATAGAATCTTCTGGTTGGAAGAGACCTCTAAGATCATCAAGTCCAACTGCAGCATTTATCTGCTAAACCATGTCCCTGAAGAACTCATTTATCCTTATTTTAAAAACCTCCAGGGATGGTGATTCAACCACCCCCCTGGGGAAGCTTTTTCCAGTGCCTGACCACCCTTTCAGTAAAGAAATTCTTCCTAATATCTAGTCTGAGCCTGCCCTGGCGCAACCTATGGCCATTTCCCCTTGTCCTATCACCTGTCACTTGAGAGAAGAGATCAACTCTCACTCTGCCGCAGCCTCCTTTCAGGCAGCCGTAGACAGCAATGAGGTCTCCCCTCAGCCTCCTCTTCTTCAAGCTGAACAACCCCAGGTCCCTCAGCCATTCCCTGTAGGACTTGTTCTCCAGCCCCTTCACCAGCCTCGTCGCCCTTCTCTGGATGCGCTCCAACACCTCAATACCCTTCTTGTACTGAGGGGCCCAGAACTGAACACAGTACTCGAGGTGTGGCCTCACCAGTGCCAAGTACAGTTGCATAATAACCTCCCTTGTCCTGCTGGTCACACTGGTTTTGATACAGGCCAAGATGCCACTGGCCTTCTTGGTCTCCTGGGCACACTGATGGCTCCTGTTCAGCCTGCTGTCGATCAGCACCCCCAGGTCCCTCTCCTCCAGGCACCTCTCCAGCCATTCTTCCCCAAGTCTGTAACGCTGCATGGGGTTGTTGTGCCCCAAGCACAGGACTCGGCATTTGGTCTTGTTGACCCTTGTTTGTTGCCCATACTGCGTGCATTCCTGCAAAGGCACTTCAGTTGGGCTGTTATTTCCATGCCTTTCCTAAGTAGAATAAGCTTTAGTCCTGACTGTCTACTACCGGTTGTTTGTATCCCACCAATAACCTTTGAATTCTGGTTGCCACCTGGAGTGGAGTTCTCCACTTCCACTGAGGTGGCAGATCAGGTGCTCTCGCCTCCAGATCGTCCCTCAGAGCCTGAGGTGCCATTCCCATGATTTAATCTGTTGAGCCTAGTGACGGCCCCCTCCCCCTTCCAATCTAGTTTGAAGCCCTCTTGATTAGTCCAGCCAACTTCTTAGAGAGTATCCTTTTGCACTTATGGGACAAGTGTACAAGAGCCTCTATCTCACTTTTTTTCTCCCCTATGAAGTTTTCTGGAGAGCCATTGTCACCCTCCTTATTTCCCTCCTATGGAGCCCCTTATAGAGCCCCTATCACGCCCCCTAAGTTCCCGCTATGGAGCCCCCCCTAGAGACCCCTTATTGCTCCTTGTGTGCCCCCTATGAAGGCCACTATCGGGTGCCGTGTAAGAGTCAGTCCAAACAGCACTATTTGTCTCAACATCGCCACCAGAACTTGGAGAGATACCAAGAACTCTACACTCTGATGGAAACAACAGCGTGGTACAGGTGGTGCTGTGCTGATACCTGGCGGTGCTGTGTAGCTGCTGTCCAGAAGATGGATTTCACCTGCTGCTACAGCCAAACTTGCCCCACCTCCTCCCGTTACTAAGGCCAACAAAGAGGAGCATACGCAGAGGCTGGCAGAGGGTCTGGAGGTCACGCAGTGGACACGAGAGGAAGATGACGTGAGGAAGTAAAAGACCCCTGAACGTCAGGGGGCGCAGGTGCAGAGAAGTTTTGGCAAGTAAACAGGAACTTTTGGGGCCTGCGCCATGTGTGAGGTGCTGTTACTCAGCATAAAAGATGGTTCCAAAGAAATCCTCAGTGAGATCTTCCCACCAAAGAATCACGAATCACGATGGAGGACCAGCGGGATGTTGTTCAGGACCTGGGGCCATAGGGATGACTTAGGACGTTGCGGTGGTAGCTATTATCCTCCTTCCTCTCTTTTCTTTCCCTTTTCTCCACTCTGTCAGTTGTGACAGTAACACCATTCCCTTTTATTTCTTTGGAGAAGCTCTTGAATGTTCTGTCCTTGCCAGGGTTCTTCTTAGTGACTCCCAAAGAATCACAAAGGCACACCATCTATGTTTTGGGAACCGGAGAACAGCCTATTATAGCTCTTCCAATCTCTCCTTGTCCTTAATGAGCTCCAGGCCCCAACCCTCCTTCAGGTCCCTGCAGGATTCCCTCCAGGCTGTGCATAGTCTTCCCTGAATCGCTGAGAATGGTCAGCAGAAACGGTGCGTTCTGCAGCTGAACTCGAGAGCCAGGCGAGCAGGGGCTCCCCTGAGAGAGGGAACGCCCAGGAGGAAGCCAGAGGGGGGTGCCTCCTGAATCCCAGGAGCAGAAGCTCTCATGTGGGTGGCTGACATGGAGTTTCCAGCAGCACCAGCAGGGGATTTAAAAGGCCCCCAAGGAGCACCTGTGACCGGAGCGCTGTGAGCAGGAGTGGAAAACAGGTGTCTGGCTCCTCAGAAGAGTATAATGAGCCAAGGCTGTTTGCTAAGGCAGTTTGAGAAGGCAGGACGAGCAGGGAGGGCACAGGGAGGGTGCTGGATGTGAACCTCGGCCAGAAGAGCCAGAGAGAAGTGGTGGCCACTGGCCGGAAAGCCAAAGTGTCCCCCGGCCACGCTCCAGCCATGACTGGTGCAGCCTCCCAGCCTGAGCACCTGTGGGTGCACGCGGTCACCCAGATGCCAAGCAGCAGGCCGTGTCCCCCTCCCACCCTGACATCAGACACCGGTGGTGAATTCCCCTGGGGGGGCGGGACTCAGGGGGAGGACTTGCTGCGCTTGGTCGCAGAACTCAGGGAGGAGCTGAGCAGTCGAGGGCTATCAGGGAACAGGAGAGGGAGGTTGACTTATGCAGACACCCTCTCTACTCCCTGTCTCACCCCCAGCAAGCAGGACTACCTTGTGGGACAGAGGATGGGAAGTCCTCCATTGGCTGAGCTGATGAGACTAAATTGGGAGATGGAGCAGAATGGCAGCAGGTTCCTGCCCGGCGCCGCAGGAGACTCTCCCCAGTTTCAGCCACAGCGTTTTACACCTGCCTGCAAGCAAGCATGCAGCTTGTTCCTGAAGGCAAGCACGCGTGCAGTTTGTGCAGGTATGCAGTCCATTTATGCCTGCAAGCAATGATGCATTTCAAGTGTGCAAGCGTGTGAGTAGCCCTTTACAGCTGCACAGAAGCAGGAAGCCATGCATTTAATGCCTGCACACCAGCACGGACACAAGCACCCAGTAAATGCTTGTAAGCACCTATGAATGTGGTTTATGCTTTCATTGGAGCATGCAACCATGCAGTTTCTGCCTGCAGTCAAGAAAGCATGCAATTTATGCATGCAAGCACTCCTTGCATGCCTGCATACATGCAACTCTAGAGGGGGATCCATAGCGGGAATGTAGGGGATGTAATAGGTGTTTGATAAGGGGCTCCATAAGCGGAGTACAGGGCGTAATAAGAATTATATAAGGGGCTCCATAGGAAGGAGAAAGGGAGCGCCATAGGGGTTCTCTAGAGGGCCCGTAGGAGAGAGAATAAGAGAAATAGGATCTCTAGATAGGATTTCATAGGATGGATTTATGGTCGGTGATCAGAGCTCTGTAGGTTTTTGCATGCAGGTGACACAGTGCATGATAGGGTCTCTAGAGGGTGATCAGTGTGAGGTACAGAGGGCGTGATAAGTGGTGTATGGGAGGCTCCATAGTGGGAACTTTGGGGGTGCAATAGGGGCTCCATGATCTCGATAGAGGGTGCAATAGGGGCTGTGTAAGTGGGCCATAGAAGGGAGATAAGGAGTGCAATAGGGGCTCTATGGAGGGCTCTGTAGTGTAGAAAAAGGGCCATAGAGGTGCTATAGAGGCGACTCCATGTGAGGGATTAACTGGCCATGATAGGAGAGTACTATTAGTGTTCCATGGCAGCGACAGAGTGCGTGGTAGGGCTTCAATAGAGGGACTGATATGGGGTACAGAAGGCGTGATATGTGCCCTACATGGGGGGCTCCATATTGGAAACTTAGGGGGATCAATAGGAGGTCTAGAGAGGGCTTCATAAGGACGATACAGGGCGTGATAGTGGCTGTATCAGAGACTCCATATGAGGGACATAGGGAGAGATTAAGAACGAGACAGAGGCTCTGGAGGGGGATCCATGTGAGGAATTTATTGGCCCTGATAGAACCTGCATAGGGACTTCAATGAGGATGACTCAGGACGCGATAGGGTCTTTATGGGAGAGCTGCATACAGAGTGCGCAGGGTCAATAAGTGCTGTACAGGGGGCTCCTTTGGGCATTAAGGGGGCTCAATAGGAGCTCTGTAAGGGGCTTAATAATCATGATACAGGGCACGATAGGGGCCGTATGAGGCGCTCCATTGGAGGGACATAGGGAGAGCGACAGGGGCTTTGTAGAGTTCTCCGTAAGGGAGACAAAAAGTGAGATAAGGGCTCTAGAGGGGGCTCCATATGCGGGAGTTATTGGTGGTGATGAGAGCTCTACAGGGGTTTACAATGGCGGGGACAAAGGGCACGATAAGGGCTCTAGATGGGGCTGCATACGGGGCACACAGGGCATGATACATGCTCTACAGAGGGCTTCATAGCGGGAACAGAGGGAGCGGATATGGCCTCTCCAAACGAGGGACAGAGCAAGCACGACAGGGGTTTTTTAGAGGGCTCCATAAGAGAGACAAAGAGCGAGATAGGGGCCCTAGTTGGGAGTCCATATGCAGGACTCATTGGCCACAATATGGGCTCTATTGGGGGTTCCATGGAGGCCACACAGGGCGCGATACAGGCTTGAGGAGGGCCAACATACAGGAAAATAGGGTGTGATAAGTGCTGTACAGAGGGCTCCACAACAGGACATAAGGGGGTGCAATAGCGGCGGTACAGGGGGTACGATGAGAGTGATACAGGGCACGGTGGGGTCTCTAGAGGGGGCTACATACGGGGTAAACTGGGCATGACAATTGCTGTACGTGGGGGGCCATAACCGGTACGTAGGGTTAGGACTTTTACTCTACAGGGAGCCCCATAAACAAAATACATGGCGCAATAGGGGCTGTGTAGGGGGCTTTGTAGGAAGGAGATATGCAGTGTGATAGGGACCCTAAAGAGGGCTACATAGGGCAGGCAAAGAGCAAGATAGGGGCTCTCGAGAGAGCTCCATAAGTCAATCTCATTGGTGATGAAAATGGATCTTTCAGAGGTTTCCTTGGGGCAAAACACGGCACAATAAGACTCTAAGGAGGGCTGGATCCGGAACACACAGGGAGCAATAATTGCTCTAAAGGGGGCTCCATAGGAAGCCTGATAGGGGCTCTCTAGAGGTCTCCGTAGGGGACACAAAGTGCGAGAGAGGGCCTCTAGAGGGGGCTTCATAATGTGCTACATTTTGGCCACAGTAAGATCCCTATAGAAGGTTCTATGAAGGTGACACGTTCCATGAAGGGCATGATCGGAGCTCTATAAGGGTTGCATAAGGAGCACACGGAATGTCATAAGTGCTCTACAGGGCACTCCTGTTGTGGGTTGGCTTTTTGATATTTTAGGTCTTCCTTAACAATGGAGGTCAGAAATCCATGGTAGTATTCTGTATCTTCCTTTAACGTAACACAACCTATAAGTAAGGCGTAAACAAGAGAGATCGCGTCTCTTCTTATTGGGCGAGGCTTGGGAGCAGTAGGTCCCGTGCGTTGGTCTTGTCTGGAGCTGAGACCTGCGGTGACTGCTGCTGTGTGCCCACGCGTGGGGGGAGAGTGCTGGGTCGGATTTGGCTGTCTTGCTTTTCTCAAGGGAAGGGATGAATTTTGCTGGTTCTTTACTTTGTTACCTAACGGGTTTTCCAGCTGTGTGCGTCTTTTGGTTTTATTCTATTTTGCCTTCTTTGTTCCCCATTTTCTCTTCTCCTCTTCCCTTTCTGGGAGACTTGTATGATATTCTTGCTGTGTGTATTGAAATATGAGTAGAAATACACATCTTGCTAGTGTGATCGTTTTTTCTCGGTTTTTAATAGATCTTTCCTTTGCCTGAGTGCAAGTGGGGAGGGGGCGAGGGGGCTTTCACTGAGCGTTGGAGAGTTAAGCTTGGGGACGCCAGCTCAAACTCGCTCAGAGAATTGTTCTCCCCAAGCCAATATTGGGACTGGTGGGGGTGGGGCCTGAGTGGCCTGGAGGGGGACCAACCAGTCCACTGGCACTGTGAGTTTCCGGGGGCACAGCAGGACAACCAAAACTTCACATCGTGTGACTGAGGGCAATGTCCAAATGCTTCTGAAATGCTGTCAGAGTGGGTGTGGTGACTGCTTCCTGGGGAGCTCTTCCAATGCTCCACCACCCACTGGGTGAAGAACCTCTTCCTAATAGCCTGTACAAACCTGCTGCAACTCTTTTGGTGTCACCTCTAGAGCCTTCACCAGCTTTCTGGGAAAGGCTGCAATGTCTGGTGGCCAACGGATGCTCCAGTGATCCGGATTGTGGGATGGATGGGAGGTGCCAGCTACTGGGCATGGCCTCTGTGATGTCACCCATTGTGACACGGACCTGTTTCCTAGGGGACCACTCTACTCCCCAGGGTCAAGCACACTATGCCCTCACTCCCCAGCAGGACGTGGAGGAGACAGGTGCTCTCTCTACTTGGAGCTGCCTGCGTGTCTGTCTTTCTATAAGGAACGAAGCCACTGCTGTTCAGCCATTGCAGTGCCCAGTGCTGCTTCCGCAGGACAGGAAACTCTGCTCTACGCCCTGATCAGGTCTGTCTATGTCTGCTTCTCTGCAGTCAGTGCTTGGAGTTTCATCTCCATGTCAGGGCCTCCAGTTCTTTAGGGTTCTCTCAGTTCCTGTCCTGGTGCCTCCTGAAGCAGCTGGTGCCCAGGAGGTTTCTGGCAATGGAGAGCCCTTAACATGTGGATTCAGTGCTTGCCAACTGCTCCTACCTAGCATTGGGAATGAATTCTCTGGCTCCTCTGGGAACCTTGTGCTGTGAAGGGGCCTGACCTTAGAAGGACTGTGTGCCCAGTTGGTGCTGCTGAATGGGGCAGGGGGTAGGAACAGGGCTGTCTGCTCCTTTAGAAAGCTGCAGGGAGTGCAGTGCTGTGAGCGACGTTAACATGAGGTCATGGTCTCGTTGAGAGACAGCTCTTGGAGTGGTTCTACAGGAATTGTTACAACGTGAGTGGGCAGCAGGGAATCACTGACAGAAAGAAGGGGAAAGTGTTTTAAGTGTCAAGGTGAGGTGAGAGTGGTGAGTATCCTGGTATGCGATGTCCAGGTATCCCTGGTTTCAGGTGAGGCTCCTGTTGTGTGCTCTGCTGGTGGAGCAGATATGGGGATGTATAGAGAGGCTGGAAAACCAAGCTGTTGCTGCTCACAGAAACACCTGGAAGCATTTATGGAACTTTAACCTTGTCATTCTCTTCCTCGCGACAACCTGACCCTGATTTCTTTTTCTCCTTCTAGAGAGAAGCTTAGAAACTCTACCATGCCTTTACAATTACGTGATGTCCTGTGCTATGCTGTACCCGGAGCGGTGGGAATTCTGGGCTGCTGGTGGATGTATTCCCAAATAAAGAAACGAGTAATGAGGCCAAAAGCAGGCCAGGATGAAGAGCCTGAAGGAGAGAAGAAAAGGGAAAAGGAGCTGAAAGAGAAGGAGGCCCAGTTGGCCCAAAAAGAGGAGCATCTCAAGAGACAGTACCAGGATCTGGAGTGGAAGTATGAGGAGCTGTACCTGGAGAAAGTCTCCCTCCAGCAGGAGTGGGAGAACCTTCGTGCATCTAAGGAGAAACAGGAGAGGGAGAAGGTACAGTGGGACATGCATTGCTCCACTGAAACACTCCAGCAGAGTGACCAAAACCTGGCAAACGCTGCCAAGGTCCCAGCTGCTGGTGCAGCCGAGCGCTCCGGGACATCTTCTCCTTTGCAGATTTCAAAATGTCAAGAGAAACTTCCAGATGCTCCCAGCCAATCCTGCGCTGCTGCAGGGGAAAAGCCCTCCCCATCCTCAGCAAGGGGACGTTGTCTCCGAACCATCAGTTTCCCCAGAAAGCAGAATGATTTTTCGGTTCCTGTGGCCCAACTAAATGGAGAGACCAGGCCACCGAGGGAGGGCCAACAAGCCCACCCAACTCATTCGTTCAGAAAAGCCAAGAAGAAAAGTGCGAGGAGGAAAAGGTGCAAGAAAAGCTTAGGTTGATTTAAGTAGTTCTAGAAGGTCACTCAAATCCAATTGGATTGAAATGTGGTGCAGCAACACCAGCAACATCAGGCGCTGGCTGAGGGTGTTCGGAAATATGTGTTGATTTGTAGGAATAATAAAGATGCAGAGACTCATCGGATGTCCTGAGTTGCATGTATGCAGGCATGCAAGGAGTGCTTGCATCCATAAATTGCATGCTTTCTTGACTGCAGGCAGAAACTGCATGGTTGCATGCTCCAATGAAAGCATAAACCAGGTTCAAATGTGCTTACAAGCATTTACTGGGTGCTTGTGTCTGTGCTGGTGTGCAGGCATTAAATCATAGAATCATAGAATCATGGAATCATAGAATCTTCTGGTTGGAAGAGACCTCTAAGATCATCAAGTCCAACTGCAGCATTTATCTGCTAAACCATGTCCCTGAAGAACTCATTTATCCTTATTTTAAATAATTTCATTGGATGGATTTATGGTCGGTGATCAGAGCTATGTAGGTTTTTGCACGCAGGTGACACAGTGCATGATAGGGTCTCTAGAGGGTGATCAGTGTGAGGTACAGAGGGCGTGATAAGTGCTGTATGGGAGGCTCCATAGTGGGAACTTTGGGGGTGCAATAGGGGCTCCATGATCTCGATAGAGGGTGCAATAGGGGCTGTGTAAGTGGGCCATAGAAGGGAGATAAGGAGTGCAATAGGGGCTCTATGGAGGGCTCTGTAGTGTAGAAAAAGGGCCATAGAGGTGCTATAGAGGCGACTCCATGTGAGGGATTAACTGGCCATGATAGGAGAGTACTATTAGTGTTCCATGGCAGCGACAGAGTGCGTAGTAGGGCTTCAATAGAGGGATTGATATGGGGTACAGAAGGCGTGATATGTGCCCTACATGGGGGGCTCCATATTGGAAACTTAGGGGGATCAATAGGAGGTCTAGAGAGGGCTTCATAAGGACGATACAGGGCGTGATAGTGGCTGTATCAGAGACTCCATATGAGGGACATAGGGAGAGATTAAGAACGAGACAGAGGCTCTGGAGGGGGATCCATGTGAGGAATTTATTGGCCCTGATAGAACCTGCATAGGGACTTCAATGAGGATGACTCAGGACGCGATAGGGTCTTTATGGGAGAGCTGCATACAGAGTGCGCAGGGTCAATAAGTGCTGTACAGGGGACTCCTTTGGGCATTAAGGGGGCTCAATAGGAGCTCTGTAAGGGGCTTAATAATCATGATACAGGGCACGATAGGGGCCGTATGAGGCGCTCCATTGGAGGGACATAGGGAGAGCGACAGGGGCTTTGTAGAGTTCTCCGTAAGGGAGACAAAAAGTGAGATAAGGGCTCTAGAGGGAGCTCCATATGCTGGAGTTATTGGTGGTGATGAGAGCTCTACAGGGGTTTACAATGGCGGGGACAAAGGGCACGATAAGGGCTCTAGATGGGACTGCATACGGGGCACACAGGGCATGATACATGCTCTACAGAGGGCTTCATAGCGGGAACAGAGGGAGCGGATATGGCCTCTCCAAACGAGGGGCAGAGCAAGCACGACAGGGGTTTTTTAGAGGGCTCCATAAGAGAGACAAAGAGCGAGATAGGGGCCCTAGTTGGGAGTCCATATGCAGGACTTATTGGCCACAATATGGGCTCTATTGGGGGTTCCATGGAGGCCACACAGGGCGCGATACAGGCTTGAGGAGGGCCAAC
Organism: Tapera naevia; assembly: GCA_033556795.1. Classification (NCBI taxonomy): domain Eukaryota; kingdom Metazoa; phylum Chordata; class Aves; order Cuculiformes; family Neomorphidae; genus Tapera; species Tapera naevia. The sequence goes on from JAUMJJ010000223.1 coordinate 134,487, forward strand.
ATACAGGAAAATAGTGTGTGGTAAGAGCTGTACAGAGGGCTCCACAGCAGGACATAAGGGGGTGCAATAGCGGCGGTACAGGGGGTACGATGAGAGTGATACAGGGCACGGTGGGGTCTCTAGAGGGGGCTACATACGGGGTAAACTGGGCATGACAATTGCTCTACGTGGGGGGCCATAACCGGTACGTAGGGTTAGGACTTTTACTCTACAGGGAGCCCCATAAACAAAATACAGGGCACAATAGGGGCTGTGTAGGGGGCTTTGTAGGAAGGAGATATGCAGTGTGATAGGGACCCTAAAGAGGGCTCCATAGGGGAGGCAAAGAGCAAGATAGGGGCTCTCGAGAGAGCTCCATAAGTCAATCTCATTGGTGATGAAAATGGATCTTTCAGAGGTTTCCTTGGGGCAAAACACAGCACAATAAGACTCTAAGGAGGGCTGGATCCGGAATACACAGGGAGCAATAATTGCTCTAAAGGGGGCTCCATAGGAAGCCTGATAGGGGCTCTCTAGAGGTCTCCGTAGGGGACACAAAGTGCGAGAGAGAGCCTCTAGAGGGGGCTTCATAATGTGCTACATTTTGGCCACAGTAAGATCCCTATAGAAGGTTCTATGAAGGTGACACGTTCCATGAAGGGCATGATCGGAGCTCTATAAGGGTTGCATAAGGAGCACACGGAATGTCATAAGTGCTCTACAGGGCACTCCTGTTGTGGGTTGGCTTTTTGATATTTTAGGTCTTCCTTAACAATGGAGGTCAGAAATCCATGGTAGTATTCTGTATCTTCCTTTAACGTAACACAACCTACAAGTAAGGCGTAAACAAGAGAGATCGCGTCTCTTCTTATTGGGCGAGGCTTGGGAGCAGTAGGTCCCGTGCGTTGGTCTTGTCTGGAGCTGAGACCTGCGGTGACTGCTGTTATGTGCCCACGCGTGGGGGGAGAGTGCTGGGTCGGATTTGGCTGTCTTGCTTTTCTCAAGGGAAGGGATGAATTTTGCTGGTTCTTTACTTTGTTACCTAACGGGTTTTCCAGCTGTGTGCGTCTTTTAGTTTTATTCTATTTTGCCTCCTTTGTTCCCCATTTTCTCTTCTCCTCTTCCCTTTCTGGGAGCCTTGTATGATATTCTTGCTGTGTGTATTGAAATATGAGTAGAAATACACATCTTGCTAGTGTGATCGTTTTTTCTCGGTTTTTAATAGATCTTTCCTTTGCCTGAGTGCAAGTGGGGAGGGGGCGAGGGGGCTTTCACTGAGCGTTGGAGAGTTAAGCTTGGGGACGCCAGCTCAAACTCGCTCAGAGAATTGTTCTCCCCAAGCCAACATTGGGACTGGTGGGGGTGGGGCCTGAGTGGCCCGGAGGGGGACCAACCAGTCCACTGGCACTGTGAGTTTCCGGGGGCACAGCAGGACAACCAAAACTTCACATTGTGTGACTGAGGGCAATGTCCAAATGCTTCTGAAATGCTGTCAGAGTGGGTGTGGTGACTGCTCCCTGGGGAGCTCTTCCAATGCTCCACCACCCACTGGGTGAAGAAACTCTTCCCAATAGCCAGTCCAAACCTGCTGCTTCTCTTCTGATGTCACCTCTAGAGCCTTCACCAGCTTTCTGGGAAAAGCAGCAATGTCTGGTGGCCAACGGATGCTCCAGTGATCCGGATTGTGGGATGGATGGGAGGTGCCGGCTACTGGGCGTGGCCTCTGTGATGTCACCCATTGTGGCACGGACCTGTTTCCTAGGAGACCTCTCTACTCCCCAGGGTCAGGCACACTCTGCCCTCACTCCCCCGTAGGACGTGGAGGAGACAGGTGCTCTCTCTACTTGGAGCTGCCTGCGTGTTTGTCTTTCTATAAGGAACGAAGCCGCTGCTGTTCAGCCATTGCAGTGCCCGCTGCTGCTTAGGCCAGAGAGGAAACTATGCTCTACGCCCTGATCAGGTCTGTCTGTGTCTGCTTCTCTGCAGTCAGTGCTCGGAGTTTCATCTCCATGTCAGGGCCTCCAGTTCTTTAGGGTTCTGTCAGATCCTGTCCTGGTGCCTCCTAAAGCAGCCGGTGCCCAGGAGGTTTCTGGCAATGGACAGTACTCAACCTGTGGATTCAGTGCTTGCCAACTGCTCCTCCCTGGCATTGGGAATGAATTCTCTGTCTCCTCTGGGAACCTTGTGCTGCGAAGGGGCCTGATCTTGGAAGGACTCTTTACTCAGTTGGTGCTGCTGAATGGGGCGGGGGGTAGGATCTGGGCTGTCTGCTCCATCAGAAAGCTGCAGGGAGTGCAGTGCTGTGAGCGACGTTAACGTGAGGTCATGGTCTCGTTGAGAGACAGCTCTTGGGGTGGTTCTGCAGGAATTTACACAACGTGAGTGGGCAGCAGAGAATCACTGACAGAAAGGAGGGGAAAGTGTTTTAAGTGTCAAGGTGAGGTGAGAGTGGTGAGTATCCTGGTATGCGATGTCCAGGTATCCCTGGTCTCAGGTGAGGCTCCTGTTGTGTGCTCTGCTGATGGAGCAGACATGGGGATGTACAGAGAGGCTGGAAAACCAAGCTGCTGCTGCTGCTCACAGGAGCACCTGGAGGCATTTATGGAACTTTAGCCTTGTCATTCCTTCCTCATGACCACCTGACCTTGATTTCTCTTTCTCCTTCTAGAGATAAGCTTAGAATCTCTGCCATGCCTTTACCATTCCGTGATGTCCTGTGCTATGTCGTACCTGGAGTGGTGGGAATTCTGGGCTGCTGGTGGATCTATTCCCAAATAAAGAAACGAGTAATGAGGCCAAAATCAGGCCAGGATGAAGAGCCTGAAGGAGAGAAGAAGAGGGAAAAGGAGCTGAAAGAGAAGGAGGCCCAGTTGGCCCAAAAAGAGGAGCATCTCAAGAGAAGGTACCAGGATCTGGAGCGGAGGTATCAGGAGCTGTACCAGGAGAATGTCTCCCTCCAGCAGGAGTGGGAGAACCTTCGTGCATCTAAGGAGAAACAGGAGAGGGAGAAGGTACAGAGGGACATGCATTGCTCCACTGAAACACTCCAGCAGCGTGACCAAAACCTGGCAAACGCTGCCAAGGTCCCAGCTGCTGATGCAGCCGAGCGCTCTGGGACATCTTCTCCTTTGCAGATTTCAAAATGTCAAGAGAAACTTCCAGATGCTCCCAGCCAATCCTGCGCTGCTGCAGGGGAAAAGCCTTCCCCATCCTCAGCAATCGAACGTTGGCTCCGAACCATCCGTTTCCCCAGAAAACGTAAAGTTTTTTCGGTTCCTGTGGCCCAACTAAATGGAGAGACCAGGCCATTGAGGGAGGGCCCACGAGCCCACCCAACTATTTGGTTCAGCAAAGCCAAGAAGAAAGGTGCGAGGAGGAGAAGGTGCAGGAAAGTCTTACGTCGCTTTAAGTAGTTCTAGAAGGTCACTCAAATCCAATTGGATTGAAATGTTGTGAAGCAACACCAGCAACATCAGGCGCTGGCTGAGGGTGTTTGGAAATAGGTGCTGATTTGTAGGAATAATAAAGATGCAGAGACTCATCGGATGTCCTGAGTTGCATGTGTGCAGGCATGCAAGGAGTGATTCCACACATAAATTGCATGCTTTCTTGACTGCAGGCAGAAACTGCATGTTTGCGTGCTCAAATGAAAGCAGAAACCACGTTCAAATGTGCTTACAAGCATTTACTGGGTGCTTGTGTCCGTGCGTGTGTGCAGGCATTAAATCATAGAATCAAGCTTCTGGTTGGAAGAGACCTCTAAGATCATCAAGTCAAATCACACCCATTATCTGCTAAACCATGTCCCTCAAAAACTCATCTATCCTTTTTTTAAAAACCTCCAGGGATGGTGATTCAACCATCTCCCTGGGCAGCTTGTTCCATTGCCTGACCACCCTTTCAGTAAAGAAATTCTTCCTAATATCTAGTCTGAGCCTGCCCTGGCGCAACCTGTGGCCATTTCCCCTTGTCCTATCACCTGTCACTTGAGAGAAGAGATCAACTCTCACTCTGCCGCAGCCTCCTTTCAGGCAGCCGTAGACAGCAATGAGGTCTCCCCTCAGCCTCCTCTTCTCCAAGCTGAACAACCCCAGGTCCCTCAGCCGTTCCCTGTAGGATTTGTTCTCCAGCCCCTTCACCAGCCTCGTCGCCCTTCTCTGGACACGCTCCAACACCTCAATACCCTTCTTGTACTGAGGGGCCCAGAACTGAACACAGTACTCGAGGTGTGGCCTCACCAGTGCCAAGTACAGGGGTACAATCACCTCCCTTATCCTGCTGGTCACTCTGGTTTTGATACAGGCCAAGATGCCACTGGCCTTCTTAGCCTCCTGGGCACACTACTGGCTCATGTTCAGCCTGCTGTCGATCAGCACCCCAAGGTCCCTCTCTTCCAGGCACCTCTCCAGCCATTCTTCCCCAAGCCTGTAACACCTCATGGGGTTGTTGTGCCCCAAGAACAGGACTCGGCACTTGGTCTTGTTAACCCTAGTTTGTTGCCCATACTGCGTGCATTCCTGTAAAGACATTTAGTTGGGCTGTTATTTCCACCCCTTTCCTAAGTAGAATAAGCTTTAGTCCTGACTGTCCACTACCGGTTGTTTGTATCCCACCAATAACCTTTGAATTCTGGCTGCCACCTGGAGTGCAGTTCTCGACTTCCACTGAGGTGTCAGATCAGGTGCTCTTGGCACCTGATTGTCCCTCAGATCCTGAGGTGCCATTCCCATGATTTAATCTGTTGAGCCTAGTGACGGCCCCCTCCCCCTTCCAATCTAGTTTGAAGCCCTCTTGATTAGTCCAGCCAACTTTTTAGAGAGTATCCTTTTGCCCTTATGGGACAAGTGTACCCCGGCATTTGCCAGCAGGCCTGGCGTGTGGCCAAGCCATTGTCGAAGAACCCAAAGTTTTGTTCTTTGCACCATGTTTGGAGCCACTCATTCAATTCTTGGTTCTTCCCACTCCTTCCCTCACCATTCCCTATTACAGAGGAGAACATGACATGCGCTCCTGCTCCTTTTATCTTATGACCTCAAGCCTTAAAGTCCTTTTTCATTGTTTTGAGGCTTCTAGTCCGTTTCTCATTATTACCGGTCTGCAAATTGGACCCTCTGTACTTTTCAGGAGGGAGTCACCAATGACGAGAACCCTCCCCTTCCTCTTTACAGAAGCCGTCTTAATTGGTGGCTTTGGTCTGTTTATCCCAGTAAGGGGGTATTTCCTGGCTGTGAGATTTGTTGGCCCTTGGAGCTGATTCCACTTGCAGGCCTTCAGATTTGTTCTGCAGTGGAACCTGCAGAGCCTCGTTAGTAACAGCGGATATGCATCGATTACGCCGCCGCTTGTGACGAGCCAAAACTTGTTGCCAATCTGCTCCATCGTCCACTTCACTTACCTTAGTTGAGTGGTTGTGGGATGGTGGGTCGTCTTTCGTGCTTGGCAGGTCTGCCTGTTGAGGCTGTGTCAGGGGGCGTAGTAAATCACTCCAGTAGCCAATCTCTCTCTCTCACTTCCTGGTAGTCCTCAGCCTTGTTACCTCCTCCCTGAGTTCAGTGACCAATCAGAGGTCTTCTTCTCCCCAAGCACAGCTCCAACACATCGTGTCACCACTGGCATCCGATAGCAGCGCAGGAGGGGGGCACGTCCTGCAATCACTACCTGGGTGGCCGCACGTTTCCACTGGGGTTCAGTCTGGCAGGCTGCTGCAGTCCTGGCTGGAGCACAGCTGCTAGATTTCTTACTCTTCTGGCGGGTGGACACGATGGTGTTCTGGTTTTACTGCTCGAGGTACAGTTCGCGGCCCTTGCTCCCCTTGCCTGCTCACCCAGCATTCGCAAACTCCCTCAGCAAACTGCCAAGCCATGCCCGTTTGCACTCTCCTCTTTGTGATGCTCCTGTTCGCGGTGCTCCCTAGGGGGCTGTTAAAATTTCCCGTGGCTCCTTCCAGGAACGCCCCTACCACCACCTCAGCAGCAGGGACTGCTGGTTCCCAGCTGTTCTCTCAACGGTGCCACGCTTTTCCCTGGCTCGGGAAACCCTTTTTTCGCCCTCGCTACGTGTGCAATCCGCGGGACTTAGTGGTGCCACAGCTGTGCTCCTCGTCGACAGAGTGGAGGAAAAGGGAAAGAAAAGGGAGGAGAGAGGATTATAACTACCACTACAGGTTCAAAGGCATCCCTATGACCACAGGTCCTGAAGAGTGTCCTGCCGGTCCTCCATCGTGATCTGTGATCCGTTGAGGGGAGATTTCTGGGAGGTTTTTTTTGGAACCACTTTTATGGCGCAGGCCCCAAAAGTTCCTGCTTCACTTGCCAAAATTTCTCTGTGCCTGCGCCACCTGACATTCAGGGGTCTTTTACTTCCTCATGTCATCTTCCTCTCGTGTCCACTGCATGACCTCCAGACCCTCTGCCAGCCTCTGCGTATGCTCCTCTTTGTTGTCCTTAGTAACGGGAGGAGGTGGGGCAAGTTTGGCTGAGGCAGCAGGTGAAATCCATCTTCTGGACAGCAGCTACACAGCACCGCCAGGTATCAGCACAGCACCACCTGTACCACACTCTTGTTTCCATCAGAGTGTAAAGTTCTTGGTGTCTCTCCAAGTTCTGGTGGTGATGTTGAGACAAATAGTGCTGTTTGGACTGACTCTTATACGGCACGCGATAGTGACCTTCATAGGGGGTACACAAGGATCCATAAGGGGTCTACAGGGGGCTCCATAGCGGGAACTTAGGGGGCGTGATAGGGGCTCTATAAGGGGCTCCATAGGAGGGACATAGAGAGGGTGACAATGGCTCTCCAGAAAACTTCATAGGGGAGAGAAAGAGTGAGATAGGGGCTCTAGAGGGGGCTCTATATACGGTACTTATTGCCCGTCATAGGAGCTCTACAGGGGATCCTATGGGAGCAACAGAGGGTGTGATATGGGCTTTAGAGATAGGCCATATACAGGGATCAAAGAGTGAGATAAGTCCTCTACAGGGGGCTCCATTGCGGGACCAAAGGAGGTATATTAGGGGCTCTATAGGGGGCACTGTAAGCACAATTCAGGGTGCGATAGGGGCTGTATAAGGGGCTCCATAGAAGGGACATAGGGAGCATGATAGGGGTCTTTAGAGTAAAACACACTGGAGACAAAGAGCCAGAGAGAGACTGAAGATAGGACTCCATGTGAGGGACTTGGTGGTCAGGATAGGAGCTCCATAGGGGACTGCATGTGGGCGACACAGGGTGCGATAGGGGCTCTAGAGGGGGATTCATATGGGGCACAGTGGGTGCAATGAGTGCTGTGCAGGGGGCTCCATATCAGGAAGTTACGGGTAGCGATGGGAGCTCTGTAGGGGGCTTCATAAGTGGGATAACGGGTGTGATAGGGGCTATGTAAGGGGCTCCATTGGAAGGACATACAGAGCACGACAGGGGCTATCTAGAGGTTTCCATAGAGGAGAAGAAGGGTAAGATAAGGGCACCAGAGGGGGATCCATATGTGGGGTAATTGCCTGTGGTAGGAGTTCTATAGGGGACTCCATGGGAGCACCACAGGATGCGATGGGAGATCTAGAGGGAGCATCATACAGGGTGCACATGGCGTGATAAGGGCTATACAGGGTCTGCATAGCAGGATCTTCGGGGGCACAATAGGGACTCTACAATTAGCACCATATGCGTCATACAGGGCGTTATAAGGGCCATATAAGGGGTTTCATACGAAGGATGTAGCGAGTGAGATAGAGGTCTCTGGAGGACTCCATAGCAGACAAAAAAGAGCAAGATAGGGGCTGTACAGGGTGTCCCACATGTAGGGCTTATCTGGCCTGATAGGAGCTCTATAGGGGTTGCATGTGGGTGACAGAGAGTGACAAGGGCTCTGCAGGGGGATTCATTCAAGGCACAGAGTGTGTGATAAGTGCTCTTAAGAGGGCTCCATAGGGGATACAAAGAACGAGACAGGGATTCTAGAGGGGGCTGCTTGTGTGGGTTTTATTGGCCCTGATAGGAGCTCTATAGCGAATTATAAAAGGAATGACACAGGGTGTGATAGCAGCTCGGGGGGTTGTGGGGCTTTATACAGGGCACACAGGGACTCTAGAGGGGGATCCATAGCAGCAATGTAGGGGACATAATAGGAGTTTGATAAGGGGCTCCATAAGCGGGGTACAGGGCGTACTAAGAATTATATAAGGGGCTCCACAGGAAGGAGAAAGTGAGCGCCATAGGGGCTCTCTAGAGGGCTCCGTAGGAGAGACAATAAGAGAAATAGGATCTCTAGATAGGATTTCATTGGATGGATTTAGGGTCGGTGATCAGAGCTCTATAGGTTTTTGCATGCAAGTGACGCAGTGCATGATAGGGTCTCTAGAGGGCGATTAATGCGGGGTACAGAGGGTGTGATAAGTGCTGTACGGGGGGCTCCATAGCGGGAACTTTGGGGGTGCTATAGAGGGCTCCATGATTTCAATAGAGGGTGCAATAGGGGCTGTGTAAGTGGGCCATAGAAGGGAGATAGGGAGTGCAATAGGGGCTCTATAGAGTGCTCCATAGTGTAGAAAACGGGCCAGATAGATGCTATAGAGGCGACTCCATGTGAGGCATTAACTGGCCATGATAGGAGCACTATTTGTGTTCCATGGCGGCCACAGAATGCGTGGTAGGGCTTCAATAGAGGGATTGATATGGGGTACAGAAGACGTGATATGTGCCCTACATGGGGGGCTCCATATTGGAAACTTAGGGGGATCAATAGGAGCTCTACAGAGAGCTTCATAAGGACGATACAGGGCGTGATAGTGGCTGTATCAGAGACTCCATATGAGGGACATAGGGAGAGATTAAGGACGAGACAGAGGCTCTGGAGGGGGCTCCATGTGAGGAATTTATTGGCCCTGATAGAACCTGCATAGGGATTTCAATGAGGATGACTCAGGACGCGATAGGGTCTTTATGGGAGGGCTGCATACAGAGTGCGCAGGGTCAATAAGTGCTGTACAGGGGACTCCTTTGGGAATTAAGGGGGCTCAATAGGAGCTCTGTAATGGGCTTAATAATCATGATACAGGGCACGATAGGGGCCGTATGAGGCGCTCCATTGGAGGGACATTGGGAGCGCGACAGGGGCTTTGTAGAGTTCTCCGTAAGGGAGACAAAAAGTGAGATAAGGGCTCTAGAGGGGGCTCCATATGCGGGAGTTATTGGTGGTGATGAGAGCTCTACAGGGGTTTACAATGGCGGGGACAAAGGGCACGATAAGGGCTCTAGATGGGGCTGCATACGGGGCACACAGGGCATGATACATGCTCTACAGAGGGCTTCATAGCGGGAACAGAGGGGGCGGATATGGCCTCTCCAAACGAGGGGCAGAGCAAGCACGACAGGAGTTTTTTAGAGGGCTCCATAAGAGAGACAAAGAGCGAGATAGGGGCCCTAGTTGACAGTCCATATGCAGGACTTATTGGCCGCAATATGGGCTCTACTGGAGGTTCCATGGAGGCCACACAGGGCGTGATACAGGCTTAATGGGGGCCTACATACAGGAAAATAGTGTGTGATAAGTGCTGTACAGAGGGCTCCACATCAGGACTTAAGGGGGTGCAGTAGCAGCTGTACAGGGGATACGATGAGAGTGATACAGGGCACGGTGGGGTCTCTAGAGGGGGCTACATACGGGGTAAACTGGGCATGACAATTGCTGTACTGGGGGGCCATAACCGGTACATACGGTCACGACAGGTACTGTATAGGGAGCCCCATAAACAAAATACAGGGCGCAATAGGGGCTGTGTAGGGGGCTTCGTAGAAGGGAGATATGCAGTGTGATAGGGACCCTAAAGAGGGCTCCATAGGGGAGGCAAAGAGCAAGATAGGGGCTTGAGAGACATCTCCATAAGTCAATCTCATTGGTGATGAAAATGGATCTTTCAGAGGTTTCATTGGGGCAAAACACGGCACAATAAGACTCTAAGGAGGGCTGGATCCGGAATACACAGGGAGCAATAATTGCTCTAAAGGGGGCTCCATAGGAAGCCTAATAGGGGCTCTCTAGAGGTCTCCGTAGGGGACACAAAGTGCGAGAGAGGGCCTCTAGAGGGGGCTTCATAACGCGCTACATTTTGTCCACAGTAAGATCCCTATAGAGGGTTCCATGAAGGTGACACAGGGCAAGATGGGAGCTCTATAAGGGTTGCATAAGGGGCACACGGGATGTCATAAGTGCTCTACAGGGCACTCCTGTTGTGGGTTGGCTTTTTGATATTTTAGGTCTTCCTTAACAATGGAGGTCAGAAATCCATGGTAGTATTCTGTATCTTCCTTTAACATAACACAACCTATAAGTAAGGCGTAAACAAGAGAGATCGCGTCTCTTCTTATTGGGCGAGGCTTGGGAGCAGTAGGTCCCGTGCGTTGGTCTTGTCTGGAGCTGAGACCTGCGGTGACTGCTGCTGTGTGCCCACGCGTGGGGGGAGAGTGCTGGGTCAGATTTGGCTGTCTTGCTTTTCTCAAGCGAAGGGATGAATTTTGCTGGTTCTTTACTTTGTTACCTAACGGGTTTTCCAGCTGTGTGCGTCTTTTGGTTTTATTCTATTTTGCCTTCTTTGTTCCCCATTTTCTCTTCTCCTCTTCCCTTTCTGGGAGCCTTGTATGATATTCTTGCTGTGTGTATTGAAATATGAGTAGAAATACACATCTTGCTAGTGTGATCGTTTTTTCTCGGTTTTTAATAGATCTTTCCTTTGCCTGAGTGCAAGTGGGGAGGGGGCGAGGGGGCTTTCACTGAGCGTTGGAGAGTTAAGCTTGGGGACGCCAGCTCAAACTCACTCAGAGAATTGTTCTCCCCAAGCCAATATTGGGACTGGTGGGGGTGGGGCTTGAGTGGCCTGGAGGGGGACCAACCAGTCCACTGGCACTGTGAGTTTCCGGGGGCACAGCAGGACAACCAAAACTTCACATTGTGTGACTGAGGGCAATGTCCAAATGCTTCTGAAATGCTGTCAGAGTGGGTGTGGTGACTGCTCCCTGGGGAGCTCTTCCAATGCTCCACCACCCACTGGGTGAAGAAACTCTTCCCAATATCCTGTCCAAACCTGCTGCTTCTCTTCTGATGTCACCTCTAGAGCCTTCACCAGCTTTCTGGGAAAGGCAGCAATGTCTGGTGGCCAACGGATGCTCCAGTGATCCGGATTGTGGGATGGATGGGAGGTGCCGGCTACTGGGCGTGGCCTCTGTGATGTCACCCATTGTTACACGGACCTGTTTCCTAGGAGACCACTCTACTCCCTAGGGTCAAGCACACTCTGCCCTCACTCCCCCGTAGGACGTGGAGGAGACAGGTGCTCTCTCTACTTGGAGCTGCCTGCGTGTCTCTCATTCTGTAAGGAACGAAGCCGCTGCTGTTCAGCCATTGCAGTGCCCGCTGCTGCTTAGGCCAGAGAGGAAACTATGCTCTACGCCCAGATCAGGTCTGTCTGTGTCTGCTTCTCTGCAGTCAGTGCTCGGAGTTTCATCTCCATGTCAGGGCCTCCAGTTCTTTAGGGTTCTGTCAGATCCTGTCCTGGTGCCTCCTAAAGCAGCCGGTGCCCAGGAGGTTTCTGGCAATGGACAGTACTCAACCTGTGGATTCAGTGCTTGCCAACTGCTCCTCCCTGGCATTGGGAATGAATTCTCTGTCTCCTCTGGGAACCTTGTGCTGCGAAGGGGCCTGATCTTGGAAGGACTCTTTGCCAAGTTGGTGCTGCTGAATGGGGCAGGGGGTAGGATCTGGGCTGTCTGCTCCATCAGAAAGCTGCAGGGAGTGCAGTGCTGTGAGCGACGTTAACGTGAGGTCATGGTCTCGTTGAGAGACAGCTCTTGGGGTGGTTCTGCAGGAATTTACACAACGTGAGTGGGCAGCAGGGAATCACTGACAGAAAGAAGGGGAAAGTGTTTTAAGTGTCAAGGTGAGGTGAGAGTGGTGAGTATCCTGGTATGCGATGTACAGGTATCCCTGGTCTCAGGTGAGGCTCCTGTTGTGTGCTCTGCTGGTGGAGCAGACATGGGGATGTACAGAGAGGCTGGAAAACCAAGCTGCTGCTGCTGCTCACAGGAGCACCTGGAGGCGTTTATGGAACTTTAGCCTTCTCATTCCTTTCCTCATGACCACCTGACCCTGATTTCTCTTTCTCCTTCTAGAGAGAAGCTTAGAATCTCTGCCATGTCTTTACAATTCCGTGATGTCCTGTGCTATGCTGTACCCGGAGCGGTGGGAATTCTGGGCTGCTGGTGGATGTATTCCCAAATAAAGAAACGAGCAATGAGGCCAAAATCAGGCCAGGATGAAGAGCCTGAAGGAGAGAAGAAGAGGGAAAAGGAGCTGAAAGAGAAGGAGGCCCAGTTGCCCCAAAAAGAGGAGCATCTCAAGAGAAGGTACCAGGATCTGGAGCGGAAGCGTGAGGAGCTGCACCTGGAGAAAGTCTCCCCCCAGCAGGAGTGGGAGAACCTTCGTGCATGTCAGGAGCAGCTGGAGAGGGAAAAGGTACAGTGCGACTTGCATTGCTCCACTGAAACGCACCAGCAGCGTGACCAAAACCGGGCAAAATCAGACCAGGATGAAGAGCCTAAAGGAGAGAAGAAGAGGGTAAAGGAGTTGATAGAGAAGGAGGCCGAGATAGCTGAAAAATTGGAGCAACTCAAGAGAGAGTACCAGGAAGTGAAGTGCATGTGTGAGGAGCTGTACCTGGAGAAAATTTCCCTCCAGCAGGAGTGGGAGGACTTTCGTGCATCTCAGGAGAAAAAGGAAAGGGAAAAGGTACAGTGGGACGTGCATTGCTCCACTGAAACGCTCCAGCACTGTCAGGAAAACTTGGCAATCACTGCCAAGGTCCCAGCTGCTGGTGCAGCCGAGCGCTCAGGGACATCTTCTCTTTTGGATGTTTCAGAGCCTCAAGAGAAACTTCCAGATGCTCCCAGCCAGTCCTGTACTGCTGGAGGAGAAGAGCCCTCCCCATCCTCAGCAATCGAACGTTGGCTCCGAACCATCCGTTTCCCCAGAAAGCAGAAAGTTTTTTCGGTTCCTGTGGCCCAACCAAACGGAGAGACCAGGCCACCGAGGGAGGGCCAACGAGGTCACCCAGCTCTTTGGTTCAGCAAAGCCAAGAAGAAAGTGTGAGGAGGAGAAGGTACAGGAAAGTCTTACGTCGCTTTAAGTAGTTCTAGAAGGTCACTCAAATCCAATTGGATTGAAATATGGTGAAGCAACAGCAGCAACATCAGGCGCTGGCTGAGGGTGTTTGGAAATAGGTGCTGATTTGTAGGAATAATAAAGATGCAGAGACTCATAGGATGTCCTGAGTTGCATGTATGCAGGCATGCAAGGAGTGATTCCACACATAAATTGCATGCTTTCTTGACTGCAGGCAGAAACTTCATGGTTGCGTGCTCAAATGAAAGCAGAAACCACGTTCAAATGTGCTTACAAGCATTTACTGGGTGCTTGTGTCCGTGCTGGTGTGCAGGCATTAAATCATAGAATCAATCTTCTGGTTGGAAGAGACCTCTAAGATCATCAAGTCAAGTCGCACCATTATCTGCTAAACCATGTCCCTCAAAAACTCATCTATCCTTTTTTTAAAAACCTCCAGGGATGGTGATTCAACCACCCCCCTGGGCAGCTTGTTGCATTGCCTGACCACCCTTTCAGTAAAGAAATTCTTCCTAATATCTAGTCTGAGCCTGCCCTTGCGCAACCTGTGGCCATTTCCCCTTGTCCTATCACCTGTCACTTGAGAGAAGAGATCAACTCTCTCTCTGCCGAAGCCTCCTTTCAGGCAGCCGTAGACAGCAATGAGGTCTCCCCTCAGCCTCCTCTTCTTCAAGCTAAACAACCCCAGGTCCCTCAGCCATTCCCTGTAGGACTTGTTCTCCAGCCCCTTCACCAGCCTCGTCGCCCTTCTCTGGATGCGCTCCAACACCTCAATAGCATTCTTGTACTGAGGGGCCCAGAACTGAACACAGTACTCGAGGTGTAGCCTCACCAGTGCCAAGTACAGTTGTACAATAATCTCCCTTGTCCTGCTGGTCACACTGGTTTAGATACAGGCCAAGATGCCACTGGCCTTCTTGGTCTCCTGGGCACACTGCTGGCTCATATTCAGCCTGCTGTCGATCAGCACCCCCAGGTCCCTCTCCTCCAGGCACCTCTCCAGCCATTCTTCCCCAAGTCTGTAACGCTGCATGGGGTTGTTGTGCCCCAAGCACAGGACTCGGCATTTGGTCTTGTTGACCCTTGTTTGTTGCCCATACTGCGTGCATTCCTGCAAAGGCACTTCAGTTGGGCTGTTATTTCCATGCCTTTCCTAAGTAGAATAAGCTTTAGTCCTGACTGTCCACTACCGGTTGTTTGTATCCCACCAATAACCTTTGAATTCTGGTTGCCACCTGGAGTGGAGTTCTCCACTTCCACTGAGGTGGCAGATCAGGTGCTCTCGCCTCCAGATCGTCCCTCAGAGCCTGAGGTGCCATTCCCATGATTTAATCTGTTGAGCCTAGTGACGGCCCCCTCCCCCTTCCAATCTAGTTTGAAGCCCTCTTGATTAGTCCAGCCAACTTCTTAGAGAGTATCCTTTTGCACTTATGGGACAAGTGTACAAGAGCCTCTATCTCACTTTTTTTCTCCCCTATGAAGTTTTCTGGAGAGCCATTGTCACCCTCCTTATTTCCCTCCTATGGAGCCCCTTATAGAGCCCCTATCACGCCCCCTAAGTTCCCGCTATGGAGCCCCCCCTAGAGACCCCTTATTGCTCCTTGTGTGCCCCCTATGAAGGCCACTATCGGGTGCCGTGTAAGAGTCAGTCCAAACAGCACTATTTGTCTCAACATCGCCACCAGAACTTGGAGAGATACCAAGAACTCTACACTCTGATGGAAACAACAGCGTGGTACAGGTGGTGCTGTGCTGATACCTGGCGGTGCTGTGTAGCTGCTGTCCAGAAGATGGATTTCACCTGCTGCCTCAGCCAAACTTGCCCCACCTCCTCCCGTTACTAAGGACAACAAAGAGGAGCATACGCAGAGGCTGGCAGAGGGTCTGGAGGTCACGCAGTGGACACGAGAGGAAGATGACGTGAGGAAGTAAAAGACCCCTGAACGTCAGGGGGCGCAGGTGCAGAGAAGTTTTGGCAAGTAAACAGGAACTTTTGGGGCCTGCGCCAGGTGTGAGGTGCTGTTACTCAGCATAAAAGATGGTTCCAAAGAAATCCTCAGTGAGATCTTCCCACCAAAGAATCACGAATCACGATGGAGGACCAGCGGGATGTTGTTCAGGACCTGGGGCCATAGGGATGACTTAGGACGTTGCGGCGGTAGCTATTATCCTCCTTCCTCCCTTTTCTTTCCCTTTTCTCCACTCTGTCTGTTGTGACAGTAACACCATTCCCTTTTATTTCTTTGGAGAAGCTCTTGAATGTTCTATCCTTGCCAGGGCTCTTCTTAGTGACTCCCAAAGAATCACAAAGGCACACCATCTATGTTTTGGGAACCGGAGAACAGCCTATTATAGCTCTTCCAACCTCTCCTTGTCCTTAATGAGCTCCAGGCCCCAACCCTCCTTCAGGTCCCTGCAGGATTCCCTCCAGGCTGTGCATAGTCTTCCCTGAATCGCTGAGAATGGTCAGCAGAAACGGTGCGTTCTGCAGCTGAACTCGAGAGCCAGGCGAGCAGGGGCTCCCCTGAGAGAGGGAACGCCCAGGAGGAAGCCAGAGGGGGGTGCCTCCTGAATCCCAGGAGCAGAAGCTCTCATGTGGGTGGCTGACATGGAGTTTCCAGCAGCACCAGCAGGGGATTTAAAAGGCCCCCAAGGAGCACCTGTGACCGGAGCGCCGTGAGCAGGAGTGGAAAACAGGTGTCTGGCTCCTCAGAAGAGTGTGATGAGCCAAGGCTGTTTGCTAAGGCAGTTTGAGAAGGCAGGACGAGCAGGGAGGGCACAGGGAGGGTGCTGGATGTGAACCTCGGCCAGAAGAGCCAGAGAGAAGTGGTGGCCACTGGCCGGAAAGCCAAGGTGTCCCCCGGCCACGCTCCAGCCATGACTGGTGCAGCCTCCCAGCCTGAGCCCCCGTGGGTGCACGCGGCCACCCAGATTCCAAGCAGCAGGCCGTGTCCCCCTCCCACCCTGGCATCAGACACCGGTGGTGAATTCCCCTGGGGGGGCGGGACTCAGGGGGAGGACTTGCTGCGCTTGGTCGCAGAACTCAGGGAGGAGCTGAGCAGTCGAGGGCTATCAGGGAACAGGAGAGGGAGGTTGACTTATGCAGACACCCTCTCTACTCCCTGTCTCACCCCCAGCAGGCAGGCCTGCCTTGTGGGACAGAGGATGGGAAGTCCTCCATTGGCTGAGCTGATGAGACTAAATTGGGAGATGGAGCAGAATGGCAGCAGGTTCCTGCCCGGCGCCACAGGAGACTCTCCCCAGTTTCAGCCACAGCGTTTTACACCTGCCTGCAAGCAAGCATGCAGCTTGTTCCTGAAGGCAAGCACGCGTGCAGTTTGTGCAGGTATGCAGTCCATTTATGCTTGCAAGCAATGATGCATTTCAAGTGTGCAAGCGTGCGAGTAGCCCTTCACAGCTGCACAGAAGCAGGAAGCCATGCATTTAATGCCTGCACACCAGCACGCACACAAGCACCCAGTAAATGCTTGTAAGCACCTATGAATGTGGTTTATGCTTTCATTGGAGCATGCAACCATGCAGTTTCTGCCTGCAGTCAAGAAAGCATGCAATTTATGCATGCAAGCACTCCTTGCATGCCTGCATACATGCAACTCTAGAGGGGGATCCATAGCGGGAATGTAGGGGATGTAATAGGTGTTTGATAAGGGGCTCCATAAGCGGAGTACAGGGCGTAATAAGAATTATATAAGGGGCTCCATAGGAAGGAGAAAGGGAGCGCCATAGGGGTTCTCTAGAGGGCCCGTAGGAGAGAGAATAAGAGAAATAGGATCTCTAGATAGGATTTCATAGGATGGATTTATGGTCGGTGATCAGAGCTCTATAGGTTTTTGCATGCAGGTGACACAGTGCATGATAGGGTCTCTAGAGGGTGATCAGTGTGAGGTACAGAGGGCGTGATAAGTGCTGTATGGGAGGCTCCATAGTGGGAACTTTGGGGGTGCAATAGGGGCTCCATGATCTCGATAGAGGGTGCAATAGGGGCTGTGTAAGTGGGCCATAGAAGGGAGATAAGGAGTGCAATAGGGGCTCTATGGAGGGCTCTGTAGTGTAGAAAAAGGGCCATAGAGGTGCTATAGAGGCGACTCCATGTGAGGGATTAACTGGCCATGATAGGAGAGTACTATTAGTGTTCCATGGCAGCGACAGAGTGCGTGGTAGGGCTTCAATAGAGGGACTGATATGGGGTACAGAAGGCGTGATATGTGCCCTACATGGGGGGGTCCATATTGGAAACTTAGGGGGATCAATAGGAGGTCTAGAGAGGGCTTCATAAGGACGATACAGGGCGTGATAGTGGCTGTATCAGAGACTCCATATGAGGGACATAGGGAGAGATTAAGGACGAGACAGAGGCTCTGGAGGGGGCTCCATGTGAGGAATTTATTGGCCCTGATAGAACCTGCATAGGGACTTCAATGAGGATGACTCAGGACGCGATAGGGTCTTTATGGGAGAGCTGCATACAGAGTGCGCAGGGTCAATAAGTGCTGTACAGGGGACTCCTTTGGGCATTAAGGGGGCTCAATAGGAGCTCTGTAAGGGGCTTAATAATCATGGTACAGGGCACGATAGGGGCCGTATGAGGCGCTCCATTGGAGGGACATAGGGAGAGCGACAGGGGCTTTGTAGAGTTCTCCGTAAGGGAGACAAAAAGTGAGATAAGGGCTCTAGAGGGGGCTCCATATGCTGGAGTTATTGGTGGTGATGAGAGCTCTACAGGGGTTTACAATGGCGGGGACAAAGGGCACGATAAGGGCTCTAGATGGGACTGCATACGGGGCACACAGGGCATGATACATGCTCTACAGAGGGCTTCATAGCGGGAACAGAGGGAGCGGATATGGCCTCTCCAAACGAGGGACAGAGCAAGCACGACAGGGGTTTTTTAGAGGGCTCCATAAGAGAGACAAAGAGCGAGATAGGGGCCCTAGTTGGGAGTCCATATGCAGGACTTATTGGCCACAATATGGGCTCTATTGGGGGTTCCATGGAGGCCACACAGGGCGCGATACAGGCTTGAGGAGCGGGGGCTACAGGAAAATAGTGTGTGGTAAGAGTTGTACAGAGGGCTCCACAACAGGACATAAGGGGGTGCAATAGCGGCGGTACAGGGGGTACGATGAGAGTGATACAGGGCACGGTGGGGTCTCTAGAGGGGGCTACATACGGGGTAAACTGGGCATGACAATTGCTGTACGTGGGGGGCCATAACCGGTACGTAGGGTCAGGACTTTTACTCTATAGGGAGCCCCATAAACAAAATACAGGGCGCAATAGGGGCTGTGTAGGGGGCTTTGTAGGAAGGAGATATGCAGTGTGATAGGGACCCTAAAGAGGGCTCCATAGGGGAGGCAAAGAGCAAGATAGGGGCTCTCGAGAGAGCTCCATAAGTCAATCTCATTGGTGATGAAAATGGATCTTTCAGAGGTTTCCTTGGGGCAAAACACAGCACAATAAGACTCTAAGGAGGGCTGGATCCGGAACACACAGGGAGCAATAATTGCTCTAAAGGGGGCTCCATAGGAAGCCTGATAGGGGCTCTCTAGAGGTCTCCGTAGGGGACACAAAGTGCGAGAGAGGGCCTCTAGAGGGGGCTTCATAATGTGCTACATTTTGGCCACAGTAAGATCCCTATAGAAGGTTCTATGAAGGTGACACGTTCCATGAAGGGCATGATCGGAGCTCTATAAGGGTTGCATAAGGAGCACATGGAATGTCATAAGTGCTCTACAGGGCACTCCTGTTGTGGGTTGGCTTTTTGATATTTTAGGTCTTCCTTAACAATGGAGGTCAGAAATCCACGGTAGTATTCTGTATCTTCCTTTAACGTAACACAACCTACAAGTAAGGCGTAAACAAGAGAGATCGCGTCTCTTCTTATTGGGCGAGGCTTGGGAGCAGTAGGTCCCGTGCGTTGGTCTTGTCTGGAGCTGAGACCTGCGGTGACTGCTGTTGTGTGCCCACGCGTGGGGGGAGAGTGCTGGGTCGGATTTGGCTGTCTTGCTTTTCTCCAGGGAAGGGATGAATTTTGCTGGTTCTTTATTTTGTTACCTAACGGGTTTTCCAGCTGTGTGCGTCTTTTGGTTTTATTCTATTTTGCCTTCTTTGTTCCCCATTTTCTCTTCTCCTCTCCCCTTTCTGGGAGCCTTGTATGATATTCTTGCTGTGTGTATTGAAATATGAGTAGAAATACACATCTTGCTAGTGTGATCGTTTTTTCTCGGTTTTTCATAGATTTTTCCTTTGCCTGAGTGCAAGTGGGGAGGGGGCGAGGGGGCTTTCACTGAGCGTTGGAGAGTTAAGCTTGGGGACGCCAGCTCAAACTCGCTCAGAGAATTGTTCTCCCAAGCCAATATTGGGACTGGTGGGGGTGGGGCCTGAGTGGCCTTGAGGGGGACCAACCAGTCCACTGGCACTGTGAGTTTCCGGGGGCACAGCAGGACAACCAAAACTTCACATCGTGTGACTGAGGGCAATGTCCAAATGCTTCTGAAATGCTGTCAGAGTGGGTGTGGTGACTGCTTCCTGGGGAGTTCTTCCAATGCTCCACCACCCACTGGGTGAAGAACCTCTTCCTAACAGCCTGTACAAACCTGCTGCAACTCTTTTGGTGCCACCTCTAGAGTCTTTACCAGTTTTCTGGGAAAGGCTGCAATGTCTGGTGGCCAACGGATGCTCCAGTGATCCGGATTGTGGGATGGATGGGAGGTGCCGGCTACTGGGCGTGGCCTCTGTGATGTCACCCATTGTGACACGGACCTGTTTCCTAGGAGACCGCTCTACTCTCCAGGGTCAGGCACACTCTGCCCTCACTCCCCCGTAGGACGTGGAGGAGACAGGTGCTCTCTCTACTTGGAGCTGCCTGCGTGTCTCTCTTTCTGTAAGGAACGAAGCCGCTGCTGTTCAGCCATTGCAGTGCCCGGTGCTGCTTCCGCCAGAGAGGAAACTATGCTCTACACCCAGATCAGGTCTGTCTGTGTCTGCTTCTGTGCAGTGCTCGGAATTTCATCTCCATGTCAGGGCCTCCAGTTCTTTAGGGTTCTCTCAGATCCTGCCCTGGTGCCTCCTGAAGCAGCTGGTGCCCAGGAGGTTTCTGGCAATGGAGAGCCCTGAACATGTGGATTCAGTGCTTGCCAACTGCTCATCATTGGCATTGGGAATGAATTCTCTGTCTCCTCTAGGAACCTTGTGCTGTGAAGGGGCCTGACCTTAGAAGGACTGTGTGCCCAGTTGGTGCTGCTGAATGGGGCAGGGGGTAGGAACAGGGCTGTCTGCTCCTTTAGAAAGCTGCAGGGAGTGCAGTGCTGTGAACTACGTTAACGTGAGGTCATGGTCTCGTTGAGAGACAGCTCTTGGAGTGGTTCTACAGGAATTGTTACAACGTGAGTAGGCAGCAGGGAATCACTGACAGAAAGAAGGGGAAAGTGTTTTAAGTGTCAAGGTGAGGTGAGAGTGGTGAGTATCCTGGTATGCCATGTCCAGGTATCCCTGGTCTCAGGTGAGGCTCCTGTTGTGTGCTCTGCTGGTGGAGCAGATATGGGGATGTATAGAGAGGCTGGAAAACCAAGCTGTTGCTGCTCACAGAAACACCTGGAAGCATTTATGGAACTTTAACCTTGTCATTCTCTTCCTCGCGACAACCTGACCCTGATTTCTTTTTCTCCTTCTAGAGATAAGCTTAGAATCTCTGCCATGTCTTTACAATTCCGTGATGTCCTGTGCTATGCTGTACCCGGAGCGGTGGGAATTCTGGGCTGCTGGTGGATGTATTCCCAAATAAAGAAACGAGCAATGAGGCCAAAAGCAGGCCAGGATGAAGAGCCTGAAGGAGAGAAGAAAAGGGAAAAGGAGCTGAAAGAGAAGGAGGCCCAGTTGGCCCAAAAAGAGGAGCATCTCAAGAGACAGTACCAGGATCTGGAGTGGAAGTATGAGGAGCTGTACCTGGAGAAAGTCTCCCTCCAGCAGGAGTGGGAGAACCTTCGTGCATCTAAGGAGAAACAGGAGAGGGAGAAGGTACAGTGGGACATGCATTGCTCCACTGAAACCCTCCAACAGAGTGACCAAAACCTGACAAACGCTGCCAAGGTCCCAGCTGCTGGTGCAGCCGAGCGCTCCGGGACATCTTCTCCTTTGCAGATTTCAAAATGTCAAGAGAAACTTCCAGATGCTCCCAGCCAATCCTGTGCTGCTGCAGGGGAAAAGCCTTCCCCATCCTCAGCAAGGGGACGTTGGCTCCGAACCATCTGTTTCCCCAGAAAGCGGAAAGTTTTTTCAGTTCCTGTGGCCCAACTAAACGGAGAGACCAGGCCATCGAGGGAGGGCCCACGAGCCCACCCAACTATTTGGTTCAGCAAAGCCAAGAAGAAAGGTGCGAGGAGGAAGAGGTGCAGGAAAATCTTCGTTTGCTTTAAGTAGTTCTAGAAGGTCACTCAAATCCAATTGGATTGAAATGTGGTGAAGCAACACCAGCAACATCAGGCGCTGGCTGAGGGTGTTTGGATATATGTATTGATTTGTAGGAATAATAAAGATGCAGAGACTCATAGGATGTCCTGAGTTGCATGTGTGCAGGCATGCAAGGAGTGCTTGCATCCATAAATTGCATGCTTTCTTGACTGCAGGCAGAAACTGCATGGTTGCATGCTCCAATGAAAGCATAAACCACATTCATAGGTGCTTACAAGCATTTACTGGGTGCTTGTGTCCGTGTGTGTGTGCAGGCATTAAATCATAGAATCATGGAATCATAGAATCTTCTGGTTGGAAGAGACCTCTAAGATCATCAAGTCCAACTGCAGCATTTATCTGCTAAACCATGTCCCTGAAGAACTCATTTATCCTTTTTTTAAAAACCTCCAGGGATGGTGATTCAACCATCTCCCTGGGCAGCTTGTTCCATTGCCTGACCACCCTTTCAGTAAAGAAAGTCTTCCTAATATCTAGTCTGAGCCTGCCCTGGCGCAACCTATGGCCATTTCCCCTTGTCCTATCACCTGTCACTTGAGAGAAGAGATCAACTCTCACTCTGCCGCAGCCTCCTTTCAGGCAGCCATAGACAGCAATGAGGTCTCCCCTCAGCCTCCTCTTCTCCAAGCTGAACAACCCCAGGTCCCTCAGCCGTTCCCTGTAGGACTTGTTCTCCAGCCCCTTCACCAGCCTCGTCGCCCTTCTCTGGACACGCTCCAACACCTCAATACCCTTCTTGTACTGAGGGGCCCAGAACTGAACACAGTACTCGAGGTGTAGCCTCACCAGTGCCAATTACAGGGGTACAATCACCTCCCTTGTCCTGCTGGTCACTCTGGTTTTGATACAGGCCAAGATGCCACTGGCCTTCTTAGCCTCCTGGGCACACTACTGGCTCATATTCGGCCTGCTGTCGATCAGCACCCCAAGGTCGCTCTCCTCCAGGCAGCTCTCCATCTTGTGGACAGCAGCTACACAGCACCGCCAGGTATCAGCACAGCACCACCTGTACCACGCTGTTGTTTCCATCAGAGTGTAAAGTTCTTGGTGTCTCTCCAAGTTCTGGTGGCGATGTTGAGACAAATAGTGCTGTTTGGACTGACTCTTACACGACACCCGATAGTGACCTTCATAGGGGGCACACATGGAGCCATAAGGGGTCTACAGGGGGCTCCATAGCGGGAACTTAGGGGGCGTGATAGGGGCTCTGTAAGGGGCTCCATAGGAGGGACATAGACAGGGTGACAATGGCTCTCCAGAAAACTTCATAGGGGAGAGAAAGAGTGAGATAGGGGCTCTAGAGGGGGCTCTATATGCGGTACTTATTGCCCGTCATAGGAGCTCTTCAGGGGATCCTATGGGGGCAAAAGAGGGCATGAAATTGACTTGGAAGAACATACAGAGCATGACAGGGGCTCTCTAGAGTTTTCCATAGAGGAGAGGAAGGGAAGATAGGGGCGCCAAAGGGGGCTCCATATGTGGGAGTTATTGCCCGTGTTAGGAGCTCTATAGGGAATTCCATGGGAGCACCACAGGGTGCAATGGGAGCTCTAGAGGGGCCATCATACAGGGTGCACATGGAGTGATAAGGGCTATACAGGGTCTGAATAGCGGGATCTTAGGGGGCACAATAGGGACTCTACAATTAGCACCCTAGGCATGATACAGGGCGTTGTAGGGGCCATATAAGGGGCTTCATAGGAAGGACCTAGTGAGTGAGATAGAGGTCTCTAGAGAAGTCCATAGTGGAGACAAAAAGAGTAAGATAGGGGCTCTACCGTGTGTCCCATATGTAGGGCTTATCTGGCCTGATAGGAGCTCTATAGGGGTTGCATGTGGGTGACAGAGAGTGACAAGGGCTCTACAGGGGGATTCATTCGAGGCACAGAGTGTGTGATAAGTGCTCTAAAGAGGGCTCCATAGGGGATACAAAGAACGAGACAGGGATTCTAGAGGGGGCTGCTTGTGTGGGATTTATTGGCCCTGATAGGAGCTCTATAGCAGATTCCAAAGGAGTGACACAGGGTGTGATAGAGGCTCGGGGGGGAAGGGGGGGCTGTATACGGGGTACACAGGGATCCTAGAGGGGGATCCATAGCAGGAACGTAGGGGATGTAACAGGGGTTCAATAAGGGGCTCCATAAGCGGAGTACAGGGCGTAATAAGAATTATATAAGGGGCTCCATAGGAAGGAGAAAGGGAGCGCCATAGGGGTTCTCTAGAGGGCCCGTAGGAGAGAGAATAAGAGAAATAGGATCTCTAGATAGGATTTCATTGGATGGATTTAAGGTCGGTGATCAGAGCTCTATAGGTTTTTGCATGCAGTTGACACAGTGCATGATAGGGTCTCTAGAGGGCGATTAATACGGGGTACAGAGGGTGTGATAAGTGCTGTACGGGGGGCTCCATAGCGGGAACTTTGGGGGTGAAATAGGGGGTCCATGATCTCAATAGAGATGCAATAGGGGCTGTGTAAGGGGACCATAGAACGGAGATAGGGGCTCTATAGAGTGCTCCATAGTGTAGAGAAAAGGCTAGATAGGTGCTATAGAGGCGACTCCATGTGAGGGATTAACTGGCCATGATAGGAGCACTATTTGTGTTTCATGGAGGCAACAGAGTGCGTGGTAGGTCTTCAGTAGAGGGATTGATACAAGGCACAGAAGGTGTGATATGTGCCCTACATGGGGGGCTCCATATTGTAAACTTATGGGGATCAATAGGAGCTCTATAGAGGGCTTCATAAGGATGATACAGGGCATGATAGTGGCTGTATAAGGGACTCTATACGAGTGACATAGGGAGCTCGATGGGGACACTAAAGGGAGCTTCATAAGGTGTAGACAAGGAGCAATTAGTGCCCTATTGGCGGGTATATTGCGGAAGCTTAGAGGGCACAATAGGAGCTCTATAGGGTACTCCATAAGCACGATAAAGGGCGCAACAAGGGCTGTATAAGGTGTTTCATAGGAGGGTGCTAGTGAGTGTAATATTGGCTCTATAGAAGGATCCATTGGAGAGACAAAGGATGAGTCAAGGGCTCTGGAGGGGGGCTCCATATGAGGAATTTATTGGCCCTGATAGGACCTGCATAGGGACTTCAATGAGGATGACACAGGACTCAATAGGGTCTTTATGGGGAAGCTGCATACAGAGCGCACAGGGTCAGTAAGTGCTGTACAGGGTTTGGAAAAGTGTGAGATTTTATTAGTCTGATATTATTTAGGTAGAAATAGTGATTATAATAGTTTTTTAAATAGTGTCTTTAAATGTGTGTTTTATAGTGGTTTAACATCCTGTTACTTTAAGTGTGTTAGTAATTATTAGAAGTAGTAGTTATTTAGACTTTCTTCTCTCATGAGAACTTTGTGAAGTACCCAAAAGTTATTCAAGCCAAGTCTGCACCTGCAGTAGAGATAAAGAGACTGGGCCTGCGGTTGAGATAAGAAGACCTTGCACACCGGAGTTAACTAAGAAAAACAGAAGACACTGGCGCCAAAGTAATAATAATTAGCCGATGAAGTAATCTATATCTGCATATGTATCAGCTGTAACCTGTTGAATATACATTAGGTTATGTAACATGTAGGGAATAAACTGCGGTCACACTGTAACGGTTTTGGAACCAGATTTGGGTGCTTACCCCTGGTTCCCTGGGCCTCAAAATAAAGCACCACATATAACCTCTCCCGGATGCTTATGTGTTCGTCTCTACGCTAACACAGGGAGCTCCATAGTGGTAATTAAGATGGCACAATAGGGGTCTTTAGGGGGCTTAAGAATAATAATACAGGGCACGATAGGGGCCGTATGAGGCGCTCCATTGGAGGGACAGAGGGGGCACGATAGGGGCTTTGTAGAGTTCTCTGTAGGGGAGACAAAAAGTGAGATAAGGGCTCTAGAGGGGGCTCCATATGTGGGAGTTATTGGTGGTCATGAGAGCTCTACAGGGGTTTACAATGGCGGGGACAAAGGGCACGATAAGGGCTCTAGATGGGGCTGCATACGGGGCACACAGGGCATGATACATGCTCTACAGAGGGCTTCATAGCGGGAACAGAGGGAGCGGATATGGCCTCTCCAAACGAGGGGCAGAGCAAGCACGACAGGGGTTTTTTAGAGGGCTCCATAAGAGAGACAAAGAGCGAGATAGGGGCCCTGGTTGGGAGTCCATATGCAGGACTTATTGGCCACAATCAGTGCTCTATTGGGGGTTCCATAGGGGCCACACAGGGCGTGATACAGGCCTGAGCGGGGGCTACATACAGGAAAATAGGGTGTGATAAGTGCTGTACAGAGGGCTCCACAACAGGACATAAGGGGGTGCAATAGCGGCGGTACAGGGGATACGATGAGAGTGATACAGGGCACGGTGGGGTCTCTAGAGGGGGCTACATACAGGGTAAACTGGGTATGACAATTGCTGTACGGAGGGGGCCATAACCGGTACGTAGGGTCAGGACTTTTACTCTATAGGGAGCCCCTTAAACAAAATACAGGGCGCAATAGGGGCTGTGTAGGGGGCTTTGTAGGAGGGAGTTATGCAGTGTGATAGGGACCCTAAAGAGGGCTCCATAGGGGAGGCAAAGAGCAAGATAGGGGCTCTCGAGAGAGCTCCATAAGTCAATCTCATTGGTGATGAAAATGAATCTTTCAGAGGTTTCTTTGGGGCAAAATACGGCACAATAAGACTCTAAGGAGGGCTGGATCTGGAATCCACAGGAAGCAATAATTGCTCTAAAGGGGGCTCCATAGGAAGCCTGATAGGGGCTCTCTAGAGGTCTCCGTAGGGGACACAAAGTGCGAGAGAGGGCCTCTAGAGGGGGCTTCATAATGCGCTACATTTTGGCGACAGTAAGATCCCTATAAAGGATTCCATGAAGGTGACACAGGGCATGATTGGAGCTCTATAAGGGTTGCATAAGGGGCACACGGAATGTGATAAGTGCTCTACAGGGCACTCCTGTTGTGGGTTGGCTTTTTGATATTTTAGGTCTTCCTTAACAATGGAGGTCAGAAATCCATGGTAGTATTCTGTATCTTCCTTTAACGTAACACAACCTACAAGTAAGGCGTAAACAAGAGAGATCGCGTCTCTTCTTATTGGGCGAGGCTTGGGAGCAGTAGGTCCCGTGCGTTGGTCTTGTTTGGAGCTGAGACCTGCGGTGACTGCTGCTGTGTGCCCACGCGTGGGGGGAGAGTGCTGGGTCGGATTTGGTTGTCTTGCTTTTCTCAAGGGAAGGGATGAATTTTGCTGGTTCTTTACTTAGTTACCTAACGGGTTTTCCAGTTGTGTGCACGTCTTTTGGTTTTATTCTATTTTGCCTTCTTTGTTCCCCATTTTCTCTTCTCCTCTCCCCTTTCTGGGAGCCTTGTATGATATTCTTGCTGTGTGTATTGAAATATGAGTAGAAATACACATCTTGCTAGTGTGATCGTTTTTTCTCGGTTTTTCATAGATTTTTCCTTTGCCTGAGTGCAAGTGGGGAGGGGGCGAGGGGGCTTTCACTGAGCGTTGGAGAGTTAAGCTTGGGGACGCCAGCTCAAACTCGCTCAGAGAATTGTTCTCCCCAAGCCAGCATTGGGACTGGTGGGGGTGGGGCCTGAGTGGCCCGGAGGGGGACCAACCAGTCCACTGGCTCTGTGAGTTTCCGGGGGCACAGCAGGACAACCAAAACTTCACATCGTGTGACTGAGGGCAATGTCCAAATGCTTCTGAAATGCTGTCAGAGTGGGTGTGGTGACTGCTTCCTGGGGATCTCTTCCAATGCTCCACCATCCACTGGGTGAAGAAACTCTTCCCAATAGCCAGTCCAAACCTGCTGCACTCTTCTGATGTCACCTCCAGAGCCTTCACGAGCTTTCTGGGAAAGGCAGCAATGTCTAGTGGCCAACGGATGCTCCAGGGATCCGGATTGTGGGATGGATGGGAGATGCCAGCTACGGGGCGTGGCCTCTGTGATGTCACCCATTGTGACACGGACCTGTTTCCTAGGAGACCTCTCTACTCCCCAGGGTCAAGCACACTCTGCCATCACTCCCCCGTAGGACGTGGAGGAGACAGGTGCTCTCTCTACTTGGAGCTGCCTGCGTGTCTCTCTTTCTGTAAGGAACGAAGCCGCTGCTGTTCAGCCATTGCAGTGCCCGGTGCTGCTTCCGCCGGACAGGAAACTATGCTCTACGTCCAGATCAGGTCTGTCTGTGTCTGCTTCTCTGCAGACAGTGCTCGGAGTTTCATCTCCATGTCAGGGCCTCCAGTTCTGTAGGGTTCTGTCAGATCCCGTCCTGGTGTCTCCTGAAGCAGCCGGTGCCCAGGAGGTTTCTGGGAATGGAGAATACTGAACATGTGGATTCAGTGCTTGCTAACCTCTCCTCATTGGCACTGTAAATGAAGTCTCTGGCTCCTCTGGAAACCTTGTGCTGTGAAGGGGCCTGACCTTAGAAGGAATATGTGTCCAGTTGGTGCTGCTGAATGGGGCAGGGGGTAGGAACAGGGCTGTCTGCTCCATCAGAAAGCTGCAGGGAGTGCAGTGCTGTGAGCGACGTTAACGTGAGGTCATGGTCTCATTGAGAGACAGCTCTTGGGGTGGTTCTACAGGAATTGTTACAACGTGAGTGGGCAGCAGGGAATCACTGACAGAAAGAAGGGGAAAGTGTTTTAGCGTCAAGGTGAGGTGAGTGGTGAGTATCCTGGTATGCGATGTCCAGGTATCCCTGGTCTCAGGTGAGGCTCCTGTTGTGTGCTCTGCTGGTGGAGCAGACATGGGGATGTACAGAGAGGCTGGAAAACCAAGCTGCTGCTGCTGCTCACAGGAGCACCTGGAGGCATTTATGAAACTTTAGCCTTCTCATTCCCTTCCCCATGACCACCTGACCCTGATTTCTCTTTCTCCTTCTAGAGATAAGCTTAGAATCCCAACCATGCCTTTACGATTCCGTGATATCCTGTGCTATGCTGTACCCGGAGTGGTGGGAATTCTGGGATGCTGGTGGATCTATTCCCAAATAAAGAAACGAGCAATAGGGCCAAAAGCAGGCCAGGATGAAGAGTCTGAAGGAGAGAAGAAAAGGGGAAAGGAGCTGAAAGAGAAGGAGGCAGAGTTAGCCCAAGAAGAGGAGTATATCAAGAGACAGTACCGGGATCTGGAGCAGAAGCATGAGGAGCTGTACCTGGAGAATGTCTCCCTCCAGCGGGAGTGGTTGAACCTTCGTGCATCTGAGGAGCAGCTGGAGAGGAAGACGGTACAGTGGGATGTGCATTGCTCCACTGAAACGCACCAGCAGCTTGACCAAAACCTGGCAAACGCTGCCAAGGTCTCAGCTGCTGCTGAAGGCGAGCGCTCAGGGACATCTTCTCCTTTGCAGGTTTCAAATCGTCAAGAGAA
This sequence comes from Tapera naevia, assembly GCA_033556795.1. Taxonomy (NCBI): domain Eukaryota; kingdom Metazoa; phylum Chordata; class Aves; order Cuculiformes; family Neomorphidae; genus Tapera; species Tapera naevia. Next base: position 163,509 of record JAUMJJ010000223.1, read on the forward strand.
ACTTCCAGATGCTCCCAGCCAGTCCAGCACTACTGGAGGAGAAGAGCCCTCCCCATCCTCAGCAAGGGGACGTTGGCTCCGAACCATCTGTTTCCCCAGAAAGCGGAAAGTTTTTTCAGTTCCTGTGGCCCAACTAAACGGAGAGACCAGGCCACCGAGGAAGGGCCCACGAGCCCACCCAACTCTTTGGTTCAGCAAAGCCAAGAAGAAAGGTGCGAGGAGGAAGAGGTGCAGGAAAATCTTCGTTTGCTTTAAGTAGTTCTAGAAGGTCACTCAAATCCAATTGGATTGAAATGTGGTGAAGCAACACCAGCAACATCAGGCGCTGGCTGAGGGTGTTTGGATATATGTATTGATTTGTAGGAATAATAAAGATGCAGAGACTCATAGGATGTCCTGAGTTGCATGTGTGCAGGCATGCAAGGAGTGCTTGCATCCATAAATTGCATGCTTTCTTGACTGCAGGCAGAAACTGCATGGTTGCATGCTCCAATGAAAGCATAAACCACATTCATAGGTGCTTACAAGCATTTACTGGGTGCTTGTGTCCGTGCGTGTGTGCAGGCATTAAATCATAGAATCATGGAATCATAGAATCTTCTGGTTGGAAGAGACCTCTAAGATCATCAAGTCCAACTGCAGCATTTACCTGCTAAACCATGTCCCTGAAGAACTCATTTATCCTTTTTTTAAAAACCTCCAGGGATGGTGATTCAACCATCTCCCTGGGCAGCTTGTTCCATTGCCTGACCACCCTTTCAGTAAAGAAAGTCTTCCTAATATCTAGTCTGAGCCTGCCCTGGCGCAACCTATGGCCATTTCCCCTTGTCCTATCACCTGTCACTTGAGAGAAGAGATCAACTCTCACTCTGCCGCAGCCTCCTTTCAGGCAGCCATAGACAGCAATGAGGTCTCCCCTCAGCCTTCTCTTCTCCAAGCTGAACAACCCCAGGTCCCTCAGCCGTTCCCTGTAGGACTTGTTCTCCAGCCCCTTCACCAGCCTCGTCGCCCTTCTCTGGACACGCTCCAACACCTCAATACCCTTCTTGTACTGAGGGGCCCAGAACTGAACACAGTACTCGAGGTGTAGCCTCACCAGTGCCAAGTACAGGGGTACAATTACCTCCCTTGTCCTGCTGGTCACTCTGGTTTTGATACAGGCCAAGATGCCACTGGCCTTCTTAGCCTCCTGGGCACACTACTGGCTCATATTCGGCCTGCTGTCGATCAGCACCCCAAGGTCGCTCTCCTCCAGGCAGCTCTCCATCTTGTGGACAGCAGCTACACAGCACCTCCAGGTATCAGCACAGCACCACCTGTACCACACTCTTGTTTCCATCAGAGTGTAAAGTTCTTGGTGTCTCTCCAAGTTCTGGTGGCGATGTTGAGACAAATAGTGCTGTTTGGACTGACTCTTACACGACACCCGATAGTGACCTTCATAGGGGGCACACATGGAGCCATAAGGGGTCTACAGGGGGCTCCATAGCGGGAACTTAGGGGGCGTGATAGGGGCTCTGTAAGGGGCTCCATAGGAGGGACATAGAGAGGGTGACAATGGCTCTCCAGAAAACTTCATAGGGGAGAAAAAGAGTGAGATAGGGGCTCTAGAGGGGGCTCTATATACGGTACTTATTGCCCGTCATAGGAGCTCTACAGGGGATCCTATGGGGGCAAAAGAGGCCATGAAATGGACTTGGAAGAACATACAGAGCATGACAGGGGCTCTCTAGAGCTTTCCATAGGGGAGAGGAAGGAAAGATAGGGGCGCCAAAGGGGGCTCCATATGTGGGAGTTATTGCCCGTGATAGGAGTTCTGTAGGGGATTCCATGGGACCACCACAGGATGCAATGGGAGCTCTAGAGGGGGCATCATACAGGGTGCACATGGAGTGATAAGGGCCATACAGGGTCTGCATAGCGGGATCTTCGGGGGCACACTATGGACTCTACAATTAGCACCATAGGCATGATACAGGGCGTTGTAGGGGCCATAGGACGTAGAGAGTGAGATAGAGGTCTCTGGAGGACTCCATAGTGGAGACAGAAAGAGTAAGATAGGGGCTCTACAGGGTGTCCCACATGTAGGGCTTAATTGGCGTGATAGGAACTCTATAGGGGTTGCATATGGGTGACAGAGAGTGACAAGGGCTCTGCAGGGGGATTCATTCGAGGCACAGAGTGTGTGATAAGTGCTCTAAAGAGGGCTCCATAGGGGATACAAAGAACGAGACAGGGATTCTAGAGGGGGCTGCTTGTGTGGGATTTATTGGCCCTGATAGGAGCTCTATAGCGGATTCTAATGGAACGATACAAGGTGTGATAGCAGCTCGGGAGGTTGTGAGGCTGTATACGGGGTACACAGGGACTCTAGAGGGGGATCCATAGCGGGAACGTAGGGGACATAATAGGGGTTCAATAAGGGGCTCCATAGATGGGATATAGGGCGTAATAAGAATTATATGAAGGGCTCCATAGGAAGGAGAAAGGGAGCGCCATAGGGGCTCAGTAGAGGGCCCGTAGGAGAGACAATAAGAGAAATAGGATCTCTAGATAGGATTTCATTGGATGGATTTAGGGTCGGTGATCAGAGCTCTATAGGTTTTTGCATGCAAGTGACGCAGTGCATGATAGGGTCTCTAGAGGGCGATTAATGCGGGGTACACAGGGTGTGATAAGTGCTGTACGGGGGGCTCCATAGCGGGAACTTTGGGGGTGCAACGGGGGCTCCATGATCTCAATAGAGGGTGCAATAGGGGCTGTGTAAGGGGACCATAGAACGGAGATAGGGAGCGTGATAGGAGCTCCACAGTGTAGAAAAAGGCCAGATAGGTGCTATAGAGGCGATTCCATGTGAGGGATTAACTGACCATGATAGGAGCACTATTTGTGTTCCATGGCGGCAACAGAGTGCGTGATAGGGCTTCAGTAGAGGGATTGAGACGAGGTACAGAAGGCGTGATATGTGCCCTACATGGGGGGTTCCATATTGGAAACTTAGGGGGATCAATAGGAGCTCTATAGAGGGCTTCATAGGGACGATACAGGGCGTGGTAGTTGCTGTATAAGGGACTGTATATGAGGCACATAGTGAGGTCAATAGGGGCCCTAAAGGGAGCTTCATAAGGGGTACACAAGGATCAATAAGTGCCCTATAGGCGGGTATAATGCGGAAGCTTAGAGGGCATGATAGGAGCTCTGTAGGGTACTCCATAAGTACGATAAATGGCACAAGAAGGGCTGTAAAAGGGTTTTCATAGGAGGGTGATAGTGAGTGTAGTATTGGCTCTATAGAGGGATCCATTGGAGAGACAAACTATGAGACAGGGGCTCTGGAGGGGAGCTCCGTATGCGGAATTTATTGGCACTGATATGACCTGCATAGGGGCTTCCGTGAGGGTGACACAGGATGTATAGCGTCTTTATGGGGGCACTGGACACAGAGTGTGCAGGGTCAATAGGTGCTGTACATGGGGCTCCATAGTGGGGAAGTCGTTGCCACGATGGTGTTTCTATAGGGCGCTCCATAAGCCCGAAGTATTGGCGGCAATAGTAGATCTTTAAGGGTTTCTTGGGGACGACTCAAGACGTGATAGGGTCTCTTGAGCAGGCTGCATACAGGGTTCACAGGGCACGAGAAGTGCTCTGCAAGGGGCTCCATAGCAGGAGCTTAGGGCACGTGAATGTGGGTCTATGGGGGGCTCCACAAGCTTGATACAGGACACGGTAGGGGCTGTATAAGAGGCTCCATAGGAAGGACAGAGGGAGCGCGATAGAGGCTCTCTAGAGGGCTCAATAGTGGAGATAAAGAGTGACGTAGATGCCCTAGAGGGGGCTGCATAGCAGGAACATAGAGGGTGATATAAGGGCTTTATAGCGGTTTCCAGGGGGCGACACAAGGCTCGACCGGGGCTCTATTGGGGGCTGCATATGGGGTACACAGGGCATGATAAGTGCTCTAGAGGGGGCTCCATAGTGAGAACTCAGGGGTTGCGACAGCAACTCTATGCGGGGCTCCAGCGGTGTGATACAGGGGGAAATAGGGGCTGTATAAGGGGCTTCACTGGAGGGACAAAGTGTACGATAACAGCATTCTAGAGGGCTCCACAGGGGAGAAAAAGAGCGAGATAGGGGCTCTATCGGGGGCTCCATAAGCACAATCCAGGGTGCGATAGAGGCTTCTCACACTGCCACTGGCACAGGGAAAATGCAATTTTAGAGAACAGCTGAGGTCCTGCCCCAGCTCATGCCAGGCACTGATGGCCACTCTCTCCTTCCTACCTTGTCCGCATCCATGGCATCCTTGTTGGCAGTGGAGGATGGAGATGAAGGGAGGACAGTGTCATCCCCCGCCCATCTGGACCAGCTCTCTGATGTGCTGTCTATCCCAAAAGGCATGAAAATCTCTCAATCACTGACTGACAAAATGATCTGGGCTGCAAGGCACCTCTAGGGCTCATCCAGTCCAACACTCTGCTCAAGCAGGGTCACCTCCAGCAGTTGCACAGGGACACGTCCAGGTAGGTTTGAGTATCTCCACAGAAGAAGATTCCACAGCCTCCCTGGGCTACTGTTGCACTACTTTGTCACAAAGGAGAGAAGTTTGCCCTCATGTCGAGCTGAGGTACGGGACTCTACACTTGCCTTTGTTGAACTTCATGAGGTTCGTCTCCACCTGCCCCTCCAACCTATCCAGGTCTCATTGGATGGCAGCAGAGCCTTCCGGGATATTGTCCGCTCCTCCCACTCCTGTGTCATCAGCAAACTTACTCTGTTCCCTCTCCCCGGGCGTTGGTGAAGGTGTTGAACACAACTGGCCCCAGAACTGGCCCTGGGGAACATCAGTGGCTACAGGCCTCCAAGTAGACTTTGTACCTCATATCACAACCCTCGGAGCTCCCAGGACAGCCCCTGGAGGGGCACCACAGACCAGTTGATGTCCATTTCAGACCAGAATCGCCCCATGCCACATAAAATCTTGCCCCTGAATGCACCTCCAGCCACAGAAACCCGTGCTTGTCCCCCTTGGCCACGCCCAGCCCTGTCCATCATCTGCACAGTGCTTTTGGGCAGACAGTCATGCTCATCCTCTGCAGAAGGACCTGTTACTCAGCATAAAAGATGGTTCCAAACAAAACCTCAGTGAGATCTTCCCACCAAAGAATCACGAATCACGATGGAGGACCAGCGGGACGTTGTTCAGGACCTGGGGCCATAGGGATGACTTAGGACCTGCAGTGGTAGCTATAATCCTCCTTCTTCCCTTTTCTTTCCCTTTTCTCCACTCTGTCAGTTGTGACAGTAACACTATTCCCTTTTATTTCCTTGGAAAAGCTCTTGAATGTACTGCCATAGGGTTGAGGGCCTGTGGACCCGAATCAGGGGGAAAGACAACAAGACTGACATCCTGGTAGGAGTCTGTTATAGACCACCCAACCAGGATGATGGAGGGGACGAGTTATTCTACAAGCAGCTGGCAGATGTCTCAAAATCGCCAGCCCTTGTTCTTGTGGGCGACTTCAACCTGCCGGATAGCTGCTGGGAGCTCAACACAGCAGAGAAGAGGCAGTCTAGGGGATTCCTAGAGTGTATAGGAGATATTTTCCTGCTCCAGCAGGTAAATGAACCTACCAGGAGTGGGGCCCCACTGTATCTGCTGTTTACAAACAGAGAAGGACTGGTGGGAGATGTGGCCGGAGGCCAACTGGGGCACAGTGACCATGAAATAACACAGTTTTCAATATTCAGGGATGCAAGGAGGACCACCAATCAAACCTCTAAGCTGGACTTCCGGAGGGCAGATTTTGACCTGTTCAGAAGACTGGTCCAGAGCACACCCTGAGACACAGTCCTCAAAAACAGGGGCATACGGGAGGGATGGATGTGCTTCAAGGAAAAAGTCTTGAGTGCACAGGACCAGGCTATTCCAATTAGCCAAAAGGCAAGCCGGCGGGGAAGACGACCACCTTGGTTGAACAGGGGGATACTGAAGGAAATCAGAGATAAAAAGAGAGCCTACCGACTGTGGAAGGCAGGGCTGACTACTCAGGAAGAGTATAGGACTACAGTTAGATCATGCAGAAGGAAAATCAGAGAAACAAAAGTGCAATTTGAAATTAATTTGGCTTCTTCTGTTAAGGATAACAAAAAGCGCTTCTAAAAATACATTAATAACAAAAGGAGGGGCAAGGAAAACCTCCATTCTTTGTTGGACCTGGGGGGGAACATACTTACCAGGGATGAGGAGAAAGCTGAGGTACTCAACACCTACTTTGCCTCAGTCTTCACCAGTAGGAGAGGTGGCCCTCATGATAAATGGCCTCTGGAGCTCACAGATCGAGACAGGAAACCAAATGCCTCCCCTGTGTTCCAGGAGGAAACAGTCCATGAATTACTGAGAAACCTGGATCCACACAAATCTATGGGACCAGATTGATTCCATCCTAGGGTGATGAGGGAGTTGGCCGAAGAGCTTGCTGAGCCACTCTCCATCATCTACCAACACTCCTGGCTCTCTGGGGAGGTCCCAGATGATTGGAAGTTGGCAAATGTCAAACCCATTCACAAAAAGGGCTTCAAGGAGGACCCGGGTGACTATAGGCCTGTCAGCCTGACCTCAGTGCCTGGCAAGGTTATGGAACAGATCACCCTGAGTGCAATCACACAGCACCTTCGGGATGGACATGGGATCCAACCCAGCCAGCACGGCTTTGTGAGGTGCATGTCCTGTCTGACCAACCTGATTTCCTTTTATGATCAGGTCACCCTCCTGGTGGATGAAGGGAAACCTGTGGATGAAGTCTATCTGGACTTGAGCAAAGCCTTTGACACTGTCTCCCATGGCAAACTCCTGGATAAACTGGTAGCCCATGGCTTGGACAAGTGCACTCTCAGCTGGGTTAAGAACTGGCTGGATGGCCGGGCCCAGAGAGTGCTGGTGAACGGGGCTGCATCCAGCTGGAGACCGGTCACTAGTGATGTCCCCCAGGGATCAGTGTTGGGTCCGGTTCTGTTTAACATCTTCATCGATGATTTAGATGAGGGGATTGGGTCCATCATAAGTAAATTTGCAGATGACACCAAGTTCGGAGGGAATGTTGACCTACCGGGGGGCAGGAGGGCTCAGCAGAGGGACCTTGATAGGCTGGAGAGATGGGCTAAGTCCATCCTGAGATGGGCTCCCAGCCTGAGCCCCCGTGGTTGCACGCGGCCCCTCAGATGCCAAACTGCAGGCCGAGTCCCCCTCCCACCCTGGTATCAGACACCGGTGGTGAATTCCCCTGGGGGGGGGCAGGGCTCAGGGGGAGAAACTGCTGTGCTTGGTCACAGAGCTCTGCATCTTTATTAATCCTACAAGCCAAAATCTATTTCCAAACAGCCTCAGCCGGCGCCTGATGTTGCTGGTGTTGCTTCACCACATTTCAATCCAATTGGATTTGAGTGACCTTCTAGAACTACTTAAAGCGACGTAAGATTTTCCTGTACGTTTTTCTCCCCTCCTCCTTCTTCTTGGCTTTGCTGAACCAAAGAGTTGGGTGGGCTTGTTGGCCCTCCCTCGGTGGCCTGGTCTCTCCACTTGGAAATGGAAAGGACGTTCCACTTTCTCGGAGGGACGCATGGTTCGGAGACAACGTCCCCTTTCTAAGGCTTTCTGGAGGCTCTTCTCCTCCAGCAGCGCAGGACTGGCTGGGAGCATCTGGAAGTTTCTCTTGAGGTTCTGAAACCTGCAAAGGAGAAGATGTCCCTGAGGGCACACAGTCCTTCTAAGGTCAGGCCCCTTCACAGCACAAGGTTCCCAGAGGAGCCAGAGAATTCGTTCCCAATGCCAGGGAGGAGCAGTTGGCAAGCACTGAATCCACATGTTCAGGGCTCTCCATTCCCAGAAACCTCCTGGGCACCGGCTGCTTCAGGAGGCACCAGGACAGGATCTGACAGAACCCTAAAGAGCTGGAGGCCCTGACATGGAGATGAAACTCCGAGCACTGACTGCAGAGAAGCAGACACAGACAGACCTGATCTGGGCGTAGAGCATAGTTTCCTCTCTGGCAGAAGCAGCACCGGGCACTGCAATGGCTGAACAGCAGCGGCTTCTTTCCTTACAGAAAGACAGACACGCAGGCAGCTCCAAGTAGAGAGAGCACCTGTCTCCTCCACGTCCACAATGGGTGACATCACTCAGGCCATGCTCAGTAGCCGGCACCTCCCATCCATCCCACAATCCGGATCCCTGGAGCACCCATTGGCCACCAGATATTGCTGCCTTTCCCAGAAAGCTGGTGAAAGGCCTAGAGGTGACATCAAAAGAGGAGGAGCTGAAGTCACTGGGTCTGTTCAGCCTGGAGGAGACTGAGGGGGGATCTTGTAGCTGTTCACCATGTTCTCACAAGGGAGGGAGGGGAAAGAGGTGCTGAGCTCTTCTCTCCTGTGACCTATGATAGGACTCGAGGGAATGACATTTTAAACAACCCCTCACAGAGTCTGGGTGCCTTTCTGAGTGAGGACAGAACACTCCAGAACCTCCAGGCACGAAACAACAACCAAGTCAGGTGTCTGCTGCTGACTGTCAGGTCCTCAGTCAGAAGTGAAAGTCAGCTCCCTGGCCCTGTGTCTCCTGATGACCAATCACTTTAAGGAATTTAGAGGCTAATGTGGCCCTCATGACCATGTGCCTCCTACTGGCCAGGAGTTCTTTAGACATAACTGATGTCATAATATTAACCCAGACCATCAGCCTTCTTGTGGTCAGCAAGTGACCAGACAGAAGTACCCTCATCATGATCTTCCAAGCCAAATGCCTGCTGCTGGCATTCCAGCTTCTCCGGTAGATACAACCAAGCCATCTCCCTGCTGCTGCACCACCAGACACTCAGGTGATAAAGCCCATGACTGTCCCTGGTTTTCCTGGGCTAGCAGGTCCACCTGGATCCAGGGTGGGAGCCAAAGTTACCGGGTCTTTGTAGCGACCAGCACTGGTTGTCAGTTCCACCAGGTTGTGCTGGTACACAGCTTGTACCTAGCTCCACTTGGCTGGCAAGTCAACCTGGATACACCTGGCTCCCAGCTCACCCTGAACCACTGGTTTGCTGTTACTACCCAGCTCAGGAGTAGCTGGGGGCAATTGCCAGCTCTACCTGCCTCTGCCAGGTTTCCAGGCCTACCCAGTTCAACCGGACTGGCAGGTCTCTCCAGCTCTGCTTGGCCAGAAGGTGTACCTGGATCCGCAGGGCAGCAGATCTTCCCACTCCACTGGGTTGCCATGTGTACCTGGCTGCACAGATCCTGCAAGTCTGCGTGGCACCATCGTGTTGCCAGGTCTACCCTGAACTGCTGGGCCGGTGGGCCTTCCTGGCTCCACCAAACTGGAAGGTCTGATCTGTGCTGGGTTGCTTGGTCTAACATGCTCCACCTGGCTGGCTGGATTAATCCCTCTTGGGCCAGGAGGTCTACCAACCTACATCAGGTCCAGACAGTGCTGCCTGTTTGCAAGACCTGCCCAGCTCTGAGAGAATGGCAGGTCTACTCCACTCTTTTGGGCCATCGGGTCTACCTGCCTTTGCCAGCTGCAGAGGTCCCATTCCCACTCGCTGGGACAGCAAGTCTACCTCCCTATGCTAGGCAACAGGTCTCTAAGATGTGCAGGGTTGCCAGGTCTAGCACAGAAGTGCCCATTGCCTGTCCCTGCCTGCAGTCAAAGCACTGCCACGTGGCACGACTGTGACCGAGCTGCCTGAGAATTCAGGCTTTACAGCAAGGCTCCTCAGTAGGAGAGTGTGGAAGTGGAAAGAGAACAGCTTTGGAAGGCCCTTCATAATTTTTAAACACACAGAGAGCATGGTTTGTCATTTGCAAATGTGTTCAGTCAGAAAAGTGAAAATGAAAAGGCATGACAACATTATCACAAGTGAAAAACCACCTCCAAGGGAAAAATACAGAAGACAGGCTGGACCTGTAGTAGAAGATTGGCAGTTTATTGCTTCAGAGAACCAACTAGTTTTTAGTTTCCACACTGCATTCTTGATTTCCCGGTTCCTCATGCTGTAGATGAGGGGGTTCACTGCTGGAGGCACAACTGAGTACAGAATAGACACCACAAGATCCAGGGATGGTGAAGACACTGAGTGGGGCTTTAGGTAGGTAAATACAACAGTGCTAATAAACAAAAAGACCACGGCCAGGTGAGGGAGGCAGGTGGAAAAGGCTTTGTGCTGTCCCTGCTCAGAGGGGATCCTCAGCACTGCCCTGAAGATCTGCACATAGGACACCACAATGAAAACAAAACAGCCAAATACTAGCAGAACACTAAGCACAAGAAGCCCAGCCTCCCTGAGACTGACATTTGTGCAGGAGAGCTTGAGGATCTGTGGGATTTCACAGAAGAACTGGTCCAGAGCATTGCCCTGGCAGAGGGGCAGTGAAAATGTATGGGCCGTGTGCATCAGAGCATTGAGAATTGCACTGACCCAGGCAGCTGCTGCCATGTGGACACAAGCTCTGCTGCCCAGGAGGGTCGCGTAGTGCAGGGGTTTGCAGATGGCAACGTAGCGGTCGTAGGCCATGATGGTGAGAAGGGAATACTCTGCACCAAACAAGAACAATACAAGGAAGACCTGGGCAACGCATCCTGTGTAGGAGATGGTCCTGGTGTCCCAGAGGGAATTTGCCATGGATTTGGGGACAATGGTGGAGATGCAACCCAGGTCGAGGAGGGAGAGGTTGAGGAGGAAGAAGTACATGGGGGTGTGGAGGTGGTGGTCGTAGGCTACAGCGGTGATGATGAGGCCGTTGCCCAGGAGGGTAGCCAGGTAGATGCCCAGGAAGAGCCAGAAGTGCAAGAGTTGCATCTCCCGTGTGTCTGCAAATGCCAGGAGGAGGAACTGGGTGATGGAGCTGCTGTTGGACATCTGCTGCCACTGGATATGAAGCACTGAACAAGAATGAAAGATCAGGGACAAGTTAGAGGAGACTTCTTTGAGCAAAATCAAAGTAATTTCTCACACTGCACAATTCCTACTGCTGCTTTCATTTCTTTAAGGTCGTCATTCAGGTCCGTGCCTGGAGCCCTGCCTGATGCTTGCTGAATGTGCTGTGAGGAGCAGGGCCTTCTCCCAGCAACTGCTGAGGAACCAGTCCTGCTCTGCAGCAGTGGGGTCATGGGAATGGTAGGGACAGACGTGCTGTTCGATTGTTTTCAGATAAATCTGCTCCTAATCAAAAGGGCTTGTCAGCATCTGCACTCCCAGTGCTAGGGAACCACAATCACAAAAGATTTTTAGAGGGGAAAGGATTTTACACCACTCAGCTGGAGATTTTAATGAATTTCAGGATCCCTCAGCATTTCTGCTGCACTTGGGGTGATCTATGAGAGTCCTGAGAGGTAAGAGGGGTGACTGTGGGTTAGTACAGCTGGAGGGGAGTTGGTCTGTCCCTTGGTCCCATTCCCAGCTGCCCTCTGTTTGTACCTTCCTGAGACAGAGTGCAATCACACTTCCATGTTAACCTGGAAAGGCAGCAGGGGCTGCTGAGAGTGGAGAAACCCAGTACTGAGCACTAAGTCTCTCACCCTTTCCTAAGGCCTCAGCACCCGCTTTCAGCCCAGGACACACACGACTCATTCCACAAATCCAACAGCATTTTCTCTCTCAGAACATCTCTGCACTTCTCCACGGGGCTTTCAGGTATCACCAAGATGCGATAGGACAGGTTGCATCCTGGAGGGAAGCTCCCAGCTGGGAGACACCCAAGTGTCCTGTGCAGCTCAATTCTCAGGGAATGACACAGACTGCACTGCCCACAGCCTCACAAGTGAAATTAGATTTGGACACACCTGCACAGGAAGAATAAGTAGATCAGTGCTTGACTCGGCTGCTGCAACTCCCATGCCCAGAGAGCCTGGCAGCGAGAACAAGAGAGCAACAGCAAGAGCAGAGACAAGGGGAGAAAGAGAGTGAGGGTGTGGCTGGGAGAGGCCAGGGCAGAGGCAGCCAGGCACGCAGACAGCATTACCCTTCCCCAGCTCTGCATGGCCCCTCCCAGACACCAGCAGTGCTGGGAAGATGCTCTCAGCCCCTGTGCTCTGGAGAGGGCAACGGAGCTGTGGCTGCAGGCGAGGTGGTTCAGCCTTGCAGTCCAGAGCCCGAGCCCTGAGGGCAGAGGCTTTGCTGGGTGGGAGGGAGAGGAGGCAACAGGGCTTGCTGGGACACTGGAGAGGATCTGAGAAAGCTTTCTAAACTCTCCCTCCCACAACATCTCTGTTTAAAGTTTCCTCTCAGTTCCTTATCATATCCCTGATGCCTTGGAGTTGCTTCCCTGTCCCATGTCTGCTCCCTGCTCACAGACCCCACCCCACCCTCTCTGCACTCACCTACACAAACCTGCCCGTTGTTTGCAGGCCACGGGCTGGGCATGGGTTCCTCTTTGGAGGCTTCAAAGGACAGAGCAACCTGATGGGTTCATCAGAGTTGATGCTGGTGCTGCCCAAGGACAGAGGATTGGCCGTTAGCAGACGCACTGACAACTCAAGGATGCAGCTCAGGAGTCACAAAGACTTAGTCAAACTCAAAAAGCCCTTTCCTATTTCTTTTTCCCTCCCTGCTCCCATCCCCCCTGTTCCTGCCCTCAGACCAGGAAAATGAACATTCTTTATCTTTAGAGCAAACTCTGCCTCGACCTTCCTCTGGAAAAGATTCCTGGGAAGTTTCCTAGTGCTGACCTGGAGCTGTGAGCAGCCCTGACACACAAAGCACCCTCTCTGCTGCAGGCAGTGCCCTCAGCCCTGCTGACCTTTGCAGAGGAACTGCTCCTGGGCAGCGCTGGCTCTTTGTAGCCCTGCCCGCCTGCCATGAGCTCCCTCTCTCCAGGAGCCCAGCCCAGAGCAGCAGCAGAGCAGCAGCCCGAGGCTCTTTAATGATCCCTCTGGAGGGTCTGATGATGAGTCCACGATCCTCAGAAACTGAGAGGAAATTCAACAAACGTCTCAAGAATTCCAAGTCAAACTCCAAAGTTTCCTGCAGTGTTAATGGGTCCCACTGAGGGACACGGCTGAGAAAGCGTCTCCAGGGTCCAATTAGAGCAGAGAACTGGAGGCAGTGATGACAAGTGGGGAAAAGAAAGGTAAACACTGCTCTGATACTGAGTAAACCTGGATGTGTTCCGTTAATCCAAAGGGTCAAGGCCAGATCCTCAACCCCTGGGAAGGGAGGTCCTGTCCTTCACTCAGGGATTTTCCTGGGGCACTGTGATGTGGGGATGGGCAATTCCAAGGGCAGGACTATGGTGCAACACCTGCCTGGATCCTGAGTATGGACAAGGAGGCAATGAGACTCCAGTGCTGGAAGGGCTGGTTGCCTCCTCACTCGCATCAGTGGCAGAGAAAACAATCACCAAGGGCATGAAAAGGGTGCTCTGTCAGGGAGATTTCAGCTTTTCCATGTCCCTCTGACCTCTCCACCACAGGTTTTCCCACAGTGTTGCATCAACTGTGCCAGTTGCCCTGCAGGCTGGCATCATCTACCTGGCTGCCACACCTTCTTGTCACCTTCCTTTGCTGATATTTCTCTGTCCATCCTGGACCTTCCTTGAGCCACAAAGCCTTGGGCTGATCCAGACTCCCTCTGGGTGATGCATAGTACTGCAATACCGCCCTTGGTGTGATATTTCTTTCTCCTAGTGCACAGTCTGGACCTCCTCAGCTACACTTTGGAACACTATTTCTTTCTGATGCCATTTTCCACTATGAAGAAAAGCTCCACTGTCTCTGAAACTACCCTTCAAGCACTCTCAGGTGACTTCTAGAGTGACTGCAGTCTCCTCACCACTGCACCCAGGGCATTCAAGTTCTGTGTACTGGTTGTGTGTCTGAGGTCTCAAACCCCTCTTGGGAGGTCTCTGGGCACTCTCCAGGCTGTTTGCAGGTGAAACAACAGTGGCCATAGGCCAGGAAAGACAGAGTGAGACTTTTTACCGAGGCCTGTAGCGGCAGGACACGGAGAAACAGCTTTAAACTGGAAGAGAGGAGATTTCGATTGGATGAAAGGAAGAAGTGTTTATGATGAGGGTGGCAAGACACTGGCACAGGTTGCCCAGAGAAGTTGTTGATCCCCCGTCACTGGAAGTGTCCAAGGTCAGGAAATCTGAACAACCTTAACCCATGAAAGATTACTTCCTAGGCCAGGAGAAGGCCCATGGGTTGTGCTGGTTCTCATGAGGTCACTCACCCTTGAGTAGCTGATAGGGCAGGAGAAGGTCTGTAGATGGTGTAGGTGCCTGTGAGGTCACTGATGCCTGAGCACACGATACACCAGTAGGCAGCACATGGCTTGTGAACGTGCTTGTGGTGTCAGTGGTGCCTGAAGACCTGGTAGGACAGGAACAGGCACACGGCAGTTCTAGATGCAATGGCATCACCTGTGGCTGTGGGGCGATGGGCCAGGAGCAGGCACATGGCTTGGGGAAGAGCTCGTGATTGCACTGGTGCTGGAGTAGCTTTTAGGCATAATGCAGGCACATGGCTTGTGTGGGAGCTTCTGATGACATCACAATAATATATAGACCTGTGCCCCCCCCAAAACGACTGCAGGACACATCACTGGCAGAAGCCCATGCACAGCACTCACACGTGTGACCGTGTAACCTAGAGAAGCAGGAGAGGGAGGGTGTGAGGTCACTGTCACTGTGACTCCTGAGCACGCAGGGGAGGCAGGAGGAGGCTGTGAGGTTACGTCACCAGCATTCCCCGTGGCCATGGGGTTGGTGCAGAGCAACCGTGTCCAGCAGAGGGGATCACGGGGACAGGAGCTGCCCGGCTGGTGCCTGCGAGGCCAAAGGAGCAGCCCCTCAGCCCTGCAGCAGCTGCAGTTGGGTGGCTCCGCAGGGATGCTGGGGTTGTTCAGCCTGGAGAAGAGAAGGCTCCGGGGGGATGTTAGAGCAGCCTCTCAGTAGCTGAAGGGGGCTGCAAGAAATCTGGGAAGAGACTTTTTACAAGGGCCTGGAGTGGTAAGAAAAGGGGGAATAGCTTTAAATTGGAAGGGACAAGATGTAGATTAGACATTAGGAAGAAATTCTTCACGATGAGGGTGGGGAAGCACAGGCCCAAGTTGCCCTGGGAAGGGAAGTTGTGGCTGCGCCGTCCCTGGAGGTGTCCAAGGTCAGGTTGTATGGAGTCTTGAGCAGCCTTGTGTGGTGGGAGGTGTCCCTGCCCATGACAGGGAGTGGGACTGGATGGGCTTTAAGGTCCCTTCCAACCCAAACCCTTCTATGATTCTACGATTCCATGTGCTCGGCTCGGTGCCAGCAGGAAACCACAGGCTTCCTGCCTGGGCACTGCAGGGAGAGTGCGGTGAGGTCACGTGGTCTGCGGTTTGTGCACCTGCAGGCTCCGTCTCCCGATCCGCTCGTGGGGAATAACGGCCCCTGGGTCAGACGCTGAGAGCCAGGGACACAGCAGAGCCTCTGGGCACATCTGCTGCCAGGGCAGGGACCATTCCAGCTCCAGCTCCTGCCAGGGACCCACCGCGGGGCTCTGCCAGATGGGATGAACCAGCACTCCTGGGATGGAGCCCTTCTCCTGGCCGAGGCCTTTTCCCAGCTCTGCTCCCAGCACGGTGGGCGCTGTGCAGGGTCCGGGCTGTTTCCTTTCCATCCTGACACTGACCCCAGTGCTGTCCCAGCTCTGCAGCTCCCACAGCTCAGCTGCAGATGGACACCTGACTCTTGGGTTCTTGGATGAGCCCAGCATAAGAGATGCTCCGTGCACCCAGTCCTCTCAGCAGGGTCCAAGGGGTGACAGACCCATTTCTCCTCAGCACACAGGACGATCCCCCACCGCAGGGACAATGATATCCGCAGTGGGACACGTCCGTCCCTCTTATATGGTCATGAGTGGCACAGGAACAGTTGATTGGAGGGCTGGGCTGCATCGGAAGGGAGATCGCTCCCGATAATGTCTAAAAAGGTGCTGCTGCTCTGATTGGCTCCTCCTGCAGCTGGGTCGGCATCTGCACAGATACGTTACCCTCCCATCCTTCGTTGTCCCTGTGAGTCCCCTGAAGTTGTGACAGGCAGTGGGGTCCTGCAGGGGTGTCCCAGCAGTGCAGGAGCCTCAGGATGGGGATGAAGAGCCTCCTGTCCTCTCGGGTGCTGTGGCTGCTGCTCTGGGTGCAGCGGTGCAGGGGTGAGTGCCGGGTCCCTTGTTCCGCAGCCTGGGGTCAGCAGGCACCAGCATGGCCATTGGGACAGCTCTGGGGATGGGTTTCTTTGCAGGTGCCACTGTGACGAGGGGCGGAAGGTGCTCAAGTCAATGGACCCTGTGCCTTTCCCTCTGCCTCTCTGGGTGGGAGAGAAATCCTTGGCCTTGGGCCACGGAGCTGCACAGGGCTTTCTGTGTTGAGGAGAGGGTTCCCTGTGTGGGGTGGGCACGGTGAATGAGCGGCCGTGAGCAGAAGGCAATTGAGGTGGGAGAAGGTTCTGCAGGCTGTGGGGCAGCAGCCCTGGGCACTGGGCACCCCCAGGGCTTTTCAGCCCATGGGGACAAAAGGGACCCCCACATACTGCCTTGGAGGTCTCCCAGGGGATGAAGGGCTCCCACCCATGTGCCTGTGAGTCAGCCTGGGCAGAGGAGACCTCTCCAGACCCGCTGTCTGGGGCTTGGTGCTTTCTGACAACTCCTGTGTTGGTGTTTGAAGGGGCTGCAGAGCTGAGGCTGGAGAGCGGTGGCTGGCACTGTGCTGGGAGAGTGGAGGTGAAACACCAGGGAGAGTGGGGGACCGTGTGTGATGATGAGTGGGACATGGAAGATGCCGCAGTGGTTTGTAAACAGCTGGGCTGTGGGTCTGCTCTTGAAGCTCATGAGAGAGCACACTTTGGGCCAGGGTCGGGCCCCATTTGGATGAATGAAGTTGGCTGTGATGGCTCCGAGTCTGCCCTGTCCGACTGCACGCACAATGGATGGGGTCAACATGACTGTAATCACAGAGAGGATGCTGGAGTGACGTGTTCAGGTACAATGCAAGCCTGTTCCCCACATTTGTGGCTGTGATGGGAGCAGGGACCTGTCTGTGCCCTCCGGGAAGCAAGGGGGTATTAAGGAAGGTCCTGTTGTGGACCACAAGTGCTGTGCCTGAGGAATGGCAGGGGGTCCTTGGTGAGTTTGTGCCATCTGCACCTACTGGGAGCTGCTGGGTGCTCACGGGCCTCTTTGCTTGCGACTGCCCTGAAGATGAGGTGGAACTGTCTCTGGGGACTGGGAACTGGCAGGGGTTTTTCATTGCTCCAGGATTTGTCCGGCTGGTTGGAGGGGACAGCCCGTGCTCAGGACACGTGCAGATCCGTGACGGGGATCAGTGGAAAACTGCCTGTGACTCAGACGTTGGTCCCAAAGCTGCCAACGTGGTCTGCAGGGAGTTGCAGTGCGGCGCAGCCCTGTCCTTCCACGGGGCAGATCTCGCTGGAGAAGGCGTTGGTGCCTTCTGGGATAGAGAGTTGCAGTGTGTGGGGAATGAACCCCTGCTCGCCTCCTGCCCCAGGGGATCCCCCAGGAACCAGACCTGCACTCATGGACGCGCTGCCACTGTCACCTGCACACGTAAGTGCTCAGGGTTTGTGTGTTGCACTGTGGGGCTGGGGGTGGGAAAGGGGCAGAGGCCACACTGAGCCCAGGGTGAGGACAGGAAGGGGGGACATGGTTGTCTGCAGCCCTAGAGCTGTGCAGGAGGAGAAAGGCCGGGTCCATTTGGCCTCTCCTCCATCTCCCAAGGGAGAAGAAGCATGAGTCTGCCCCCAACAATCCTTCTCTGGGTTCACAGGGTTCAGGCTGGTGAACGGCAGCACAGCGTGTGACGGGAGGGTGGAGGTCCAGGTGCAGGGCACCTGGGGCACCCTCTGTGCTTCCCGTTGGGATCTCTTGGACGCCCACGTCCTCTGTCGTCACCTCGACTGTGGGTTTGCTGAGTCCCTTCCCAGAGGAGGGCATTTTGGAGGAGGCGACGGCCCCATCTGGAGAGACTCCTTCCACTGCAACGGGACAGAAGCCCACCTGGGGCAGTGCCCAGTGACCACCCTGGGGGCTTCACTGTGCTCTCATGACAACGACGCTGCCGTCATTTGCTCAGGTGAGGGCTGGGAAACCCCTGTGTTGATTCCCTTTGTCCCTTGGGTGCCACACGGCCACCCAAAGCAGGGAACTCCATGGCAGCACCAGGGTGGGTTTCTGCTTGGAAAAAAAACTGGCATCACCAGGAGCCACCTGGAAAGCTTTGTTTACTCAGATTGACCGCTCTTATGCACCTCTGCCCCCGGGGCAGCAGCTCAGGCCCTGGGGACACCGCCAGGTCTGGGCTCCTCTGCTCTTCTGTTGAGGGACCTCCCCAGGATGAGACTGTGGGTTCAGCTCCATTTCTGCGGCTGCCAACGGCCCACAGGGAGCCTCATGGAGCCCAAAGACCAACCTGCAGGGGGTTCCTGGGTATCCCCAGCAGCAGCAGCCCCGGGTGTGAGTGCAGAGCAGGGCTGGGCTTTGCCCTTGCTCCTGGTGCTTCTGGACAACACAAGTCCTGGACTTTTCCTCATTGCTTGTACAACCCCCCCATTGCTCATTGCTCTGCTCCCTGCCAGGGACACAGAATCCCTGATCCCCAGGGGTGCAGAGGGACAGAGAGGTGTGGGCTCTGCCCATGTCTCAGCAGTGCCAGTGCCAGCACTGAGGGTACAATCACAGAATGGTTTGAGTTGGACAAGATCTTGATGCATATCCAGCTCCAAGTTCCTGACACGGGCAGGGAC
The DNA here is from genome assembly GCA_033556795.1 of Tapera naevia. Classification (NCBI taxonomy): domain Eukaryota; kingdom Metazoa; phylum Chordata; class Aves; order Cuculiformes; family Neomorphidae; genus Tapera; species Tapera naevia. The sequence continues at coordinate 182,283 of JAUMJJ010000223.1, forward strand.
TTCTTCCACTAGGTCAGGTTACTCAAAGTCTCATCCAGTCTGGTCTTGAACACCTCAAGGTTGGGTAAATCTTGTTCTGGTGTTGCCGTTCCTTGGGCTTTTGCATCCACAGATGCTCCATCCTACGGGAGCTGCGCCATCGGTCCCAGCAGGAACATGTTATGTGGCTTTGTCCCACCAAGAGCAAAGAGCAGGTTTCTGGGCTCTCTGGTGCAGCTGAGGCCATTGCTCCTCTCCCCAGGTCCAACCACCTCTGCATCCCTGCGGCTGGTGGGTGGAGGGAGCCACTGCGACGGGCGAGTGGAGATCTTCCTGGATGGAACGTGGGGCAGAGTCCTGGATGACCAGTGGGATGTGCAGGAGGCCAGCGTGGTGTGTCGGCAGCTGCAGTGTGGAAGGGCAGAGAGAGCCTACAACCCCCCGAAGCCAGAGAGAGGGACGGGTCCTGTGGCACTGCGAGGGGTCCGGTGTGCAGGCCACGAGGCCAACCTGACCCTCTGCAACACCTCGGAGCCCGAGAGCACGTGGGCAGGGGGAATCGCCGAGGACGTGGGGGTCGTTTGCTGGGGTGAGTGCCCTGCAGGGTCCCTCAGCTCTGGGCTGGGTGGGCACCAGCCCTGATGGAAGCTGGGGTTCCTCCTGCTGCTGCAGGGAGCCGGCAGCTCCGGCTGGTGAACGGGCCTGGGCGCTGCGCCGGGAGAGTGGAGATCTACCACCAGGGCAGCTGGGGCACCATCTGCGATGACGGCTGGGACCTGCCCGATGCCACTGTCGTTTGCCACCAGCTGGGCTGTGGAGGAGCTCTGGAGGCAGCCGACTCCGCTCGCTTTGGGGAAGGCTCTGGGCAGATCTGGCTGGATGGTGTCAACTGCTCCGGGGCTGAAGGTGCTCTCTGGGACTGCCCGGCGGGGTCCTGGGGGCAGCACGACTGTGGGCACAAAGAGGACGCAGGAGTTGTCTGCTCAGGTCTGTGCCAGGAGCTCGGGGGCAAGGAGGTGGTCCAGGGCCCAGGCAGGATGGGACAGGGGGAGCTGGCAATGGCCCAGGCTGTTCATGAATCTCTCTGAGCCCCAGACCAAGCCCATCGTGGGATGGCCACACACAGGTGCCCTCAATCCCACCAGGGGTCCCTGGAGAGTTGAAATGCTTCTGAGGGTTAGAGGGGAGGGCAGGGTTTATCTGTCCATCCTGGACTTTTCTCTGTCCATGGGCACAAGGCAGGTTTAGAACCTTGGAATGGTTTGGGCTGGAAGGGACCCTAAAGTCAATCCAGTTCCAGCCCCTGCCATGGGCAGGGACACCTCCCACTGGATGAAGGGGCTCCAACATCTCCAGATCAAAACCCTTCCCCTCATCCTCTCCCTGCAGTCCCTGATCAAGGGCCCCTCCCCAGCTTTCCTGCAGCCCCTTTCCATACTGGAAAGCTGCTCTGAGGTCTCCCCAGACTTGCTGGCCATGCCTTTGCCTGGCTGAGGGCCTGGGGGTGCTGGGACATCTCTGCTCCCACTGCCCAGACCAGTCTGGTACCCTTTGGGCCTTTCCTTCCAGAGTTCACTGCGCTGAGGCTGGAGAACAGCACCAGCTGCTCTGGGCGCCTGCAGGTTTTCCATAACGGGACGTGGGGCAGCATTTGCTCCAACTCAATGACCCCCAGAGCGGTGTCGTTGGCCTGCAAGGAGCTGGGCTGTGGGGACAGGGGGTTCCTGGAGACACAACAGACCTACGGCCAGGTGTCTGGCCTCACCTGGCTGGATCGCGTGGAGTGCGGGGAGAGACACAGCTCCTTCTGGCAGTGCCCCTCCAACCCCTGGGACCCACAGTCATGTGATGACCAGCGAGAAGAGACTCGCATCACCTGCAACGGTAAATCTGAGCTACCCTGTCAGCAGCCTCTCCCCAGCTCCTGCTCCCTTCTCAGGATCAGACAGAGTTTTGCCTTTCCATGCCAGAGCCTTCTGCTGCTGGGGGCAAAAAGTTGGGCTCCATCTCTCAGAGCTCCACACCTTCCCCAGCAGCTGCCAGCCTGGTTCCCAGCTGTGCCTGCAGCAGGCAGAGGGGTCTCCAGGAAGGGTCTCAGAAGAGAGCAGACATGGGATCGTCCTCTCCACGAGAGCCTTCTGCAGCTCTGAGAACCAGAGTCCCTTTGGGCTGAGCAGTCAGGGTTCCTCCCATCCCGTGGGTGTCCCCTCAATGTCCAGGGCCCAACATCTGCCCTGAGGGAGGGGGCAGGGGGAGGCAGGAGCACAGCCCAGTCCCACGCTCTGCTGAACCACCCTCTGCTGCAGCCCCTTCACTGCAGCTTTTCCTTCTGCAGGAAGCCGGTCAGAAGCTCCCCCAGAGCTGGGGACCTTGTGCCCAAGCTCCACCAGCTGCACAGGTAGCTGCTCCTCCAAAGCCCCTCTCACCTGACCGGGCTCTGCCTGCTCTACTGCTGCCCTGGGAGGTCTCTGCTTTCTCCAGACAGGGAGAAGATCCGTGCCGTGGGCGGCGAGGACGGGTGCTCAGGCAGAGTGGAGATCTGGCACCGCGGCTCCTGGGGGACGGTGTGCGACGACTCCTGGGACACGCGGGATGCCGAGGTGGCGTGCAGGCAGCTGGGCTGTGGCCCTGCAGTGTCTGCCCTGGGTGAGGCTGCCTTTGGGGAGGGGACAGGGCCTATCTGGCTGGAGCAGGTGGAGTGCCAGGGGACAGAGGCGTCTCTGCAGGACTGCTGGGCCAGGCCTGGGGACACCGGGTTCTGCCGGCACAAGGAGGACGCTGCAGTGAGCTGCTCAGGTGAGTGTAGGGGCCAAGAGCCCCCTGCTAGGGTTCTGGCCAGGAGCCAGGGCAGGTGTTCTCCCTGCTTGGTCCCAGTGTGGCTCCAGAGCTCCTGGGAACAGGAGTGTGGGAGCCCAGTGCCAATGGGCAGCAGCCTCTGTGGGGAGAGTTGTCCTTCAGACTCTGCCTTTGGGTCCCTGCAGCCTCCAGGGGCATCTCCTGAGCTACCTTTTCCATCCTTCCTATGGCCCCGATCTGGGTCCTGGGCTCTGTCTCAGCCACCGTGAGCAGCCTCGTGGGAGGGGGTTTGTGGGTGGGGTGGGTCAGGGACACGTGGGCACACACATGGCAGGTGAGAGAGGAGGCTCCCTGGTACCTGCACACTCACTCTCCCAGCCCAACTCTCCTTCTCCTCCTTTGCAGCTGCACCCAGCACGGCAGCACCGACCCCCCGAGCAGGTAACCTGTCCTCCCCAGCACTGGGACTGCCCCCGGCCAGGCTGTGCCCCACAGACCGAGGGAAAGGGTTCCTTGCTGGGGTGTGAAACTCCCCAACAGAGGCACTGGTTGGGGGTGGGTTGGGCTGGCTGGAGAAGGCTGTCGTTTACCCTGCAGGGTGGGAGATCCAAATCAGTCTCCCCCAGGCTCCCCCACTCCATTCTTATTAGGGGGCAAGAGCTGTGGGTCTCATCCCCACCTCCCCCAGCCCCAGTGCCACCCTTTCTGTGCTCCTGCCCATGCAGATCCTACCCAGGACCGTCTGGCCAGCAGCGGGAGAGTCTCATTGCCCATCATCATCTGCATCATCTTGGGTGCCCTGCTCTGCCTGCTCCTGGCCCTCCTGGCCGGGCAAGTGCGAAGCGCCAGGGCTCAGCGCAGAGGTGGGTCCTACCCTCGCAGTCCCGAGGGAAGATGCCTCCTGGCCAGGCCAGGGGTGATGTGGGTGTCAGGAAGAGGCACAGGCAGAGCTGTGGTGATGAGAGTGTGTGCTGCCTGCTGTCCCACGCGCTGCCCCGTCTTCTGTCTGGCCATGGGCCACCAGCAGCGAAGGGTAGAGAGTCCAGAGTTGGGGACAGTAAGGGTTGGAGTAAGAGGAGACAAAGCAGAGCTGGGCTGGGGGAGATGGGAGCAGAGGGGAGATGACTCAGAATGAGCCACTGGCAGCACTGGGGGACTCTGCCAGGAGGAGTGTGGGGCAGCAGGATCCATCCCTATGTCTCAGGCCCCCGGGCTGTTCCTCCATCCAACCCTGACCTCCCCCAGCAGAGCACGGACCGTGCTCTGGATCCATGGGTAGAGAGGGGGCAGCTGCAGGGGGAGAGGAGAGGCAGGAGCTGCTCCCAGCTCAGCACCAGGGACCTGACCCAGGGGGCCAGAGGGGTACAGGGGCTTTCTCTGAGAGGGCAGTGCAAGGGTGTTGCTGCCCCAGTCCATCTCCATGGGGACACTGCCCTCACTGAGAGGGAGCAGGAGCGCTCAGAGAGCGCAGTAGGGCTGTGATGTGGTGACAGCCCTGGGCTGGCCCAGGGGAAAAGGGCTGGGGGAGCAGAGCATGGTGCTGTCTGTCCCTGGGTTCTCTGCCTGTCCCTGGGCGAGTTCTGCCTCTGTCTGCAGGCTCTGAGAGAGCCTGGGAACCCTTCTCTGAAGCCGTGTATGAAGAGATCGGTTACAGCCCGACGTGGGAGAAGCAGGAGAGGTTCAGCACCTCAGGTGGGTGTGAGTCCCTCACAGGGGCACATTTGGAGAGCTCTTTCCCCTGGTTCCCACACAGGGCTGACCCACTGCAGCCCCTGACCCACGGTCCCTGCAGCGCTGGGCTTGTGGGGGATGTGGGGGGAGCAGACAGGTTCTGGACTCAGGACAGAAGCTTCTTCTCCAGAAGTCCTGCCAGTCCCAGCCAGGGATGGTTCCTCTCTCCCTGCCCCTGGATCCCAAGTGTCACCCGAGTGCTGAGGGAAGGGCTGTCCTGGGGCAGATCTGGAGCCCCTCTCGAGACAGGGCTTGTCCCACGGGAGCAGAGTGAGCCCAGAGCCTTCCCCCACACTCAGCCCTGTCTCTGTGCATCCCCTGTCCTCAGCAGCTCTGACCACGAGCCCACTCAGCAGAGCACACTCCCATCAAACCCTTGTGCCTCTCTCCAGGCTCCCATTCAGAGGGGTCCCTCACCAAGTTGCAGCCCTACTCCGGGGACAGCAGAGAGGAGGATGGTCTGGGGCCAACACCAGGTACTGGGGGGCAGGGAGGGGTTGATCTCTCCTCCCATCAGACATGTGAAGAACAGAGGTGTCACTGTCAGAGTTGGGGAGGACATGGCGCAGTCTCCTGCTGTGCTGCCAACCCCAGTGTCTGAGCTCCAGGTCTCTGCGCATCCTCCCATCCTCTGCTTTGCAGGACACGGCTTCTCACTGTCACCAGCTCCACCCTCCTTGCAGACATCCCTGTCTCACCCACAGGTGACCCAGCAGATGGCTACGATGATGCCAGGGAGGTTCCTGACCCTGGGCAGGATCCTGTGTCTGGACAGGGAGACTGGGAAATGCCCAGGGTGCCAGAGGAGGGAGGAGGGCCCAGAGATGCACCCGGAGGTAAGAGGGAAAGGCAGCGTTTCTGGCTCCTGGGGTGCCACTCCTGGTGCCGGATGAATCACTGAGAGCCCAAACTCCTGGGGTAGGGAAGCTGCTTTGGGAGATTTGCCTGAGGGATCAGGGTGGGAGAAGGAGCTGAACACTTGAGGTGCAGTGAGGAGAGGGAGGAAGGTGATGTAGAGCCCAGGAGGGAAAGCTCGTGGGACAAACCTGCACTCCCAGAGAAGCGCTGGGGCCCCTGAAGCTGAGGGAGATGCCTGGTGCCCTTACCCAGAGAGCACGGGCTATGACGATGCTGAAGAGGTGTCCCTGGCACCTTCCCATGAGGACACAAAGCCTGGGAAACTGGAGCTCAGTGTGCAGCATCTCCAGAGCCTCGGGCCAGGAGAGCCTATCCCTGCTGTGAGGTCACGTGCAACCAGGAAGGAGGAGAGGTCTGTGCAGTTGGGGGATCCGTGAGCACCAGGAACGGCCTCCCTTTGCCCATGGGCAGCAGAAAGAGAGATGGGCAATTACTCTACCTTTATTCCCCCATTTTCACACTGTACCTTGGTATTTCCTGTCATTAAAAGCCTTTGGGTGCCACCAGAGCTGGTGCTGGCCTGGCCAAGGGTGGGGGTGTCTCCGTGAGCTCATTGTGGGGAGCAGAGCACAGGGACACGGCGCTGGTGAACGAGCACATCTCGGGGTCGGCAGACTTGGGGCCAGGCTGTGGGTTTGCCCAGGGTCCCTGGAGAACATTCCTGCTGTCAGCAGAGACATTCCCAGCCACAGTTTCCAGCATAACTGGCTCTCTTCAGGCTCCCGTGATGCACCCCAATAGAAGCACCCATCTCCTCACACCAGGTTTCCCCATCTGCTCCTTCCCCCAGGCCCTGTCTGGGCCATGCAGGTCCCACGTCACAGGGGGGTCCCAACAGAGTCACTGTGTTGGGGTCAGCCCTGGCATGGAGCCCTGTACCAGCGATCTCCACGGTGGCTGCAGTGCCCTCGACTCTCTGGCCATCCCCAGTGGGGATCACCGCCATGGATCACCTTCCACAGTGGTCAGGAGGCAGCTCTGGTCCCTGCTGCCCTGGTACAGGGTGCAGGGTATTTTCTGGGCATCCAGAGCTGAGATGGTCCCTCTGTTGGCTCTCCAGGACCTCAGTCTCCATGGGCTGTTCCTGCTGCCCTGGGTCCTTGCAGACCCCAAGTTGTCCCCTCACAGCCCTAAAGCTTCCTCCTTCCTGGGCAGGGGCTGTGAGGCTCCACAGCAGCCCTGGAACCCCCTTCTCCTTCTGTGCTCCCACCCCACTCCCTTCTGGCAGCTCCTCCACCCCCGGGGGGGAGCCTCGGGGAGCCTGGGGGAGCCCAGGCTCGCAGACCCCTCTACCATGGTCTCTAGAGCTTTGTTGCTGGTAGCCCCCAGCCCTGGAGCCTGCCCTGTGCCCCCAGATCTGGTCCTTCTGGAGATGCAGGGCTGGAGCCTTGCTGGTGGGAGTTTCCCTGAGGATGAAGGTTGTATTTCCAGTGCCCACGTCTGTCAACCACCTCTTTGGGGCTCTTACCCACGGCCCTCCCACAGCTGTGCTTGTTCCACTGTGGGGCAGCAGCACAGAGAGTTGGAGTCTCACTGTCACTCCCCTCGGGAAGGCCCTCAGGAACAAGCACAGACCCAGGACACAGGGATGATCCTACATTGCTAAAGACAATGAACCCATCCTACAGGGCCTGGCTGTTGAGGTCCCCAGATGCCATGGAATGGACTCTTTCTGCTCGGTGGTGCTGCCCCCTTACACCCCAAGGCCTGTGGTTCATCACCCCGATGAGGGAAAGGCAAAACCCTGCCCAGTGCAGAGTAAGGGAGAAATACTCCAGCTGTGGGAGGGAAGAGCTGGTGTGGAGATGGCATGGGACAGCCCCTGGGCTCTTCTCACCTGTCCCTGCCTGGGGTGCCTTGAGTCCACAGCTCCGTGTCCACGCTGGTGCCACCGTCCTGTGCTCAGAAGGTCCCCACAGTGCCGCCCTCATCCTCCTTGCTTCCCTTTTGTACATTTCTGCACTGGCTGTGGGTGCAGCGTCCCCAGGGTCACCCTGCGCTGAAAGGTCGTGTCTCACCTGTTGTGGTTCCAGGGGGTTTGGCCAGGGGAGCAGCTGATGTACCGTCTCCTGGCTGTCCCTACCTGTGCACAGCTTTGGACCAGACATCCGCCTGTTTTCCCACTGACATGGGGTGGACAGAGGCTCCAGACCCCTCAGGAACAAGAGGGAGGTTCTGGCCCCACCAGTCCTGTTGACCTGACCCACTCTGCCTGACCTCGTTGGCTCCAGGTTCCTGAGCCGAGGCTCTGCTCAAGCCAGTGGTGACAGCAGAGGGAAAAGGACCTGGAGACAGGGTCACAGGAGGAAATGTTTCTCCCCGAGTTGGGACTCCAGCAGACGTGGAGAGGACCAGTGCTCCAGCTCCAGTCGGTACCTGCCCGAGGCTGGGAACTCAGTGAACAAAGAGCCTTGGTGCTGCCAGGGATCCAACCCAGGGGCAGGGTCTCTGCCACTGAGCTTCCTCCCCTTGGCAGGAGGGACACTCTTGTCTCGTGACGTGGCTCTGAGAATGCCAACCCTGCTGCCCCCTCGGTGCCCAGCACCCTTGCAGAAAAGAGCACCTGAACCCTCTGGGGCTGAGCAAAGGCAGGACAGGGTCTCCACCGGGGCCTGATCCTGGCCCAGGACTGCGCTACAGAGCACGGCCCCTCAAAGCCCTCTGCAGCCCACTCTGGGGCCAATGCAGAGCTGAAAGCTCCTGAGCTTCCTCTGCCACCCAAAGGGCTTTGGTAAATGGAGCTAAATCCAGTTGGAAACCAGTCACGAGTGGTATCTGGGGTACAGTGCTGGGTCCAGTCCTGCTCAGCATCTTCATCATTGATCTGGACGACAGGATCGAGTGCACCCTTAGTAAGTTTGTGGATGACGCTAAGCTGGGTGGAAGTGTCGACCTGCTTGAAGGAAGGGAGGCTCTGCAGAGGGATCTGGACAGGCTGGATCGATGGGATGAGAACAAAAGGATGAGATTTAACAAGACCTCAGACCACTCAAGGTCTCACTCTTCCCTAAGGTCTCAGCACCCACTTTCAGCCCAGGACACACAGGACTCATGAGGGTGACTTATGCAGACACCCTCTCTGCTCCCTGTCTCCCCCCCAGCAGGCAGGCCTGCCTTGTGGGTCAGAGGATGGGAAGTCCTCCATCGGCTCAGCTGACGAGACTAAATTGGGAGATGGAGCAGAATGGCAGCAGGTCCCTGCCCGGCACCGCAGGAGACTCTCCCCAGTTTCAGCCACAGCGTTTTACACCTGCCTGCAAGCAAGCATGCAGCTTGTTCCTGAAGGCAAGCACGCGTGCAGTTTGTGCAGGTATGCAGTCCATTTATGCTTGCAAGCAATGATGCATTTCAAGTGTGCAAGCGTGCGAGTAGCCCTTTACAGCTGCACAGAAGCAGGAAGCCATGCATTTAATGCCTGCACACCAGCACGCACACAAGCACCCAGTAAATGCTTGTAAGCACCTATGAATGTGGTTTATGCTTTCATTGGAGCATGCAACCATGCAGTTTCTGCCTGCAGTCAAGAAAGCATGCAATTTATGCATGCAAGCACTCCTTGCATGCCTGCACACATGCAACTCAGGACATCCAATGAGTCTCTGCATCTTTATTATTCCTACAAATCAGCACCTATTTCCAAACACCCTCAGCCAGCACCTGATGTTGCTGGTGTTGCTTCACCACATTTCAATCCAATTGGATTTGAGTGACCTTCTAGAACTATTTAAAGCGATGTAGGACTTTCCTGCACTTTATCCTCCTCGCACCATTCTTCTTGGCTTTGCTGAACCAAAGATTTGGGTGGGCTCGTGGGCCCTCGCTCGGTGGCCTGGTCTCTCCATTTGGTTGGGCCACAGGAACCAAAAAACTTTCCGCTTTCTGGGGAAATGGATGGTTCGGAGACAACGTCCCCTTGCTGAGGATGGGGAGGGCTCTTCTCCTCCAGCAGTGCTGGACTGGCTGGGAGTATCTGGAAGTTTCTCTTGAGGTTCTGAAACCTGCAAAGGAGAAGATGTCCCTGAGCGCTCGCCTTCCCCAGCAGCTGGGACCTTGGCAGCGTTTGCCTGGTTTTGGTCACGCTGCTGGTAGGTTTCAGTGGAGCAATGCACGTCCCACTGTACCTTCTCCATCTCGAGCTGCTGCTCAGATGCACGAAAGTTCACCCACTCCTGATGGAGGAAAACTTTCTTCAGGTACAGCTCCTCACGCTTCCACTCTAGATCCTGGTACTGTCTCTTGAGATGCTCCTCTTGTTGGGCCAACTGGGCCTCCTTCTCTGCCAGCTCCTTTTCCCTTTTCTTCTCCCCTTCAGGCACTTTATCCTGGCCTGCTTTTGGCTTCATTGCTCGTTTCTTTATTTGGGAATAGATCCACCAGCATCCCAGAATTCCCACAGCTCCGGGTACAACATAGCTTGGGACATCACGGAATGGTAAAGGCATGGCAGAGATTCTAAGCTTATGTCTAGAAGGAGAAAGAGAAATCAGGGTCAGGTGGTCATGGGGAAGGGAATGAGAAGGCTAAAGTTCCAAAAATGCCTCCAGGTGCTCCTGTGAGCAGCAGCAGCAGCTTGGTTTCCCAGCATCTCTGTACATCCCCATGTCTGCTCCACCAGCAGAGCACACAACAGGAGCCTCACCTGAGACCAGGGATACCTGGACATCGCATACCAGGATACTCACCACTCTCACCTCACCTTGACGCTAAAACACTTTCCCCTTCTTTCTGTCAGTGATTCCCTGCTGCCCACTCACGTTGTAACAATTCCTGTAGAACCACCCCAAGAGCTGTCTGTCAATGAGACCATGACCTCACGTTAACGTCGCTCACAGCACTGCACTCCCTGCAGCTTTCTGATGGAGCAGACAGCCCTGTTCCTACCCCCTGCCCCATTCAGCAGCACCAACTGGGCACACAGTCCTTCTAAGGTCAGGCCCCTTCGCAGCACAAGGTTCCCAGAGGAGCCAGAGAATTCATTCCCAATGCCAGGGAGGAGCAGTTGGCAAGCACTGAATCCACATGTTCAGGGCTCTCCATTCCCAGAAACCTCCTGGGCACCGGCTGCTTCAGGAGGCACCAGGACAGGATCTGACAGAACCCTAAAGAACCGGAGGCCCTGACATGGAGATGAAACTCCGAGCACTGACTGCAGAGAAGCAGACACAGACAGACCTGATCTGGGCGTAGAGCAGAGTTTTATGTCCGGTGGAAGTAGCACCGGGCACTGCAATGGCTGAACAACAGTGGCTTCGTTCCTTACAGAAAGAGAGACACGCAGGCAGCTCCAAGTAGAGAGAGCACCTGTCTTGTCCACGTCCTACGGGAGAGTGAGGCCAGAGTGTGCTTGACCTTGGGGAGTACAGTGGTCTCCTAGGAAACAGCTCCGTGTCACAATGGGTGACATCACAGAGGCCACGCCCAGTAGCCGGCATCTCCCATCCATCCCCTAATCCGGATCCCTGGAGCACCCATTGGCCACCAGACATTGCTGCCTTTCCCAGAAAGCTGGTGAAGGGCCTAGAGGTGACATCAAAAGAGGAGGAGTTGAAGTCACTGGGTCTGTTCAGCCTGGAGGAGACTGAGGGGGGATCTCGTGGCTGTTCACTGCCTTCTCACAAGGGAGGGAGGGGAAAGAGGTGCTGAGCTCTTCTCTCTTGTGACCTATGATAGGACTCGAGGGAATGGCAGAGAGATGTGCCAGGGAGGTCTGGACTGGCTGTTAGGAAGAGGTTCCTCACCCAGTGGTGTTGGAGCACTGGAACAGCTCCCCAGGAAGCAGTCACCACACCCAGCACCACTGGTTATGGCCCCCGACGTATAGCACTTGTCGTGCTCATTATCTCCCTCCTATGAAACCCCTTATACAGCCCTTGTTGCACCCTTTATCGTGCTTATGGAGTACCCTATAGAGCTCCTATTGTGCCCTCTAAGCTTCCGCAATATACCTGCCTATAGGGCACTAATTGCTCCTTGTGTAGCCCTTATGAAGCTCCCTTTAGGGCCCCTATCGAGCTCCCTATGTCCCTCATATGGAGTCCCTTATACACCCACACCCAGTATCGTCCTTATGAAGCCCCCTATAGAGCTCCTATTATCCCCCTGATTACCCAATATGAATCCCCTCATGTAGGGCACATATCACGCCTTCTGTACCCCATATCAATCCCTCTATAGGACCCCTATCACGCACTCTGTCGCCGCCATGGAACACAAATAGTGCTCCTATCATGGCCAGTTAATCCCTCACATGGAGTCGCCTCTATAGCACCTATCTGGCCCTTTGTCTACACTATGGAGCACTCCATAGAGCCCCTATTGCACTCCCTATCTCCCTTCTAAGGTCCCCTTACACAGCCCCTATTGCATCCTCTATCGAGATCATGGAGCCCCTATTGCACCCCCAAAGTTCCCGCTATGGAGCCCCCTGTACAGCACTTATCTCACCTTCTGTACCCCGTATTAATCACCCTCTAGAGACCCTATCACTCACTGTGTCACCCACATGCAAACCCCTATAGAGCTCTGATCACCGACCATAAATCCATCCTATGAAATCCTATCTAGAGATCCTATTTCTCTTTGTCTCCCTATGGAACCCTCTAGAGAGCCCCTCTGGCGCTCCCTTTCTCCTTCCTAGGGAGCCCCTTATATAGTTCCTATTATGCCCTGTATCCCGCTTATGGAGCCCCTTATAGAACCCCTATTACGTCCCCTAGGTTCCCGCTATGGAGCCCCCTCTTGAGACCCTGTGTACCCTGTATACAGCCCCCCACCCCCTTGCCCCGAGCTGCCATCACACCCTGTGTCACTCCTATGGGATCTGCTATAGAGCTCCTATCAGGGCCAATAAATCCCACACAAGCAGCCCCCTCTAGAATCCCTGTCTCGTTCTTTGTATCCCCTATGGAGCCCTCTTTAGAGCACTTATCACACACTCTGTGTCTCGAATGAATCCTCCTGCAGAGCCCTTGTCACTCTCTGTCACCCACATGCAATCCCCTATAGAGTTTCTATTCCAGCCATTAAATCCCTCACATGGAGCCCCACCAGGAGATCCTATCTGCATCTTTGTCTCCACTATGGAGCACTCTACAGACCCATACCACGCTCCCTATGTCCCTCTTATTGAGCCCCTTGTATATCCCCTTTCACACCCTCTACCCTGCTTATGGTGCCCCCTACAGAGTCCCTATTTTTCCCCTTAGGTCCTGCTAGGGAGCCCCCTGTGCAGCACTTGTTGCGTCCTTTGTTCCTTGTATGCAGCACTCTCTAAAGCCTTTATTGTCACCCGTGTTGCCCCCATGGAAACCCCTATAGAGCTCCTATCACGGCAGATAAGTCCTGCACGTTGGACCCCCTGTAGAGCCCTTATCTTGCTCCTTTTGACCTTTATGGACATAGGGAGCATGATAGAGGTCTTTAGAGTACAACACACTGGAGACAAAGAGCCAGAGAGAGACTGAAGATAGGACTCCATATGAGGGACTTGGTGGTCAGGATAGGAGCTCCATAGGGGACTGCATGTGGGCGACACAGGGTGCGATAGGGGCTCTAGAGGGGGATTCATATGGGGCACAGTGGGTGCAATAAGTGCTGTGCAGGGGGCTCCATATCAGGAAGTTACGGGTAGCGATGGGAGCTCTGTAGGGGGCTTCATAAGTGGGATATCGGGTGTGATAGGGGCTGTGTAAGGGGCTCCATTGGAAGGACATACAGAGCACGACAGGGGCTCTCTAGAGGTTTCCATAGAGGAGACCAAAGGTAAGATAGGGGCACCAGAGGGGGCTCCATATGTGGGAGTTATTGCCCGTGATAGGAGTTCTATAGGGGATTCCATGGGAGCACCACAGGGCGCGATGGGAGCTCTAGAGGGGGCATCATACAGGGTGCACATGGCGTGATAAGGGCTATACAGAACTTTGAAGAGAAGGGTTCTCCAAAAATGGAAATAAATGCCTTCTGCTCTTCTAGTGGATTACCATTTAATTCACTGCTGGAGAATTTGCCAAACTTGAGCCGTGCAGGTGATGGACCAATCAGGGTGCCAAGTGCGGATAAATATATAAGGTAGAATTAAAAATAATAGCAGTGAAAGTGTAAGTGGACTGTTTTCAGAAAGCAGTCGGTGGATTCTTTGCTGTATTTGTTGAGGGTATCTCTTTTTCTTTGATATGTTCACATTTCCAACTGTGGAATAGAGGTGGGGAGGGTTTGTGTTGGATGAGACCTTAAGAAGAGCAGTGCTAAATAACTTCATAGGCTTAAGGAACCGGACTTAGAGTTAAATCATAAATAGAGGAGACTCCACATAGAAATTGCAAACATTTTTCTCATTTCTTTTTGTGCAGGGTGTGGGCACTGTGGTCCTTGGGAAGCTGGAGTCGGGCTCTGTTTGCAAAGGACAGCAGCTTGTGATGGTGCCACACGAGGTGTGGTAAGGTTTAGATACTGAAGGATGTTGCTACCCTAAAAAAGAGCTGGGTTGTGCATAGTTTACTTCCTCAGCATTCAGAACTCGGGTTGTCTCTCCTTAGCAAACTTGGCTGCTGGACTAGGAATCATCGTAGTTTATTTGACCTGTGTTTCGTTTTGCATTTGTGGAGTTGACCCACAAACCCTTTTTCTTTTCCCTGCTGGGGGTTATTCTTACTCAAAACATTCCTCCTTTTTTCCCTTCATTTGTTTTGTTTTCCTTTCTCCAGAGGGAAATAGGAAAAGGAATAGAGGCAGAGAGTAGAGAGTGCTTTGCTGTGAAAGACCTAAAGTTTGCTATGGCTGAGAACAGGTTTTTTGTGTGGGTAGGCAGCTGTTCCATCCTGTAAGAGCACTGTTTGGAATCGTTGTGCTGCCCTGAAGAACCTGAAATTATAGAAATGAAGGCTGTGAAAACATAGTTGGGGAGAGGAAGTAGACGAGAACAGTGTAATAACTGATGGTGGTGTTTGTTTCCAGTGGTTTCTTACAGAAGGGGTTTGGAAATGTTCCGATCTGTCCATGTCACCTGGAGGTCAGCTGACACACTTTTTCCAGTTCTGGAGGCTGAGGCAGTTGGCTGGAAAATGCCTCAAAACTCAAATGTACAGCAAATGTGCAGCTTATTGAAGGTTGGTGTTGCCTATTCAAAACCTGTTAAATGAGATTGACTTCCTCAAGAGGTGCTGAAAGCTCAAACTGAACTCAGACAGTTTGAGGTGATGCTTTTCAGTTTTCAAGGTGATTTTACAGACAGTGACATTTATAGAACTATACATAAAACTATGATAATGTAATAAATTGTAAATGGCTTTAACTAAGCCCTTGCAGAGTTTGCATTCAGTAAATAGCCAGTGCTGTTGATGACACACTGGTCTTTCTTTTATTTCTTTGGCAGCTAAGGAAGATTGAACAAAAATTTCAGGAACTCGCAAAAATAGACCTCTTACTGAAACGTTACGAAGGGGACAGGTACATTTGGACTTGATGATCTCAGAGGTCTTTTCCAACCAGATGATTCTATGATTGTGTGTCACTTGAAGGTAGAAAAGACAGAAATTGGATGGAGCTACGTTCCTGGTCATTCCACGCCATTTAGGCCAAATGCTGATCGAGCTCAAGTTGAACAGGGCTTTTGTTCTCGCATCAGTGAGTGATGCTTCCCAAAGCAGTTTATTGCTTGCTTTCTTTCCTTCTTTTAAAGGTTCACTAGGGACCCTACTATACATCTTCTATCACGACCCATAAGTCCCTCCTCTGAGCCCTCCATAAAGCCTCTGTCGCACCCTGTGTTGCCTCTATGGAGCCCCCTTAAGAGCTCCTCTTGTGCCCCATAAGTCCCTCATATGCAGCACCCTCCAGAGCCCCTACCTAGCTCTTTGTCTCCCCTATAGAGCCCCTTATTGCCCTCCTTAAGTCCCTCCTAGAGAGCCTCCTATAGAGCACTTACCTCACCCTGTGTACACCCTAAAGAGTCCCCTATAGAGCTCCCATTGTGTCCCCCAAGGCCTCCCTTTGGAGCGTATTTTTAGAGACCATGTCTCACCCTGTATCGTGCTTATGGGGCCTCCTATAGAGCCCCTATTGTGCCCCATATGTCTCTGCTGTGGAGCCCACTACAGAGCATGTATTGCACCCTGTTTATCCCATATAGAGGCCATAAGGAGCCCCTATCGTGCCCTGTGTTGCCCCTATGGAACCCCCCTACACAGCTTATATTGGGCACCGTATCTCCCTCATATGGGCCCTCTCTAGAGCCCCTGTCTCGCTCTTTGCCTCCCCTCTGGAGCTCTCTATAAAGCCCCTATCATGCTCCCTTATGTGCCTCCTATGGAGTCCCTTATACAGCCCCTGTAGCGCCCTGTATGGCGCTTATGGGGCCCCCTATGGAGACCCTCTCGCGCCCCGTAAGTCCCCAATATGGAGCCCTCTATAGAGCTCACAAGCTCTCGTCCTCCTGGGGGCATCAACCACCCTGACATCTGCTAGAAGAGCAGAGAACAAGCTCCATCCTGGCACTCCCTGCAAACCAGCTCCTGCAGGAAGCCCACCCTTCACATCCCCCCTGGGGCCAGCACAGACCCTCTGCCCACCTCGGGCCCCCGCCCAGACCCCAGTCCCCAGCTGACCCAGCGTCAGGTTTGCTGGTGAAGGCACAGGCACAGCCCAAGCACACCAGGTCTGGGCGAGGTGCAGACACTCCCAGAGCCTCTCACACACCTCACTCCTGCCGGTGCCCCCAGCAGGTGGTTGTCAGGACACACAGACCCCCACTCACCCCAGGAGCTGCACTGGGACCCACGTCTGTACCTGGCACCCCAAGCCAGGGGCACCCACACACTCTGCTTGACTCCAGCAGCTGCACCCAGACCACCCACACCAGCCCCCCAGTAGCTGGTTCATAATCCTTCCAGTTCACGCAGCACAGAGGGAGGTTACGCAGAGAGACTATTAAGGAAAAGTTTAATAAGAAGGTAAAGGGAAACAGGACAGGGATAATCTGTGTCCTACTCCCGATCGATGGTCTCCACAGGGCCTACAAAGTCATCAATGGAAACTTCTTCCACCAGATTGGAAGGAGCAAATCCTCTTCTGCCATCGCTCAGCTCTCCAAACTATGAACTGTCTTCATGCAGAGCTTCAAAGCTGTTTAAGCCTTAGTGCCTGTTCTCTTATGTCTAACAGGTCTCTCTGTATCTGTCCCAGGTGGGTTCGAAGATGGATGTTCATCTGGATGGCAGAATCTCTCTGCTCAGCCACCTGCATGAGTTGACTTCTCAGTAGAGCGTTTTCAGCTTCCACCTCTTCTATCAAACTCACCTGCCTTCTCAGGTGAGCGTTTTCCTCAGCCAGGTGGGTGTCTGCATTTTTCAGCTCCATGAGCTACACCTGCAGTGCCTCACACCTTGGGCAGTGGGTGCTCCCATCATAAGAGCCCTCTTCATCTTCAGGCACTGGGGGGGCCTGGAGCTCCTCAGCCACCTCCTGAGTGAAGTCGTCCTGCTCCTCCTGTGCTGTTTCAGTTGTTTCTTCTCCTGCAAGCTAAGGGAAAATATTGTCTGAGATCTCAAGGCCAAGGCTCACCCCGCATCGTTCATGCAGAGGGATGGTGGCAGAAGGGCCAGGAGAAGCGATCTCCTCTGCCAGGGGAATGCCAGCACCCAGCACTGCTGTGGCGTGTGCCAAAGGAACTCTTCGCAGGCAAAAGTTGAAAGCAAACACAGTGTTCTTGATGCTATTTTTGTCCTCTATTATTTTTGCCCCTCTATTAACAGCTCTGCACTGTCAGGAAGATCCCTGCCTCAAAACGGGACCTCCTTCTGCTCATCTCCAGACCTCGCAGTTGTTTCCCCACTCAGCCTCTCCCACAGCATCCGTGCCCCTGGCATGGCTGCATCTGCTCGACGCTGCAGCAGCTTCGCTCTCTGCTCGGGGGCAGCCAGCCCTGCTCTGAGGATTGGCTTCCCAGAGCTCCCTGATGAGCTCTGCAACGAGTCCAGTCAGGCACCCAAAAGCATTTCCACAATGACCCGACCACTCCCCAGAGCTGAGACCTGACGGGGTGAAGGGCAGCATCAAAGGTAACATCGACCTCCTGGCACTGCCCAAGGCATCTTCTTTCACGCCAGCCCCCTCTGCTCTGCTGTCTGCCAGCACACGGTACAGAGAAGCGGGCAGAGCTCAGGCTGTTGGGACCCCCTCCTGCCAACCCTGGGCACTGGCAATGCCTCAGCACCTCTGGAGGAGCCTCAAAAGCAGCCCCCAATATCCCACACAAGGAAAGAGTCAAGAAGACCAGTCCTTGCCTATCTGGGGTCGGGCTGGCGTCAGTCGATCGCTGCTGGTGTGCACCTGGCCCAGGAGTGCCCAGGAGTTCTCTGAGGGCACGGCTTCCCCAGCAGCCCAGCCCTTGGCAGCATTTACCTGGGTACGGTCAGGCTCCTGGTGTGATCCAGCTGAACGCTCCACGTCCCACTGGAACTCTGCCTTCTCACTCTCCAGATGCTCCTGAGTCTTACGAAGGCTCTCCAGGTCTTGTTGGAACTGCGCCTTCTCCTCCTTCCGCTGCTCCTGAGCCGTACAAACCTTCTCCATGCCCTGCTGGAATTGAAGCTTCTCCCTCTCCAGCTGCTCCTGGGCATTATGAAGGTTCTCCAGGTCTTCCTCAAAGTTCGCTTTATCACTCTCTAGCTGGTCCTGGATGTTCTCCGTGTCCTGCTGCAACTCTGACTTTTCCCCTTCCAGCTGCTTCTGGGTCGCATCAAGGCTCTCCAGGTCGAGCTGGAAGGAGGCTTCCTTCAGCTGCAGCTCCTCTCGCTGCTGTTTGAGATCCTGCCACCCTCCTTGGAGCAGCTCCTCTTGCTGGGCCAGTTGAGCCTCCTTCTCTGGCACCTCCTTCTCACATACTGCCGGCTCCTCCTTTGTCGTCCTCTCTTCGGGTGTTTCTGGCACCTCTGACACTTCTTCCTGTTGCTCTTTGTTGCCACCTTCAATTCTTATATCCCCAGTGCTTTCTTCCCTCTTTCTAATACAGCACATCTGCCAGCAGCAAAGAAGTCCAGCTGCTGCAGATGCAGCACAGCTGAAAATGCCATGAGGGCAGAAGAGGCTTCCACACATTCTTAGCTGATCCTTAGAAGGAGAAAGAGAAACCATGGTCAAACTTCCAGAGGGAAGGTAACAGGAAGGCTAAAGTTCCATAAATGCCTTCAGGTATTTCTGGTTGCACCAACAGGCTGGTTTTCCAGCCACTCTGCAAATTGCCATCTCTGCTCCACCAGCAGAGCACACCACGAGAGCCTCGCCTGAGACCAGGGACCCCTGGACACTGCTCACCAGGGGACTCATCACTCTCCCCTTCATGCTCAAAACAACTTCCCCTTCTTGCGGTGCGTGCTCCCCCGATGCCCGCTGGCGTTGCTGAATGCACACACTTTGTTTTCCTTCAGATCATACAAACAAACAGCCAAGGACACTCAGCTCAATCTCCTTCTTCCTGTCAGGGAATCCACCTTGTGCCTCTGGCCAGGACAAACAACCCTCAGTGGACACATCTTTCTAAGGCCAGGCACGTTCACAACACGAGGTTCCCAGAGCAGGCAGAGAATTCCTTCCCAGTGCCCAAGAAGAGCAGTCACCAAGCACTCGCTCCAGATGTTTGGGCTTCCCTACACCCAGGAAGGTCCCTTCTGGGGACCGGCTGCTTCAGGACTCCACCAGAAGAGAGACCAGGTCAACCCCCAAGTGACCGAGCCCCCAGGTTCTGCAGGGACAGACTTGACTGTGTGCTGGGTCCCTGCCTTCTCCACCTCCCGCATGGATTGCTGACGCTGCCAAACCCCAAAAGCAGTGGAAATCAACACCGGAACTAAAAAGCACAGAGCACAGAGGAAACGATCACAAAGATAAACTGGAATGGAACTTCAGCAGCCAGGCCAGGATGGCTTCCTCCAAGCCATGGAGTCAGCGATGCAGCACTCGGCAAACAAATACAGTTGGGGTGAAGGAGCTCTGGGCAAGGCTGCCATGGGTAAAGCAAAACGGGACCACCTGGGCTTGGAACATCTCCCATGTGGAAAACCAGGAGCACAGGCTCTGCCTCATAGGAGGCACAGGGTGGGAGGTGAGAGACCCGGTAGAAACTGGAGGCCCTAACACGGAGATGAAACTCCAGCAATGACTGCACAGAAGCAGACACGGCCAGAGCTGACCTTCCCTGGGCCAGAGCTGACTTTCCCTGGGTCAGAGCTGACTTACCTCTCCGGCAGAACCGGCACCGGGCACTGCGAATGCTGAACGGCAGCTGTTTTGTTTCCTACACAAGACAAAAGCACAGGCAGCTCCCAGCAGAGGGACCACCTGCCTCCTCCAGATCCCACTGGAGAGTGAGACCAGAGGGTGCTTCACCCTGTAGGGCAGACTGGTGATGATGACATCACAGAGGATGACATCACAAAGGCCATGGTCACTGCCCTGCGTGTGATTGGTCCTCAAGGCTCTGCACCCCCCCACTCCAGATCCTCGCAGCATCCATAGTCACCAGGCTTTGCAGCCTTTCCCACCCCCCTCTCCCAGGCCTCACTGGTGGAACCCATCAAAAACGTCATCACGAGAGGGGAGAGCCCCAACACACGACTCGGTAGCTACAAACACCCAGAGACAGGGATGGGCCAGGCAAGCAAGAGCTCAGACTGGGGGGTTTGTGAAACAGAAATAGATTCAGAAAGTTTACGCTGCCCTGCAGAATGAAGTTGGTGTTTAAATACATCTTTTACGCCTTTCCCTTTGGGAGCTGAGAGGGAAGGGGATTTTATTGCTAAATGTTCCTGTGCAGCAGTTGCTTTCCTGCACATTCTGTGCAGGTGAGAGGGTGGAAGAGATCTGGCAACAGGGGGCACGGGTGAGACCTGTGGAAATAAACCCTCCTACAGCCCCGTTATCCCAGGGCTTCCCAAACAGTTTACAGAACACACCCAAAGCCCACAAACCACCCCTCGGAACAGACCAACATTCAGATGTGGCATTGAATAGACAGGAATAATGCCCCAGAAACCTTTCACAACCATCGCCTCCGCGCTGAGCCAGCCCTCGCTCCAGAGGGCAGAGGATCCATTGGTTTGAGCTGCTTTGTGTTCTGTTCTGATAGTTCTCTAAAATACTGACCTTTTCTTCAAAGCTTCAATGTGCACTCAGAAGGTTTTCACCGTTGAGAGTAAAACTCCACATGAGACTACAGAGCCAAGGACCCGTGTGGGGACAGTGCGAGGGAAAAACAAGGGCTTTGGGCACACACCTCCTTTTCCTTTTTTGCCCCAAATGAGCCTAATTTAATTGTTGCAGTGAGAGAGGGAAGAAGTTTCCATGGGGAAGAGATTCCTCTTTCTCAGAGATTAACTCCAGCCTTTATATTGAGAAGAAAGACCTGGCCCCACTGCACCAGGCCCTGCCTTCTCCCCCCTTTCCGATTTAATGTGCTCGCACTGTGCCTGCTCTCAAAGGTCGATCCCTGGTGCTGCCCCAGACAAAGCCACACATGGTGGGGTAAAAACCACAAGCTGTTCAGCAGCAAAACATGGCTTTACAGCAGTTTCGGCAGCCAAGGCTGCTCATGGGGCACAAACACGGTGGGATGTTCCTGTGAACAGTGAGGCACAGTCACACAATTCTCAGAGCCCACGTTCATGGACAGAAGAATGTCCTGTCAACATCCAGCACCAGCAGGCACTGCCAGGGCTGGGATGGGCCAGCACCTCCTGCAGAGTCCAACACTGGCAGGAGACCAATCTGCAGATTCCCTCACCCCAAAGATGGGGTCCCTCAGCCACCTCTCATGAGCCTTGTTCCCCAGCCCCTTCCCCCCTTTCCTACAGCCCTGACAGAGACCCTGTTCCACTCCTCCATCCCAGTGCAGATCGGCTCCCGGCTGGGTTTCTCCGGACCGGCGCACCCTGGCCCAGCGTGGATATCGCAGAGATCAGCCTGGAACCCTGCAGGAACCCACACGGAGATAACGGGAACAGTTTGGGGCCACTCAGGGCCGTGGGATCTGATTGCTCTGAGCCTGGTGCTTGGGGTCCAAGTCTCCCTGGTGTCCCTGCACCCCCAGTCCAGTCAGAGTGACACCAAAAATGCGGGCAAATTAACTCTCTAAGACTCATTTTGGCGTCTGAGAAAGCAGCTTCCTTTATTTCAGCACTGGATGCAGGAGGGAATGATTTCCACCGACCATGCGGGGACAGAAGATATTTCCCACTTACAGGCAAACACATAAATGTTGTGAGAAATCTCACGCTTATTCTATTTCTTGCCAAGCACTACTTTTAATGTTGTTCTGCACTTCACAACAGCCAAATCTCTGCTGATTGGAGCTTTGGAGCCAGCTCTGTCTGACTTTGTGCTTTAGACAGGGAAAGGCTGCAAACAGAGGCGATGAGAGAGCAAAGCACGTCTCTTCAGCACATACCACAGAATCCTTTACGTTGGAAGAGACCTTTAAGATCAAGTCCAATCATAAACGTGACACTGCCAAGTTCAGCACTAAAACACGTTTCCAAGTGCCACAACTGCCCATCTTCAAAGAAACCTTTATGGATGGGGACTCAACCCCCGTCCCTGGGCAGCCTCTGCCAGTGGCCGACAACCCTTCTGGAAAAGAACTTTTTCCTAATATCCAAGCTAAACCTGCCCTGGGGTAACTTGGGGCCGTTTCCCCTCATCACAACACAAGGTGTTGGAGAATGGCTGTGGGAGCGTGGACATGGCTCAAAGGAGGAGCTCTGTGAATTGGCCCTGACAGAAATCAACTGAGCTGGGCTGTGATGAGAAGGTACTGAGGACTTTGCCAAGTCACGCTGACAAGGAGGGAGGCAGTGAGAAAATCCCCAAGAGAGGGTCAAGAAGACCTTGTGACTGTAGAGATAAACAACTTAGGGAAGTAGGCCAGGACGAGACCTGGACCCGAGCACATAGCAGTAGCTGCAAGTAGGAGGAGCAAGTAGGAGGCACATGTACCTTTAGAGCTCAGCCAATGATTGCAAGTAGGAGGGGCATGATAGTGTAACTTTTAGAGTTAAGTTAATGATTATAGGGCTTTTGGAGCCAAGACAAAGATTATTAGACAAGTGTACGTAAGGGGCAATGATTGATAGACAAGCCAATGATTGGTAGACAAGTAGACATGAGTTAAGTAGACATGGGTTATGGTGTAGCCGTGAATGAGCTTCGCAATCAACCAGAACTTGCTTTACCACTCACATTGAGTCTATTCCATGGTTCTCCTCGCTCGTTACAGGAGCCCAATGGCAGCAGGTCCCTGCCCGGCGCCGCAGGAGACTCTGCCCAGTTTCAGCCTCAGCATTTTACGCCTGCCTGCAAGCAAGCATGCAGCTTGTTCCTGAAGGCAAGCACGCGTGCAGTTTGTGCAGGTATGCAGCCCTTTTATGCTTGCAAGCAATGATGCATTTCAAGTGTGCAAGCGTGCGAGTAGCCCTTCACAGCTGCACAGAAGCAGGAAGCCATGCATTTAATGCCTGCACACCAGCACGCACACAAGCACCCAGTAAATGCTTGTAAGCACCTATGAATGTGGTTTATGCTTTCATTGGAGCATGCAACCATGCAGTTTCTGCCTGCAGTCAAGAAAGCATGCAATTTATGCATGCAAGCACTCCTTGCATGCCTGCACACATGCAACTCAGGACATCCAATGAGTCTCTGCATCTTTATTATTCCTACAAATCAGCACCTATTTCCAAACACCCTCAGCCAGCGCCTGATGTTGCTGGTGTTGCTTCACCACATTTCAATCCAAGTGGATTTGAATAACTTTCTAAACCTAAGAGAAGATGTCCCTGAGCGCTCGCCTTATCCAGCAGCCGGGCCCTTGGTAGTATTTGCCCGGTTTTGGTCACGCTGCTGGAGTGTTTCAGTGGAGCAATGCACGTCCCACTGTGCCTTCTCCCTTCCCAGCTACTCCTGAAATACACCAAGGTTCTCACACTCCTTCAGGAGGGAGACTTTCTCCAGGCGAAGCTCCTCACGCTCCCTGTCCAGATCCTCGTACCGTCTCTTGAGATGCTCCTCTTTTTGGGCCAACTGGTATTTCTTCAGTGCCAGCTTATTAATCATCATCTTCACTCTATCAGACACTTCATCCTGGTCTGCTTTTGGCTTCATTGCTCGTTTCTTTATCTGGGAATAGATCCACCAGCAGCCCAGAATTCCCACCGCTCCGGGTATGGCATAGCACAGGACATCACGGAATCGTAAAGGCATGGTTGGGATTCTAAGCTTATCTCTAGAAGGAGAAAGAGAAATCAGGGTCAGGTGGTCATGGGGAGGGGAATGAGAAGGCTAAAGTTCCATAAATGCCTCCAGGTGCTCCTGTGAGCAGCAGCAGCAGCTTGGTTTTCCAGCCTCTCTGCACATCCCCATGTCTGCTCCACCAGCAGAGCACACAACAGGAGCCTCACCTGAGACCAGGGATACCTGGACATGGCATACCAGGATACTCACCACTCTCACCTCACCTTGACACTTAAAACACTTTCCCCTCCTTTCTGTCAGTGATTCCCTGCTGCCCACTCACGTTGTAACAATTCCTGTAGAACCACCCCAAGAGCTGTCTCTCAATGAGACCATGACCTCACGTTAACGTCGCTCACAGCACTGCACTCCCTGCAGCTTTCTGATGGAGCAGACAGCCCTGTTCCTACCCCCTGCCCCGTTCAGCAGCACCAACTGGGCACACAGTCCTTCTAAGGTCAGGACCCTTCACAGCACAAGGTTCCAAGAGGAGCCAGGGAATTCATTCCCAATGCCAGGGAGGAGCAGTTGGCAAGCACTGAATCCACATGTTCAGGGCTCTCCATTCCCAGAAACCTCCTGGGCACCGGCTGCTTCAGGAGGCACCAGGACAGGATCTGACAGAACCCTAAAGAACCGGAGGCCCTGACATGGAGATGAAACTCCGAGCACTGACTGCAGAGAAGCAGACACAGACAGACCTGATCTGGGCGTAGAGCATAGTTTCCTCTCCGGTGGAAGAAGCACCGGGCACTGCAATGGGTGAACAGCAGCAGCTTCGTTCCTTACAGAAAGAGAGACACGCAGGCAGCTCCAAGTAGAGAGAGCACCTGTCTCCTCCACGTCCTGCTGGGGAGTGAGGGCAGAGTGTGCTTGACCCTGGGGAGTACAGCGGTCTCCTAGGAAACAGGTCCGTGTCACAATGGGTGACATCACAAAGGCCACGCCCAGTAGCCGGCATCTCCCATCCATCCCCTAATCCGGATCCCTGGAGCACCCATTGGCCACCAGACATTGCTGCCTTTCCCAGAAAGCTGGTGAAGGGCCTAGAGGTGACATCAAAAGAGGAGGAGCTGAAGTCACTGGGTCTGTTCAGCCTAGAGGAGACTGAGGGGGGATCTCGTGGCTGTTCACTGCCTTCTCACAAGGGAGGGAGGGGAAAGAGGTGCTGAGCTCGTCTCTCTTGTGACCTATGATAGGACTCGAGGGAATGGCAGGGAGATGTGCCAGGGAGGTCTGGACTGGCTGTTAGGAAGAGGTTCCTCACCCAGTGGTGTTGGAGCACTGGAGCAGCTCCCCAGGAAGCAATCACCACACCCAGCACCACTGGTTATGGCCCCCGACGTATAGCACTTGTCGTGCTCATTATCTCCCTCCTATGAAACCCCTTATACAGCCCTTGTTGCACCCTTTATCGTGCTTATGGAGTACCCTATAGAGCTCCTATTGTGCCCTCTAAGCTTCCGCAATATACCTGCCTATAGGGCACTAATTGCTCCTTGTGTAGTCCTTATGAAGCTCCCTTTAGGGCCCCTATCGAGATCCCTATGTCCCTCATATGGAGTCCCTTATACACCCACACCCTTTATCGTCCTTATCAAGCCCCCTATAGAGCTCCTATTATCCCCCTGATTACCCAATATGAATCCCCCCATGTAGGGCACATATCACGCCTTCTGTACCCCATATCAATCCCTCTATAGGACCCCTATCACGCACTCTGTCGCCGCCATGGAACAAAAATAGTGCTCCTATCATGGCCAGTTAATCCCTCACATGGAGTCGCCTCTATAGCACCTATCTGGCCCTTTGTCTACACTATGGAGCACTCTATAGAGCCCCTATTGCACTCCCTATCTCCCTTCTAAGCTCCCCTTACACAGCCCCTATTGCACCCTCTATCAAGATCATGGAGCCCCTATTGCACCCCCAAAGTTCCCGCTATGGAGCCGCCTGTACAGCACTTATCACACCCTCTGTACCCCGTATTAATCACCCTCTAGAGACCCTATCACTCACTGTGTCATCCACATGCAAACCCCTATAGAGCTCTGATCACCGACCATAAATCCATCCTATGAAATCCTATCTAGAGATCCTATTTCTCTTTGTCTCCCTATGGAACCCTCTAGAGAGCCCCTCTGGCGCTCCCTTTCTCCTTCCTAGGGAGCCCCTTATATAGTTCCTCTTATGCCCTATATCCTGCTTATGGAGCCCCTTATAGAACCCCTATTACGTCCCCTAGGTTCCCGCTATGGAGCCCCCTCTTGAGCCCCTGTGTACCCTGTATACAGCCCCCCACCCCTTGCCCCGAGCTGCCATCACACCCTGTGTCACTCCTATGGGATCTCCTATAGAGCTCCTATCAGGGCCAATAAATCCCACACAAGCAGCCCCCTCTAGAATCCCTGTCTCGTTCTTTGTATCCCCTATGGAGCCCTCTTTAGAGCACTTATCACACACTCTGTGCCTCGAATGAATCCCCCTGCAGAGCCCTTGTCACTCTCTGTCACCCACATGCAATCCCCTATAGAGTTTCTATTCCAGCCATTAAATCCCTCACATGGAGCCCCACCAGGAGATCCTATCTGCATCTTTGTCTCCACTATGGAGCACTCTACAGACCCATACCACGCTCCCTATGTCCCTCTTATTGAGCCCCTTGTATATCCCCTTTCACACCCTCTACCCTGCTTATGGTGCCCCCTACAGAGTCCCTATTTTTCCCCTTAGGTCCTGCTAGGGAGCCCCCTGTGCAGCACTTGTTGCGTCCTTTGTTCCTTGTATGCAGCACTCTCTAAAGCCTTTATTGTCACCTGTGTTGCCCCCATGGAAACCCCTATAGAGCTCCTATGACGGCAGATAAGTCCTGCACGTTGGACCCCCTGTAGAGCCCTTATCTTGCTCCTTTTGACCTTTATGGACATAGGGAGCATGAAAGAGGTCTTTAGAGTACAACACACTGGAGACAAAGAGCCAGAGAGAGACTGAAGATAGAACTCCATATGAGGGACTTGGTGGTCGGGATAGGAGCTCCATAGGGGACTGCATGTGGGCGACACAGGGTGCGATAGGGGCTCTAGAGGGGGATTCATATGGGGCACAGTGGGTGCAATAAGTGCTGTGCAGGGGCTCCATATCAGGAAGTTACGGGTAGCGATGGGAGCTCTGTAGGGGGCTTCATAAGTGGGATATCGGGTGTGATAGGGGCTGTGTAAGGGGCTCCATTGGAAGGACATACAGAGCACGACAGGGGCTCTCTAGAGGTTTCCATAGAGGAGACCAAAGGTAAGATAGGGGCACCAGAGGGGGCTCCATATGTGGGAGTTATTTCCCGTGATAGGAGTTCTATAGGGGATTCCATGGGAGCACCACAGGGCGCGATGGGAGCTCTAGAGGGGGCATCATACAGGGTGCACACGGCGTGATAAGGGCTATACAGAATTTTGAAGAGAAGGGTTCTCCAAAAATGGAAATAAATGCCTTCTGCTCTTCTAGTGGATTACCATTTAATTCACTGCTGGAGAATTTGCCAAACTTGAGCCGTGCAGGTGATGGACCAATCAGGGTGCCAAGTGCGGATAAATATATAAGGTAGAATTAAAAATAATAGCAGTGAAAGTGTAAGTGGACTGTTTTCAGAAAGCAGTCGGTGGATTCTTTGCTGTATTTGTTGAGGGTATCTCTTTTTCTTTGATATGTTCACATTTCCAACTGTGGAATAGAGGTGGGGAGGGTTTGTGTTGGATGAGACCTTAAGAAGAGCAGTGCTAAATAACTTCATAGGCTTAAGGAACCGGACTTAGAGTTAAATCATAAATAGAGGAGACTCCACATAGAAATTGCAAACATTTTTCTCATTTCTTTTTGTGCAGGGTGTGGGCACTGTGGTCCTTGGGAAGCTGGAGTCGGGCTCTGTTTGCAAAGGACAGCAGCTTGTGATGGTGCCACACGAGGTGTGGTAAGGTTTAGATACTGAAGGATGTTGCTACCCTAAAAAAGAGCTGGGTTGTGCATAGTTTACTTCCTCAGCATTCAGAACTCGGGTTGTCTCTCCTTAGCAAACTTGGCTGCTGGACTAGGAATCATCGTAGTTTATTTGACCTGTGTTTTGTTTTGCATTTGTGGAGTTGACCCACAAACCCTTTTTCTTTTCCCTGCTGGGGGTTATTCTTACTCAAAACATTCCTCCTTTTTTCCCTTCATTTCTTTTGTTTTCCTTTCTCCAGAGGGAAATAGGAAAAGGAATAGAGGCAGAGAGTAGAGAGTGCTTTGCTGTGAAAGACCTAAAGTTTGCTTTGGCTGAGAACAGGTTTTTTGTGTGGGTAGGTAGCTGTTCCATCCTGTAAGAGCACTGTTTGGAATCGTTGTGCTGCCCTGAAGAACCTGAAATTATAGAAATGAAGGCTGTGAAAACATAGTTGGGGAGAGGAAGTGGACGAGAACAGTGTAATAACTGATGGTGGTGTTTGTTTCCAGTGGTTTCTTACAGAAGGGGTTTGGAAATGTTCTGATCTGTCCATGTCACCTGGAGGTCAGCTGACACACTTTTTCCAGTTCTGGAGGCTGAGGCAGTTGGCTGGAAAATGCCTCAAAACTCAAATGTACAACAAATGTGCAGCTTATTGAAGGTTGGTGTTGCCTATTCAAAACCTGTTAAATGAGATTGACTTCCTCAAGAGGTGCTGAAAGCTCAAACTGAACTCAGACAGTTTGAGGTGATGCTTTTCAGTTTTCAAGGTGATTTTACAGACAGTGACATTTATAGAACTATACATAAAACTATGATAATGTAATAAATTGTAAATGGCTTTAACTAAGCCCTTGCAGAGTTTGCATTCAGTAAATAGCCAGTGCTGTTGATGACACACTGGTCTTTCTTTTATTTCTTTGGCAGCTAAGGAAGATTGAACAAAAATGTCAGGAACTCGCAAAAATAGACCTCTTACTGAAACGTTACTAAGGGGACAGGTACATTTGGACTTGATGATCTCAGAGGTCTTTTCCAACCAGATGATTCTATGATTGTGTGTCACTTGAAGGTAGAAAAGACAGAAATTGGATGGAGCTACGTTCCTGGTCATTCCACGCCATTTAGGCCAAATGCTGATCGAGCTCAAGTTGAACAGGGCTTTTGTTCTCCCATCAGTGAGTGATGCTTCCCAAAGCAGTTTATTGCTTGCTTTCTTTCCTTCTTTTAAAGGTTCACTAGGGACCCTACTATACATCTTCTATCACGACCCATAAGTCCCTCCTCTGAGCCCTCCATAAAGCCTCTGTCGCACCCTGTGTTGCCTCTATGGAGTCCCCTTAAGAGCTCCTCTTGTGCCCCATAATTCCCTCATATGCAGCACCCTCCAGAGCCCCTACCTAGCTCTTTGTCTCCCCTATAGAGCCCCTTATTGCCCTCCTTAAGTCCCTCCTAGAGAGCCTCCTATAGAGCACTTACCTCACCCTGTGTACACCCTAAAGAGTCCCCTATAGAGCTCCCATTGTGTCCCCCAAGGCCTCCCTTTGGAGCCTATTTTTAGAGACCATGTCTCACCCTGTATCGTGCTTATGGGGCCTCCTATAGAGCCCCTATTGTGCCCCATATGTCTCTGCTGTGGAGCCCACTACAGAGCATGTATTGCACCCTGTTTATCCCATATAGAGGCCATAAAGGCCCCTATCGTGCCCTGTGTTGCCCCTATGGAACCCCCCTATACAGCTTATATTGGGCACCATATCTCCCTCATATGGGCCCTCTCTAGAGCCCCTGTCTCGCTCTTTGCCTCCCCTCTGGAGCTCTCTATAAAGCCCCTATCATGCTCCCTTATGTGCCTCCTATGGAGTCCCTTATACAGCCCCTGTAGCGCCCTGTATGGCGCTTATGGGGCCCCCTATGGAGACCCTCTCGCACCCCGTAAGTCCCCAATATGGAGACCTCTATAGAGCTCACAAGCTCTCGTCCTCCTGGGGGCATCAACCACCCTGACATCTGCTAGAAGAGCAGAGAACAAGCTCCATCCTGGCACTCCCTGCAAACCAACTCCTGCAGGAAGCCCACCCTTCACATCCCCCCAGGGGCCAGCACAGACCCTCTGCCCACCTCGGGCCCCCGCCCGGACCCCAGTCCCCAGCTGACCCAGCGTCAGGTTTGCTGGTGAAGGCACAGGCACAGCCCAAGCACACCAGGTCTGGGCGAGGTGCAGACACTCCCAAAGCCTCTCACACACCTTACTCCTGCCGGTGCCCCAAGCACGTGGTTGTCAGGACACACAGACCCCCACTCACCCCAGGAGCTGCACTGGGACCCACGTCTGTACCTGGCACCCCAAGCCAGGGGCACCCACACACTCTGCTTGACTCCAGCAGCTGCACCCAGACCACCCACACCAGCCCCCCAGTAGCTGGTTCATAATCCTTCCAGTTCACACAGCACAGAGGGAGGTTACGCAGAGAGACTATTAAGGAAAGGTTTAATAAGAAGGTAAAGGGAAACAGGACAGGGATAATCTGTGTCCTACTCCCGATCGATGGTCTCCACAGGGCCTACAAAGTCATCAATGAAAACTTCTTCCACCAGACTGGAAGGAGCAAATCCTCTTCTGCCATCGCTCAGCTCTCCAAACTATGAACTGTCTTCATGCAGAGCTTCAAAGCTGTTTAAGCCTTAGTGCCTGTTCTCTTATGTCTAACAGGTCTCTCTGTACCTGTCCCAGGTGGGTTCGAAGATGGATGTTCATCTGGATGGCAGAATCTCTCTGCTCAGCCACCTGCATGAGTTGACTTCTCAGTAGAGCGTTTTCAGCTTCCACCTCTTCTATCAAACTCACCTGCCTTCTCAGGTGAGCGTTTTCCTCAGCCAGGTGGGTGTCTGCATTTTTCAGCTCCATGAGCTGCACCTGCAGTGCCTCACACCTTGGGCAGTGGGTGCTCCCATCATAAGAGCCCTCTTCATCTTCAGGCACTGGGGGGGCCTGGAGCTCCTCAGCCACCTCCTGAGTGAAGTTGTCCTGCTCCTCCTGTGCTGTTTCAGTTGTTTCTTCTCCTGCAAGCTAAGGGTAAATATTGTCTGAGATCTCAAGGCCAAGGCTCACCCCGCATCGTTCATGCAGAGGGATGGTGGCAGAAGGGCCAGGAGAAGCGATCTCCTCTGCCAGGGGAATGCCAGCACCCAGCACTGCTGTGGCGTGTGCCAAAGGAACTCTTCGCAGGCAAAAGTTGAAAGCAAACACATTGTTCTTGATGCTATTTTTGTCCTCTATTATTTTTGCCCCTCTATTAACAGCTCTGCACTGTCAGGAAGATCCCTGCCTCAAAACGGGACTTCCTTCTGCTCATCTCCAGACCTCGCAGTTGTTTCCCCACTCAGCCTCTCCCACAGCATCCGTGCCCCTGGCATGGCTGCATCTGCTCGACGCTGCAGCAGCTTCGCTCTCTGCTCGGGGGCAGCCAGCCCTGCTCTGAGGATTGGCTTCCCAGAGCTCCCTGATGAGCTCTGCAATGAGTCCAGTCAGGCACCCAAAAGCATTTCCACAATGACCCGACCACTCCCCAGAGCTGAGACCTGACGGGGTGAAGGGCAGCATCAAAGGTAACATCGACCTCCTGGCACTGCCCAAGGCATCTTCTTTCACGCCAGCCCCCTCTGCTCTGCTGTCTGCCAGCACACGGTACAGAGAAGCGGGCAGAGCTCAGGCTGTTGGGACCCCTTCCTGCCAGCCCTGGGCACTAGCAATGCCTCAGCACCTCTGGAGGAGCCTCAAAAGCAGCCCCCAATATCCCACACAAGGAAAGAGTCAAGAAGACCAGTCCTTGCCTATCTGGGGTCGGGCTGGCGTCAGTCGATCGCTGCTGGTGTGCACCTGGCCCAGGAGTGCCCAGGAGTTCCCTGAGGGCACGGCTTCCCCAGCAGCCCAGCCCTTGGCAGCATTTACCTGGGTACGGTCAGGCTCCTGGTGTGATCCAGCTGAACGCTCCACGTCCCACTGGAACTCTGCCTTCTCACTCTCCAGATGCTCCTGAGTCTTACGAAGGCTCTCCAGGTCTTGTTGGAACTGCGCCTTCTCCTCCTTCCGCTGCTCCTGAGCCGTACAAACCTTCTCCATGCCCTGCTGGAATTGAAGCTTCTCCCCCTCCAGCTGCTCCTGGGCATTATGAAGGTTCTCCAGGTCTTCCTCAAAGTTCGCTTTATCACTCTCTAGCTGGTCCTGGATGTTCTCCGTGTCCTGCTGCAACTCTGACTTTTCCCCTTCCAGCTGCTTCTGGGTCGCATCAAGGCTCTCCCGGTCGAGCTGGAAGGAGACTTCCTTCAGCTGCAGCTCCTCTCGCTGCTGTTTGAGATCCTGCCACCCTCCTTGGAGCAGCTCCTCTTGCTGGGCCAGTTGAGCCTCCTTCTCTGCCACCTCCTTCTCACATACTGCCGGCTCCTCCTGTGTCGTCCTCTCTTCGGGTGTTTCTGGCACCTCTGACACTTCTTCCTGTTGCTCTTTGTTGCCACCTTCAATTCTTATATCCTCAATGCTTTCTTCCCTCTTTCTAATACAGCACATCTGCCAGCAGCAAAGAAGTCCAGCTGCTGCAGATGCAGCACAGCTGAAAATGCCATGAGGGCAGAAAAGGCTTCCACACATTCTTAGCTGATCCTTAGAAGGAGAAAGAGAAACCATGGTCAAACTTCCAGAGGGAAGGTAACAGGAAGGCTAAAGTTCCATAAATGCCTTCAGGTATTTCTGGTTGCACCAACAGGCTGGTTTTCCAGCCACTCTGCAAATTGCCATCTCTGCTCCACCAGCAGAGCACACCACGAGAGCCTCGCCTGAGACCAGGGACCCCTGGACACTGCTCACCAGGGGACTCATCACTCTCCCCTTCATGCTCAAAACAACTTCCCCTTCTTGCGGTGCGTGCTCCCACGATGCCCGCTGGCGTTGCTGAATGCACACACTTTGTTTTCCTTCAGATCATACAAACAAACAGCCAAGGACACTCAGCTCAATCTCCTTCTTCCTGTCAGGGAATCCACCTTGTGCCTCTGGCCAGGACAAACAACCCTCAGTGGACACATCTTTCTAAGGCCAGGCACGTTCACAACACGAGGTTCCCAGAGCAGGCAGAGAATTCCTTCCCAGTGCCCAAGAAGAGCAGTCACCAAGCACTCGCTCCAGATGTTTGGGCTTCCCTACACCCAGCAAGGTCCTTTCTGGGGATCGGCTGCTTCAGGACTCCACCAGAAGAGAGACCAGGTCAACCCCCAAGTGACCGAGCCCCCAGGTTCTGCAGGGACAGACTTGACTGTGTGCTGGGTCCCTGCCTTCTCCACCTCCCGCATGGATTGCTGACGCTGCCAAACCCCAAAAGCAGTGGAAATCAACACTGGAACTAAAAAGCATCCTGACAGAGCACAGAGGAAACGATCACAAAGATAAACTGGAATGGAACTTCAGCAGCCAGGCCAGGATGGCTTCCTCCAAGCCATGGAGTCAGCGATGCAGCACTCGGCAAACAAATACAGTTGGGGTGAAGGAGCTCTGGGCAAGGCTGCCATGGGTAAAGCAAAATGGGACCACCTGGGCTTGGAACATCTCCCATGTGGAAAACCAGGAGCACAGGCTCTGCCTCATAGGAGGCACAGGGTGGGAGGTGAGAGACCCCTTAGAAACTGGAGGCCCTAACACGGAGATGAAACTCCAGCAATGACTGCACAGAAGCAGACACGGCCAGAGCTGACCTTCCCTGGGCCAGAGCTGACCTTCCTTGGGTCAGAGCTGACTTACCTCTCCGGCAGAACCGGCACCGGGCGCTGCGAATATGGAACGGCAGCTGTTTTGTTTCCTACACAAGGCAAAGCACAGGCAGCTCCCAGCAGAGGGACCACCTGCCTCCTCCAGATCCCACTGGAGAGTGAGACCAGAGGGTGCTTCACCCTGTAGGGCAGACTGGTGATGATGACATCACAGAGGATGACATCACAAAGGCCATGGTCACTGCCCTGCGTGTGATTGGTCCTCAAGGCTCTGCACCCCCCCACTCCAGATCCTCGCAGCATCCATAGTCACCAGGCTTTGCAGCCTTTCCCACCCCCCTCTCCCAGGCCTCACTGGTGGAACCCATCAAAAACGTCATCACGAGAGGGGAGAGCCCCAACACACGACTCGGTAGCTACAAACACCCAGAGACAGGGATGGGCCAGGCAAGCAAGAGCTCAGACTGGGGGGTTTGTGAAACAGAAATAGATTCAGAAAGTTTACGCTGCCCTGCAGAATGAAGTTGGTGTTTAAATACATCTTTTACGCCTTTCCCTTTGGGAGCTGAGAGGGAAGGGGATTTTATTGCTAAATGTTCCTGTGCAGCAGTTGCTTTCCTGCACATTCTGTGCAGGTGAGAGGGTGGAAGAGATCTGGCAACAGGGGGCACGGGTGAGACCTGTGGAAATAAACCCTCCTACAGCCCCGTTATCCCAGGGCTTCCCAAACAGTTTACAGAACACACCCAAAGCCCACAAACCACCCCTCGGAACAGACCAACATTCAGATGTGGCATTGAATAGACAGGAATAATGCCCCAGAAACCTTTCACAACCATCGCCTCCGCGCTGAGCCAGCCCTCGCTCCAGAGGGCAGAGGATCCATTGGTTTGAGCTGCTTTGTGTTCTGTTCTGATAGTTCTCTAAAATACTGACCTTTTCTTCAAAGCTTCAATGTGCACTCAGAAGGTTTTCACCGTTGAGAGTAAAACTCCACATGAGACTACAGAGCCAAGGACCCGTGTGGGGACAGTGCGAGGGCAAAACAAGGGCTTTGGGCACACACCTCCTTTTCCTTTTTTGCCCCAAATGAGCCTAATTTAATTGTTGCAGTGAGAGAGGGAAGAAGTTTCCATGGGGAAGAGATTCCTCTTTCTCAGAGATTAACTCCAGCCTTTATATTGAGAAGAAAGACCTGGCCCCACTGCACCAGGCCCTGCCTTCTCCCCCCTTTCCGATTTAATGTGCTCGCACTGTGCCTGCTCTCAAAGGTCGATCCCTGGTGCTGCCCCAGACAAAGCCACACATGGTGGGGTAAAAACCACAAGCTGTTCAGCAGCAAAACATGGCTTTACAGCAGTTTCGGCAGCCAAGGCTGCTCATGGGGCACAAACACGGTGGGATGTTCCTGTGAACAGTGAGGCACAGTCACACAATTCTCAGAGCCCACGTTCATGGACAGAAGAATGTCCTGTCAACATCCAGCACCAGCAGGCACTGCCAGGGCTGGGATGGGCCAGCACCTCCTGCAGAGTCCAACACTGGCAGGAGACCAATCTGCAGATCCCCTCACCCCAAAGATGGGGTCCCTCAGCCACCTCTCATGAGCCTTGTTCCCCAGCCCCTTCCCCCCTTTCCTACAGCCCTGACAGAGACCCTGTTCCACTCCTCCATCCCAGTGCAGATCGGCTCCCGGCTGGGTTTCTCCGGCCCGGCGCACCCTGGCCCAGCGTGGATATCGCAGAGATCAGCCTGGAACCCTGCAGGAACCCACACGGAGATAACGGGAACAGTTTGGGGCCACTCAGGGCCGTGGGATCTGATTGCTCTGAGCCTGGTGCTTGGGGTCCAAGTCTCCCTGGTGTCCCTGCACCCCCAGTCCAGTCAGAGTGACACCAAAAATGCAGGCAAATTAACTCTCTAAGACTCATTTTGGCGTCTGAGAAAGCAGCTTCCTTTATTTCAGCACTGGATGCAGGAGGGAATGATTTCCACCGACCATGCGGGGACAGAAGATATTTCCCACTTACAGGCAAACACATAAATGTTGTGAGAAATCTCACGCTTATTCTATTTCTTGCCAAGCACTACTTTTAATGTTGTTCTGCACTTCACAACAGCCAAATCTCTGCTGATTGGAGCTTTGGAGCCAGCTCTGTCTGACTTTGTGCTTTAGACAGGGAAAGGCTGCAAACAGGCGATGAGAGAGCAAAGCACGTCTCTTCAGCACATACCACAGAATCCTTTACGTTGGAAGAGACCTTTAAGATCAAGTCCAATCATAAACGTGACACTGCCAAGTTCAGCACTAAAACACGTTTCCAAGTGCCACAACTGCCCATCTTCAAAGAAACCTTCATGGATGGGGACTCAACCCCCGTCCCTGGGCAGCCTCTGCCAGTGGCCGACAACCCTTCTGGAAAAGAACTTTTTCCTAATATCCAAGCTAAACCTGCCCTGGGGTAACTTGGGGCCGTTTCCCCTCATCACAACACAAGGTGTTGGAGAATGGCTGTGGGAGCGTGGACATGGCTCAAAGGAGGAGCTCTGTGAATTGGCCCTGACAGAAATCAACTGAGCTGGGCTGTGATGAGAAGGTACTGAGGACTTTGCCAAGTCACGCTGACAAGGAGGGAGGCAGTGAGAAAATCCCCAAGAGAGGGTCAAGAAGACCTTGTGACTGTAGAGATAAACAACTTAGGGAAGTAGGCCAGGACGAGACCTGGACCCGAGCACATAGCAGTAGCTGCAAGTAGGAGGAGCAAGTAGGAGGCACATGTACCTTTAGAGCTCAGCCAATGATTGCAAGTAGGAGGGGCATGATAGTGTAACTTTTAGAGTTAAGTTAATGATTATAGGGCTTTTGGAGCCAAGCCAAAGATTATTAGACAAGTGTACGTAAGGGGCAATGATTGATAGACAAGCCAATGATTGGTAGACAAGTAGACATGAGTTAAGTAGACATGGGTTATGGTGTAGCTGTGAATGAGCTTCGCAATCAACCAGAACTTGCTTTACCACTCACATTGAGTCTATTCCATGGTTCTCCTCGCTCGTTACAGGAGCCCAATGGCAGCAGGTCCCTGCCCGGCGCCGCAGGAGACTCTGCCCAGTTTCAGCCTCAGCATTTTACACCTGCCTGCAAGCAAGCATGCAGCTTGTTCCTGAGGGCAAGCACACATGCAGTTTCTGCAGGTATGCAGCCCTTTTATGCCTGCAAGCAATGATGCATTTCAAGTGTGCAAGCGTGCGAGTAGCCCTTCACAGCTGCACAGAAGCAGGAAGCCATGCATTTAATGCCTGCACACCAGCACGCACACAAGCACCCAGTAAATGCTTGTAAGCACCTATGAATGTGGTTTATGCTTTCATTGGAGCATGCAACCATGCAGTTTCTGCCTGCAGTCAAGAAAGCATGCAATTTATGCATGCAAGCACTCCTTGCATGCCTGCACACATGCAACTCAGGACATCCGATGAGTCTCTGCATCTTTATTATTCCTACAAATCAGCACCTATTTGCAAACACCCTCAGCCAGCGCCTGATGTTGCTGGTGTTGCTTCACCACATTTCAATCCAAGTGGATTTGAATAACTTTCTAAACCTAAGAGAAGATGTCCCTGAGCGCTCGCCTTATCCAGCAGCCGGGCCCTTGGTAGTATTTGCCCGGTTTTGGTCACGCTGCTGGAGTGTTTCAGTGGAGCAATGCACGTCCCACTGTGCCTTCTCCCTTTCCAGCTACTCCTGAAATACACCAAGGTTCTCACACTCCTTCAGGAGGGAGACTTTCTCCAGGCGAAGCTCCTCACGCTCCCGGTCCAGATCCTCGTACCGTCTCTTGAGATGCTCCTCTTTTTGGGCCAACTGGTATTTCTTCAGTGCCAGCTTATTAATCATCATCTTCACTCTATCAGACACTTGATCCTGGTCTGCTTTTGGCTTCATTGCTCGTTTCTTTATCTGGGAATAGATCCACCAGCAGCCCAGAATTCCCACCGCTCCGGGTATGGCATAGCACAGGACATCACGGAATCGTAAAGGCATGGTTGGGATTCTAAGCTTATCTCTAGAAGGAGAAAGAGAAATCAGGGTCAGGTGGTCATGGGGAGGGGAATGAGAAGGCTAAAGTTCCATAAATGCCTCCAGGTGCTCCTGTGAGCAGCAGCAGCAGCTTGGTTTTCCAGCCTCTCTGCACATCCCCATGTCTGCTCCACCAGCAGAGCACACAACAGGAGCCTCACCTGAGACCAGGGATACCTGGACATGGCATACCAGGATACTCACCACTCTCACCTCACCTTGACACTTAAAACACTTTCCCCTCCTTTCTGTCAGTGATTCCCTGCTGCCCACTCACGTTGTAACAATTCCTGTAGAACCACCCCAAGAGCTGTCTCTCAATGAGACCATGACCTCACGTTAACGTCGCTCACAGCACTGCACTCCCTGCAGCTTTCTGATGGAGCAGACAGCCCTGTTCCTACCCCCTGCCCCGTTCAGCAGCACCAACTGGGCACACAGTCCTTCTAAGGTCAGGACCCTTCACAGCACAAGGTTCCAAGAGGAGCCAGGGAATTCGTTCCCAATGCCAGGGAGGAGCAGTTGGCAAGCACTGAATCCACATGTTCAGGGCTCTCCATTCCCAGAAACCTCCTGGGCACCGGCTGCTTCAGGAGGCACCAGGACAGGATCTGACAGAACCCTAAAGAACCGGAGGCCCTGACATGGAGATGAAACTCCGAGCACTGACTGCAGAGAAGCAGACACAGACAGACCTGATCTGGGCGTAGAGCATAGTTTCCTCTCCGGTGGAAGAAGCACCGGGCACTGCAATGGGTGAACAGCAGCAGCTTCGTTCCTTACAGAAAGAGAGACACGCAGGCAGCTCCAAGTAGAGAGAGCACCTGTCTCCTCCACGTCCTGCTGGGGAGTGAGGGCAGAGTGTGCTTGACCCTGGGGAGTACAGCGGTCTCCTAGGAAACAGGTCCGTGTCACAATGGGTGACATCACAAAGGCCACGCCCAGTAGCCGGCATCTCCCATCCATCCCCTAATCCGGATCCCTGGAGCACCCATTGGCCACCAGACATTGCTGCCTTTCCCAGAAAGCTGGTGAAGGGCCTAGAGGTGACATCAAAAGAGGAGGAGCTGAAGTCACTGGGTCTGTTCAGCCTAGAGGAGACTGAGGGGGGATCTCGTGGCTGTTCACTGCCTTCTCACAAGGGAGGGAGGGGAAAGAGGTGCTGAGCTCGTCTCTCTTGTGACCTATGATAGGACTCGAGGGAATGGCAGGGAGATGTGCCAGGGAGGTCTGGACTGGCTGTTAGGAAGAGGTTCCTCACCCAGTGGTGTTGGAGCACTGGAGCAGCTCCCCAGGAAGCAATCACCACACCCAGCACCACTGGTTATGGCCCCCCACGTATAGCACTTGTCGTGCTCATTATCTCCCTCCTATGAAACCCCTTATACAGCCCTTGTTGCACCCTTTATCGTGCTTATGGAGTACCCTATAGAGCTCCTATTGTGCCCTCTAAGCTTCCGCAATATACCTGCCTATAGGGCACTAATTGCTCCTTGTGTAGTCCTTATGAAGCTCCCTTTAGGGCCCCTATCGAGATCCCTATGTCCCTCATATGGAGTCCCTTATACACCCACACCCTTTATCGTCCTTATGAAGCCCCCTATAGAGCTCCTATTATCCCCCTGATTACCCAATATGAATCCCCCCATGTAGGGCACATATCACGCCTTCTGTACCCCATATCAATCCCTCTATAGGACCCCTACCACGCACTCTGTCGCCGCCATGGAACACAAATAGTGCTCCTATCATGGCCAGTTAATCCCTCACATGGAGTCGCCTCTATAGCACCTATCTGGCCCTTTGTCTACACTATGGAGCACTCTATAGAGCCCCTATCGTGCTCCCTATCTCCCTTCTAAGGTCCCCTTACACAGCCCCTATTGCACCTTCTATCGAGATCATGGAGCCCCTATTGCACCCCCAAAGTTCCCGCTATGGAGCCCCCTGTACAGCACTTATCTCACCCTCTGTACCCCGTATTAATCACCCTCTAGAGACCCTATCATGCACTGTGTCACCCACATGCAAACCCCTACAGAGCTCTGATCACCGACCATAAATCCATCCTATGAAATCCTATCTAGAGATCCTATTTCTCTTTGTCTCCCTATGGAACCCTCTAGAGAGCCCCTCTGGCGCTCCCTTTCTCTTTCCTAGGGAGCCCCTTATATAGTTCCTCTTATGCCCTATATCCTGCTTATGGAGCCCCTTATAGAACCCCTATTACGTCCCCTAGGTTCCCGCTATGGAGCCCCCTCTTGAGCCCCTGTGTACCCTGTATACAGCCCCCCACCCCTTGCCCCGAGCTGCCATCACACCCTGTGTCACTCCTATGGGATCTGCTATAGAGCTCCTATCAGGGCCAATAAATCCCACACAAGCAGCCCCCTCTAGAATCCCTGTCTCGTTCTTTGTATCCCATATGGAGCCCTCTTTAGAGCACTTATCACACACTCTGTGCCTCGAATGAATCCCCCTGCAGAGCCCTTGTCACTCTCCGTCACTCACATGCAATCCCCTATAGAGTTTCTATTCCAGCCATTAAATCCCTCATATGGAGCCCCACCAGGAGATCCTATCTGCA
This sequence comes from Tapera naevia, assembly GCA_033556795.1. Taxonomy (NCBI): domain Eukaryota; kingdom Metazoa; phylum Chordata; class Aves; order Cuculiformes; family Neomorphidae; genus Tapera; species Tapera naevia. The sequence goes on from JAUMJJ010000223.1 coordinate 222,381, forward strand.
TCTTTGTCTCCACTATGGAGCACTCTACAGACCCATACCACGCTCCCTATGTCCCTCTTATTGAGCCCCTTGTATATCCCCTTTCACACCCTCTACCCTGCTTATGGTGCCCCCTACAGAGTCCCTATTTTTCCCCTTAGGTCCTGCTAGGGAGCCCCCTGTGCAGCACTTGTTGCGTCCTTTGTTCCTTGTATGCAGCACTCTCTAAAGCCTTTATTGTCACCCGTGTTGCCCCCATGGAAACCCCTATAGAGCTCCTATCACGGCAGATAAGTCCTGCACGTTGGACCCCCTGTAGAGCCCTTATCTTGCTCCTTTTGACCTTTATGGACATAGGGAGCATGATAGAGGTCTTTAGAGTACAACACACTGGAGACAAAGAGCCAGAGAGAGACTGAAGATAGGACTCCATATGAGGGACTTGGTGGTCGGGATAGGAGCTCCATAGGGGACTGCATGTGGGCGACACAGGGTGCGATAGGGGCTCTAGAGGGGGATTCATATGGGGCACAGTGGGTGCAATAAGTGCTGTGCAGGGGGCTCCATATCAGGAAGTTACGGGTAGCGATGGGAGCTCTGTAGGGGGCTTCATAAGTGGGATAACGGGTGTGATAGGGGCTGTGTAAGGGGCTCCATTGGAAGGACATACAGAGCACGACAGGGGCTCTCTAGAGGTTTCCATAGAGGAGACCAAAGGTAAGATAGGGGCACCAGAGGGGGCTCCATATGTGGGAGTTATTGCCCGTGATAGGAGTTCTATAGGGGATTCCATGGGAGCACCACAGGGCGCGATGGGAGCTCTAGAGGGGGCATCATACAGGGTGCACATGGCGTGATAAGGGCTATACAGAATTTTGAAGAGAAGGGTTCTCCAAAAATGGAAATAAATGCCTTCTGCTCTTCTAGTGGATTACCATTTAATTCACTGCTGGAGAATTTGCCAAACTTGAGCCGTGCAGGTGATGGACCAATCAGGGTGCCAAGTGCGGATAAATATATAAGGTAGAATTAAAAATAATAGCAGTGAAAGTGTAAGTGGACTGTTTTCAGAAAGCAGTCGGTGGATTCTTTGCTGTATTTGTTGAGGGTATCTCTTTTTCTTTGATATGTTCACATTTCCAACTGTGGAATAGAGGTGGGGAGGGTTTGTGTTGGATGAGACCTTAAGAAGAGCAGTGCTAAATAACTTCATAGGCTTAAGGAACCGGACTTAGAGTTAAATCATAAATAGAGGAGACTCCACATAGAAATTGCAAACATTTTTCTCATTTCTTTTTGTGCAGGGTGTGGGCACTGTGGTCCTTGGGAAGCTGGAGTCGGGCTCTGTTTGCAAAGGACAGCAGCTTGTGATGGTGCCACACGAGGTGTGGTAAGGTTTAGATACTGAAGGATGTTGCTACCCTAAAAAAGAGCTGGGTTGTGCATAGTTTACTTCCTCAGCATTCAGAACTCGGGTTGTCTCTCCTTAGCAAACTTGGCTGCTGGACTAGGAATCATCGTAGTTTATTTGACCTGTGTTTTGTTTTGCATTTGTGGAGTTGACCCACAAACCCTTTTCTTTTCCCTGCTGGGGGTTATTCTTACTCAAAACATTCCTCCTTTTTTCCCTTCATTTGTTTTGTTTTCCTTTCTCCAGAGGGAAATAGGAAAAGGAATAGAGGCAGAGAGTAGAGAGTGCTTTGCTGTGAAAGACCTAAAGTTTGCTTTGGCTGAGAACAGGTTTTTTGTGTGGGTAGGTAGCTGTTCCATCCTGTAAGAGCACTGTTTGGAATCGTTGTGCTGCCCTGAAGAACCTGAAATTATAGAAATGAAGGCTGTGAAAACATAGTTGGGGAGAGGAAGTGGACGAGAACAGTGTAATAACTGATGGTGGTGTTTGTTTCCAGTGGTTTCTTACAGAAGGGGTTTGGAAATGTTCCGATCTGTCCATGTCACCTGGACGTCAGCTGACACACTTTTTCCAGTTCTGGAGGCTGAGGCAGTTGGCTGGAAAATGCCTCAAAACTCAAATGTACAACAAATGTGCAGCTTATTGAAGGTTGTTGTTGCCTATTCAAAACCTGTTAAATGAGATTGACTTCCTCAAGAGGTGCTGAAAGCTCAAACTGAACTCAGACAGTTTGAGGTGATGCTTTTCAGTTTTCAAGGTGATTTTACAGACAGTGACATTTATAGAACTATACATAAAACTATAATAATGTAATAAATTGTAAATGGCTTTAACTAAGCCCTTGCAGAGTTTGCATTCAGTAAATAGCCAGTGCTGTTGATGACACACTGGTCTTTCTTTTATTTCTTTGGCAGCTAAGGAAGATTGAACAAAAATGTCAGGAACTCGCAAAAATAGACCTCTTACTGAAACGTTACGAAGGGGACAGGTACATTTGGACTTGATGATCTCAGAGGTCTTTTCCAACCAGATGATTCTATGATTGTGTGTCACTTGAAGGTAGAAAAGACAGAAATTGGATGGAGCTACATTCCTGGTCATTCCACGCCATTTAGGCCAAATGTTGATCGAGCTCAAGTTGAACAGGGCTTTTGTTCTCCCATCAGTGAGTGATGCTTCCCAAAGCAGTTTATTGCTTGCTTTCTTTTCTTCTTTTAAAGGTTCACTAGGGACCCTACTATACATCTTCTATCACGACCCATAAGTCCCTCCTCTGAGCCCTCCATAAAGCCTCTGTCGCACCCTGTGTTGCCTCTATGGAGCCCCCTTAAGAGCTCCTCTTGTGCCCCATAATTCCCTCATATGCAGCACCCTCCAGAGCCCCTACCTAGCTCTTTGTCTCCCCTATAGAGCCCCTTATTGCCCTCCTTAAGTCCCTCCTAGAGAGCCTCCTATAGAGCACTTACCTCACCCTGTGTACACCCTAAAGAGTCCCCTATAGAGCTCCTATTGCGTCCCCCAAGGCCTCCCTTTGGAGCCTATTTTTAGAGACCATGTCTCACCCTGTATCGTGCTTATGGGGCCTCCTATAGAGCCCCTATTGTGCCCCATATGTCTCTGCTGTGGAGCCCACTACAGAGCATGTATTGCACCCTGTTTATCCCATATAGAGGCCATAAGGAGCCCCTATCATGCCCTGTGTTGCCCCTATGGAACCCCCCTATACAGCTTATATTGGGCACCATATCTCCCTCATATGGGCCCTCTCTAGAGCCCCTGTCTCGCTCTTTGCCTCCCCTCTGGAGCTCTCTATATAGCCCCTATCATGCTCCCTTATGTGCCTCCTATGGAGTCCCTTATACAGCCCCTGTAGCGCCCTGTATGGCGCTTATGGGGCCCCCTATGGAGACCCTCTCGCGCCCCGTAAGTCCCCAATATGGAGCCCTCTATAGAGCTCACAAGCTCTCGTCCTCCTGGGGGCATCAACCACCCTGACATCTGCTGGAAGAGCAGAGAACAAGCTCCATCCTGGCACTCCCTGCAAACCAGCTCCTGCAGGAAGCCCACCCTTCACATCCCCCCAGGGGCCAGCACAGACCCTCTGCCCACCTCGGGCCCCCGCCCGGACCCCAGTCCCCAGCTGACCCAGCGTCAGGTTTGCTGGTGAAGGCACAGGCACAGCCCAAGCACACCAGGTCTGGGCGAGGTGCAGACACTCCCAGAGCCTCTCACACACCTCACTCCTGCCGGTGCCCCCAGCACGTGGTTGTCAGGACACACAGACCCCCACTCACCCCAGGAGCTGCACTGGGACCCACATCTGTACCTGGCACCCCAAGCCAGGGGCACCCACACACTCTGCTTGACTCCAGCAGCTGCACCCAGACCACCCACACCAGCCCCCCAGTAGCTGGTTCATAATCCTTCCAGTTCACACAGCACAGAGGGAGGTTACGCAGAGAGACTATTAAGGAAAGGTTTAATAAGAAGGTAAAGGGAAACAGGACAGGGATAATCTGTGTCCTACTCCCGATCGATGGTCTCCACAGGGCCTACAAAGTCATCAATGAAAACTTCTTCCACCAGACTGGAAGGAGCAAATCCTCTTCTGCCATCGCTCAGCTCTCCAAACTATGAACTGTCTTCATGCAGAGCTTCAAAGCTGTTTAAGCCTTAGTGCCTGTTCTCTTATGTCTAACAGGTCTCTCTGTATCTGTCCCAGGTGGGTTCGAAGATGGATGTTCATCTGGATGGCAGAATCTCTCTGCTCAGCCACCTGCATGAGTTGACTTCTCAGTAGAGCGTTTTCAGCTTCCACCTCTTCTATCAAACTCACCTGCCTTCTCAGGTGAGCGTTTTCCTCAGCCAGGCGGGAGTCTGCATTTTTCAGCTCCATGAGCTGCACCTGCAGTGCCTCACACCTTGGGCAGTGGGTGCTCCCATCATAAGAGCCCTCTTCATCTTCAGGCACTGGGGGGGCCTGGAGCTCCTCAGCCACCTCCTGAGTGAAGTTGTCCTGCTCCTCCTGTGCTGTTTCAGTTGTTTCTTCTCCTGCAAGCTAAGGGTAAATATTGTCTGAGATCTCAAGGCCAAGGCTCACCCCGCATCGTTCATGCAGAGGGATGGTGGCAGAAGGGCCAGGAGAAGCGATCTCCTCTGCCAGGGGAATGCCAGCACCCAGCACTGCTGTGGCGTGTGCCAAAGGAACTCTTCGCAGGCAAAAGTTGAAAGCAAACACATTGTTCTTGATGCTATTTTTGTCCTCTATTATTTTTGCCCCTCTATTAACAGCTCTGCACTGTCAGGAAGATCCCTGCCTCAAAACGGGACCTCCTTCTGCTCATCTCCAGGCCTCGCAGTTGTTTCCCCACTCAGCCTCTTCCACAGCATCCGTGCCCCTGGCATGGCTGCATCTGCTCGACGCTGCAGCAGCTTCTCTCTCTGCTCGGGGGCAGCCAGCCCTGCTCTGAGGATTGGCTTCCCAGAGCTCCCTGATGAGCTCTGCAACGAGTCCAGTCAGGCACCCAAAAGCATTTCCACAATGACCCGACCACTCCCCAGAGCTGAGACCTGACGGGGTGAAGGGCAGCATCAAAGGTAACATCGACCTCCTGGCACTGCCCAAGGCATCTTCTTTCACGCCAGCCCCCTCTGCTCTGCTGTCTGCCAGCACACGGTACAGAGAAGCGGGCAGAGCTCAGGCTGTTGGGACCCCCTCCTGCCAGCCCTGGGCACTAGCAATGCCTCAGAACCTCTGGAGGAGCCTCAAAAGCAGCCCCCAATATCCCACACAAGGAAAGAGTCAAGAAGACCAGTCCTTGCCTATCTGGGGTCGGGCTGGCGTCAGTCGATCGCTGCTGGTGTGCACCTGGCCCAGGAGTGCCCAGGAGTTCCCTGAGGGCACGGCTTCCCCAGCAGCCCAGCCCTTGGCAGCATTTACCTGGGTACGGTCAGGCTCCTGGTGTGATCCAGCTGAACGCTCCACGTCCCACTGGAACTCTGCCTTCTCACTCTCCAGATGCTCCTGAGTCTTACGAAGGCTCTCCAGGTCTTGTTGGAACTGCGCCTTCTCCTCCTTCCGCTGCTCCTGAGCCGTACAAACCTTCTCCATGCCCTGCTGGAATTGAAGCTTCTCCCCCTCCAGCTGCTCCTGGGCATTATGAAGGTTCTCCAGGTCTTCCTCAAAGTTCGCTTTATCACTCTCTAGCTGGTCCTGGATGTTCTCCGTGTCCTGCTGCAACTCTGACTTTTCCCCTTCCAGCTGCTTCTGGGTCGCATCAAGGCTCTCCAGGTCGAGCTGGAAGGAGGCTTCCTTCAGCTGCAGCTCCTCTCGCTGCTGTTTGAGATCCTGCCACCCTCCTTGGAGCAGCTCCTCTTGCTGGGCCAGTTGAGCCTCCTTCTCTGGCACCTCCTTCTCACATACTGCCGGCTCCTCCTGTGTCGTCCTCTCTTCGGGTGTTTCTGGCACCTCTGACACTTCTTCCTGTTGCTCTTTGTTGCCACCTTCAATTCTTATATCCTCAGTGCTTTCTTCCCTCTTTCTAATACAGCACATCTGCCAGCAGCAAAGAAGTCCAGCTGCTGCAGATGCAGCACAGCTGAAAATGCCATGAGGGCAGAAAAGGCTTCCACACATTCTTAGCTGATCCTTAGAAGGAGAAAGAGAAACCATGGTCAAACTTCCAGAGGGAAGGTAACAGGAAGGCTAAAGTTCCATAAATGCCTTCAGGTATTTCTGGTAGCACCAACAGGCTGGTTTTCCAGCCACTCTGCAAATTGCCATCTCTGCTCCACCAGCAGAGCACACCACGAGAGCCTCGCCTGAGACCAGGGACCCCTGGACACTGCTCACCAGGGGACTCATCACTCTCCCCTTCATGCTCAAAACAACTTCCCCTTCTTGCGGTGCGTGCTCCCCCGATGCCCGCTGGCGTTGCTGAATGCACACACTTTGTTTTCCTTCAGATCATACAAACAAACAGCCAAGGACACTCAGCTCAATCTCCTTCTTCCTGTCAGGGAATCCACCTTGTGCCTCTGGCCAGGACAAACAACCCTCAGTGGACACATCTTTCTAAGGCCAGGCACGTTCACAACACGAGGTTCCCAGAGCAGGCAGAGAATTCCTTCCCAGTGCCCAAGAAGAGCAGTCACCAAGCACTCGCTCCAGATGTTTGGGCTTCCCTACACCCAGGAAGGTCCTTTCTGGGGATCGGCTGCTTCAGGACTCCACCAGAAGAGAGACCAGGTCAACCCCCAAGTGACCGAGCCCCCAGGTTCTGCAGGGACAGACTTGACTGTGTGCTGGGTCCCTGCCTTCTCCACCTCCCGCATGGATTGCTGACGCTGCCAAACCCCAAAAGCAGTGGAAATCAACACTGGAACTAAAAAGCATCCTGACAGAGCACAGAGGAAACGATCACAAAGATAAACTGGAATGGAACTTCAGCAGCCAGGCCAGGATGGCTTCCTCCAAGCCATGGAGTCAGCGATGCAGCACTCGGCAAACAAATACAGTTGGGGTGAAGGAGCTCTGGGCAAGGCTGCCATGGGTAAAGCAAAACGGGACCACCTGGGCTTGGAACATCTCCCATGTGGAAAACCAGGAGCACAGGCTCTGCCTCATAGGAGGCACAGGGTGGGAGGTGAGAGACCCCTTAGAAACTGGAGGCCCTAACACGGAGATGAAACTCCAGCAATGACTGCACAGAAGCAGACACGGCCAGAGCTGACCTTCCCTGGGCCAGAGCTGACCTTCCTTGGGTCAGAGCTGACTTTCCCTGGGTCAGAGCTGACCTTCCCTGGGTCAGAGCTGACTTTCCCTGGGTCAGAGCTGACTTACCTCTCCGGCAGAACCGGCACCGGGCGCTGCGAATGCTGAACGGCAGCTGTTTTGTTTCCTACACAAGGCAAAGCACAGGCAGCTCCCAGCAGAGGGACCACCTGCCTCCTCCAGATCCCACTGGAGAGTGAGACCAGAGGGTGCTTCACCCTGTAGGGCAGACTGGTGATGATGACATCACAGAGGATGACATCACAAAGGCCATGGTCACTGCCCTGCGTGTGATTGGTCCTCAAGGCTCTGCACCTTTCCCACCCCCCTCTCCCAGGCCTCACTGGTGGAACCCATCAAAAACGTCATCACGAGAGGGGAGAGCCCCAACACACGACTCGGTAGCTACAAACACCCAGAGACAGGGATGGGCCAGGCAAGCAAGAGCTCAGACTGGGGGGTTTGTGAAACAGAAATAGATTCAGAAAGTTTACGCTGCCCTGCAGAATGAAGTTGGTGTTTAAATAGATCTTTTACGCCTTTCCCTTTGGGAGCTGAGAGGGAAGGGGATTTTATTGCTAAATGTTCCTGTGCAGCAGTTGCTTTCCTGCACATTCTGTGCAGATGAGAGGGTGGAAGAGATCTGGCAACACGGGGCACGGGTGAGACCTGTGGAAATAAACCCTCCTACAGCCCCGTTATCCCAGGGCTTCCCAAACAGTTTACAGAACACACCCAAAGCCCACAAACCACCCCTCGGAACAGACCAACATTCAGATGTGGCATTGAATAGACAGGAATAATGCCCCAGAAACCTTTCACAACCATCGCCTCCGCGCTGAGCCAGCCCTCGCTCCAGAGGGCAGAGGATCCATTGGTTTGAGCTGCTTTGTGTTCGGTTCTGATAGTTCTCTAAAATACTGACCTTTTCTTCAAAGCTTCAATGTGCACTCGGAGAGTTTTTCACCGTTGAGAGTAAAACTCCACACGAGGCTACAGAGCCAAGGACCCGTGTGGGGACAGTGCGAGGGCAAAACAAGGGCTTTGGGCACACACCTCCTTTTCCTTTTTTGCCCCAAATGAGCCTAATTTAATTGTTGCTGTGAGAGAGGCAAGAAGTTTCCATGAGGAAGAGATTCCTCTTTCTCAGAGATTAACTCCAGCCTTTATATTGAGAAGAAAGACCTGGCCCCACTGCACCAGGCCCTGCCTTCTCCCCCCTTTCCGATTTAATGTGCTCTCACTGTGCCAGCTCTCAAAGGTCGATCCCTGGTGCTGCCCCAGACAAAGCCACACATGGTGGGGTAAAAACCACAAGCTGTTCAACAGCAAAACATGGCTTTACAGCAGTTTCGGCAGCCAAGGCTGCTCATGGGGCACACACACGGTGGGATGTTCCTGTGAACAGTGAGGCACAGTCACACAATTCTCAGAGCCCACGTTCATGGACAGAAGAATGTCCTGTCAACATCCAGCACCAGCAGGCACTGCCAGGGCTGGGATGGGCCAGCACCTCCTGCAGAGTCCAACACTGGCAGGAGACCAATCTGCAGATTCCCTCACCCCAAAGATGGGGTCCCTCAGCCACCTCTCATGAGCCTTGTTCCCCAGCTCCTTCCCCCCTTTCCTACAGCCCTGACAGAGACCCTGTTCCACTCCTCCATCCCAGTGCAGATCGGCTCCCGGCTGGGTTTCTCCGGCCCGGCGCACCCTGGCCCAGCGTGGATATCGCAGAGATCAGCCTGGAACCCTGCAGGAACCCACACGGAGATAACGGGAACAGTTTGGGGCCACTCAGGGCCGTGGGATCTGATTGCTCTGAGCCTGGTGCTTGGGGTCCAAGTCTCCCTGGTGTCCCTGCACCCCCCAGCCCAGTCAGAGTGACACCAAAAATGCAGGCAAATTAACTCTCTAAGACTCATTTTGGCGTCTGAGAAAGCAGCTTCCTTTATTTCAGCACTGGATGCAGGAGGGAATGATTTCCACCGACCATGCGGGGACAGAAGATATTTCCCACTTACAGGCAAACACATAAATGTTGTGAGAGATCTCATGCTTATTCTATTTCTTGCCAAGCACTACTTTTAATGTTGTTCTGCACTTCACAACAGCCAAATCTCTGCTGATTGGAGCTTTGGAGCCAGCTCTGTCTGACTTTGTGCTTTAGACAGGGAAAGGCTGCAAACAGAGGCGATGAGAGAGCAAAGCACGTCTCTTCAGCACATACCACAGAATCCTTTACGTTGGAAGAGACCTTCAAGATCAAGTCCAATCATAAACGTGACACTGCCAAGTCCAGTGCTAAAACATGTTTCCAAGTGCCACAACTGCCCATCTTCAAAGAGAAACCTTCATGGACGGGGACTCAACGCCCATCCCTGGGCAGCCTCTGCCAGTGGCCGACAACCCTTCTGGAAAAGAACTTTTTCCTAATATCCAAGCTAAACCTGCCCTGGAGTGACTTGGGGCCGTTTCCCCTCATCATAACACAAGGTGTTGGAGAATGGCTGTGGGAGCGTGGACATGGCTCAAAGGAGGAGCTCTGTGAATCGGCCCTGACAGAAATCAACTGAGCTGGGCTGTGATGAAAAGGTACTGAGGACTTTGCCAAGTCACGCTGACAAGGAGGGAGGCAGTGAGAAAATCCCCAAGAGAGGGTCAAGAAGACCTTGTGACTGTAGAGATAAACAACTTAGGGAAGTAGGCCAGGACGAGACCTGGACCCGAGCACATAGCAGTAGCTGCAAGTAGGAGGAGCAAGTAGGAGGCACATGCTAATGTACCTTTAGAGCTCAGCCAATGATTGCAAGTAGGAGGGGCATGATAGTGTAACTTTTAGAGTTAAGTTAATGATTATAGGGCTTTTGGAGCCAAGCCAAAGATTATTAGACAAGTGTACGTAAGGGGCAATGATTGATAGACAAGCCAATGATTGATAGACAAGTAGACATGAGTTAAGTAGACATGGGTTATGGTGTAGCCGTGAATGAGCTTCGCAATCAACCAGAACTTGCTTTACCACTCACATTGAGTCTATTCCATGGTTCCCCTCGCTCGTTACAGGAGCCCAATGGCAGCAGGTCCCTGCCCGGCGCCGCAGGAGACTCTGCCCAGTTTCAGCCTCAGCATTTTACGCCTGCCTGCAAGCAAGCATGCAGCTTGTTCCTGAGGGCAAGCACACATGCAGTTTCTGCAGGTATGCAGCCCTTTTATGCCTGCAAGCAATGATGCATTTCAAGTGTGCAAGCGTGCGAGTAGCCCTTCACAGCTGCACAGAAGCAGGAAGCCATACATTTAATGCCTGCACACCAGCATGCACACAAGCACCCAGTAAATGCTTGTAAGCACCTATGAATGTGGTTTATGCTTTCATTGGAGCATGCAACCATGCAGTTTCTGCCTGCAGTCAAGAAAGCATGCAATTTATGCATGCAAGCACTCCTTGCATGCCTGCACACATGCAACTCAGGACATCCGATGAGTCTCTGCATCTTTATTATTCCTACAAATCAGCACCTATTTCCAAACACCCTCAGCCAGCGCCTGATGTTGCTGGTGTTGCTTCACCACATTTCAATCCAATTGGATTTGAATAACTTTCTAAACCTAAGAGAAGATGTCCCTGAGCGCTCGCCTTATCCAGCAGCCGGGCCCTTGGTAGTATTTGCCAGGTTTTGGTCACGCTGCTGGTGCGTTTCAGTGGAGCAATGCACGTCCCACTGTGCCTTCTCCCTTCCCAGCTACTCCTGAAATACACCAAGGTTCTCACACTCCTTCAGGAGGGAGACTTTCTCCAGGCGAAGCTCCTCACGCTCCCGGTCCAGATCCTCGTACCGTCTCTTGAGATGCTCCTCTTTTTGGGCCAACTGGTATTTCTTCAGTGCCAGCTTATTAATCATCATCTTCACTCTATCAGACACTTGATCCTGGTCTGCTTTTGGCTTCATTGCTCGTTTCTTTATCTGGGAATAGATCCACCAGCAGCCCAGAATTCCCACCGCTCCGGGTATGGCATAGCACAGGACATCACGGAATCGTAAAGGCATGGTTGGGATTCTAAGCTTATCTCTAGAAGGAGAAAGAGAAATCAGGGTCAGGTGGTCATGGGGAGGGGAATGAGAAGGCTAAAGTTCCATAAATGCCTCCAGGTGCTCCTGTGAGCAGCAGCAGCAGCTTGGTTTTCCAGCCTCTCTGCACATCCCCATGTCTGCTCCACCAGCAGAGCACACAACAGGAGCCTCACCTGAGACCAGGGATACCTGGACATCGCATACCAGGATACTCACCACTCTCACCTCACCTTGACACTTAAAACACTTTCCCCTCCTTTCTGTCAGTGATTCCCTGCTGCCCACTCACGTTGTAACAATTCCTGTAGAACCACCCCAAGAGCTGTCTCTCAACGAGACCATGACCTCACGTTAATGTCGCTCACAGCACTGCACTCCCTGCAGCTTTCTGATGGAGCAGACAGCCCTGTTCCTACCCCCTGCCCCGTTCAGCAGCACCAACTGGGCACACAGTCCTTCTAAGGTCAGGCCCCTTCGCAGCACAAGGTTCCAAGAGGAGCCAGGGAATTCGTTCCCAATGCCAGGGAGGAGCAGTTGGCAAGCACTGAATCCACATGTTCAGGGCTCTCCATTCCCAGAAACCTCCTGGGCACCAGCTGCTTCAGGAGGCACCAGGACAGGATCTGACAGAACCCTAAAGAGCTGGAGGCCCTGACAACGGAGATGAAACTCCGAGCACTGACTGCAGAGAAGCAGACACAGACAGACCTGATCTGGGCGTAGAGCATAGTTTCCTCTCCGGTGGAAGAAGCACCGGGCACTGCAATGGGTGAACAGCAGCGGCTTCGTTCCTTACAGAAAGAGAGACACGCAGGCAGCTCCAAGTAGAGAGAGCACCTGTCTCCTCCACGTCCTACGGGGAGTGAGGGCAGAGTGTGCTTGACCCTGGGGAGTACAGCGGTCTCCTAGGAAACAGGTCCGTGTCACAATGGGTGACATCACAGAGGCCACGCCCAGTAGCCGGCATCTCCCATCCATCCCCTAATCCGGATCCCTGGAGCACCCATTGGCCACCAGACATTGCTGCCTTTCCCAGAAAGCTGGTGAAGGGCCTAGAGGTGATATCAAAAGAGGAGGAGCTGAAGTCACTGGGTCTGTTCAGCCTGGAGGAGACTGAGGGGGGATCTCGTGGCTGTTCACTGCCTTCTCACAAGGGAGGGAGGGGAAAGAGGTGCTGAGCTCTTCTCTCTTGTGACCTATGATAGGACTCGAGGGAATGGCAGAGAGATGTGCCAGGGAGGTCTGGACTGGCTGTTAGGAAGAGATTTCTCACCCAGTGGTGTTGGAGCACTGGAACAGCTCCCCAGGAAGCAATCACCACACCCAGCACCACCGGTTATGGCCCCCCACGTATAGCACTTGTCGTGCTCATTATCTCCCTCCTATGAAACCCCTTATACAGCCCTTGTTGCACCCTTTATCGTGCTTATGGAGTACCCTATAGAGCTCCTATTGTGCCCTCTAAGCTTCCGCAATACACCTGCCTATAGGGCACTAATTGCTCCTTGTGTAGCCCTTATGAAGCTCCCTTTAGGGCCCCTATCGAGCTCCCTATGTCCCTCATATGGAGTCCCTTATACACCCACACCCTGTATCGTCCTTATGAAGCCCCCTATAGAGCTCCTATTATCCCCCTGATTACCCAATATGGAGCCACTCCTGTAGGGCACATATCACGCCTTCTGTACCCCATATCAATCCCTCTATAGGACCCCTATCACGCACTCTGTCGCCGCCATGGAACACAAATAGTGCTCCTATCATGGCCAGTTAATCCCTCACATGGAGTCGCCTCTATAGCACCTATCTGGCCCTTTGTCTACACTATGGAGCACTCTATAGAGCCCCTATTGTGCTCCCTATCTCCCTTCTAAGGTCCCCTTACACAGCCCCTATTGCACCCTCTATCGAGATCATGGAGCCCCTATTGCACCCCCAAAGTTCCCGCTATGGAGCCCCCTGTACAGCACTTATCTCACCTTCTGTACCCCGTATTAATCACCCTCTAGAGACCCTATCACTCACTGTGTCACCCACATGCAAACCCCTATAGAGCTCTGATCACCGACCATAAATCCATCCTATGAAATCCTATCTAGAGATCCTATTTCTCTTTGTCTCCCTATGGAACCCTCTAGAGAGCCCCTCTGGCGCTCCCTTTCTCTTTCCTAGGGAGCCCCTTATATAGTTCCTCTTATGCCCTATATCCCGCTTATGGAGCCCCTTATAGAACCCTATTACGTCCCCTAGGTTCCCACTATGGAGCCCCTTCTTGAGCCCCTGTGTACCCCGTGTACAGCCCCCCACCCCTTGCCCCGAGCTGCCATCACACCCTGTGTCACTCCTATGGGATCTCCTATAGAGCTCCCATCTGGGCCAATAAATCCCACACAAGCAGCCCCCTCTAGAATCCCTGTCTCATTCTTTGTATCCCCTATGGAGCCCTCTTTAGAGCACTTATCACACACTCTGTGCCTCGAATGAATCCCCCTACAGAGCCCTTGTCACTCTCTGTCACCCACATGCAATCCCCTATAGAGTTTCTATTCCAGCCATTAAATCCCTCATATGGAGCCCCACCAGGAGATCCTATCTGCATCTTTGTCTCCACTATGGAGCACTCTACAGACCCATACCACGCTCCCTATGTCCCTCTTATTGAGCCCCTTGTATATCCCCTTTCACACCCTCTACCCTGCTTATGGTGCCCCCTACAGAGTCCCTATTTTTCCCCTTAGGTCCTGCTAGGGAGCCCCCTGTGCAGCACTTGTTGCGTCCTTTGTTCCTTGTATGCAGCACTCTCTAAAGCCTTTATTGTCACCCGTGTTGCCCCCATGGAAACCCCTATAGAGCTCCTATCACGGCAGATAAGTCCTGCACGTTGGACCCCCTGTAGAGCCCTTATCTTGCTCCTTTTGACCTTTATGGACATAGGGAGCATAATAGGGGTCTTTAGAGTACAACACACTGGAGACAAAGAGCCAGAGAGAGACTGAAGATAGGACTCCATGTGAGGGACTTGGTGGTCGGGATAGGAGCTCCATAGGGGACTGCATGTGGGCGACACAGGGTGCGATAGGGGCTCTAGAGGGGGATTCATATGGGGCACAGTGGGTGCAATAAGTGCTGTGCAGGGGGCTCCATATCAGGAAGTTACGGGTAGCGATGGGAGCTCTGTAGGGGGCTTCATAAGTGGGATAACGGGTGTGATAGGGGCTGTGTAAGGGGCTCCATTGGAAGGACATACAGAGCACGACAGGGGCTCTCTAGAGGTTTCCATAGAGGAGACCAAAGGTAAGATAGGGGCACCAGAGGGGGCTCCATATGTGGGAGTTATTGCCCGTGATAGGAGTTCTATAGGGGATTCCATGGGAGCACCACAGGGCGCGATGGGAGCTCTAGAGGAGGCATCATACAGGGTGCACATGGCGTGATAAGGGCTATACAGAATTTTGAAGAGAAGGGTTCTCCAAAAATGGAAATAAATGCCTTCTGCTCTTCTAGTGGATTACCATTTAATTCACTGCTGGAGAATTTGCCAAACTTGAGCCGTGCAGGTGATGGACCAATCAGGGTGCCAAGTGCGGATAAATATATAAGGTAGAATTAAAAATAATAGCAGTGAAAGTGTAAGTGGACTGTTTTCAGAAAGCAGTCGGTGGATTCTTTGCTGTATTTGTTGAGGGTATCTCTTTTTCTTTGATATGTTCACATTTCCAACTGTGGAATAGAGGTGGGGAGGGTTTGTGTTGGATGAGACCTTAAGAAGAGCAGTGCTAAATAACTTCATAGGCTTAAGGAACCGGACTTAGAGTTAAATCATAAATAGAGGAGACTCCACATAGAAATTACAAACATTTTTCTCATTTCTTTTTGTGCAGGGTGTGGGCACTGTGGTCCTTGGGAAGCTGGAGTCGGGCTCTGTTTGCAAAGGACAGCAGCTTGTGATGGTGCCACACGAGGTGTGGCAAGGTTTAGATACTGAAGGATGTTGCTACCCTAAAAAAGAGCTGGGTTGTGCATAGTTTACTTCCTCAGCATTCAGAACTCGGGTTGTCTCTCCTTAGCAAACTTGGCTGCTGGACTAGGAATCATCGTAGTTTATTTGACCTGTGTTTCGTTTTGCATTTGTGGAGTTGACCCACAAACCCTTTTTCTTCTCCCTGCTGGGGGTTATTCTTACTCAAAACATTCCTCCTTTTTTCCCTTCATTTGTTTTGTTTTCCTTTCTCCAGAGGGAAATAGGAAAAGGAATAGAGGCAGAGAGTAGAGAGTGCTTTGCTGTGAAAGACCTAAAGTTTGCTTTGACTGAGAACAGGTTTTTTGTGTGGGTAGGTAGCTGTTCCATCCTGTAAGAGCACTGTTTGGAATCGTTGTGCTGCCCTGAAGAACCTGAAATTATAGAAATGAAGGCTGTGAAAACATAGTTGGGGAGAGGAAGTGGACGAGAACAGTGTAATAACTGATGGTGGTGTTTGTTTCCAGTGGTTTCTTACAGAAGGGGTTTGGAAATGTTCCGATCTGTCCATGTCACCTGGAGGTCAGCTGACACACTTTTTCCAGTTCTGGAGGCTGAGGCAGTTGGCTGGAAAATGCCTCAAAACTCAAATGTACAACAAATGTGCAGCTTATTGAAGGTTGGTGTTGCCTATTCAAAACCTGTTAAATGAGATTGACTTCCTCAAGAGGTGCTGAAAGCTCAAACTGAACTCAGACAGTTTGAGGTGATGCTTTTCAGTTTTCAAGGTGATTTTACAGACAGTGACATTTATAGAACTATACATAAAACTATGATAATGTAATAAATTGTAAATGGCTTTAACTAAGCTCTTGCAGAGTTTGCATTCAGTAAATAGCCAGTGCTGTTGATGACACACTGGTCTTTCTTTTATTTCTTTGGCAGCTAAGGAAGGTTGAACAAAAATGTCAGGAACTCGCAAAAATAGACCTCTTACTGAAACGTTACGAAGGGGACAGGTACATTTGGACTTGATGATCTCAGAGGTCTTTTCCAACCAGATGATTCTATGATTGTGTGTCACTTGAAGGTAGAAAAGACAGAAATTGGATGGAGCTACGTTCCTGGTCATTCCACGCCATTTAGGCCAAATGCTGATCAAGCTCAAGTTGAACAGGGCTTTTGTTCTCGCATCAGTGAGTGATGCTTCCCAAAGCAGTTTATTGCTTGCTTTCTTTCCTTCTTTTAAAGGTTCACTAGGGACCCTACTATAGATCTTCTATCACGACCCATAAGTCCCTCCTCTGAGCCCTCCATAAAGCCTCTGTCGCACCCTGTGTTGCCTCTATGGAGCCCCCTTAAGAGCTCCTCTTGTGCCCCATAATTCCCTCATATGCAGCACCCTCCAGAGCCCCTACCTAGCTCTTTGTCTCCCCTATAGAGCCCCTTATTGCCCTCCTTAAGTCCCTCCTAGAGAGCCTCCTATAGAGCACTTACCTCACCCTGTGTACACCCTAAAGAGTCCCCAATAGAGCTCCCATTGTGTCCCCCAAGGCCTCCCTTTGGAGCCTATTTTTAGAGACCATGTCTCACCCTGTATCGTGCTTATGGGGCCTCCTATAGAGCCCCTATTGTGCCCCATATGTCTCTGCTGTGGAGCCCACTACAGAGCATGTATTGCACCCTGTTTATCCCATATAGAGGCCATAAGGAGCCCCTATCGTGCCCTGTGTTGCCCCTATGGAACCCCCCTATACAGCTTATATTGGGCACCATATCTCCCTCATATGGGCGCTCTCTAGAGCCCCTGTCTCGCTCTTTGCCTCCCCTCTGGAGCTCTCTATAAAGCCCCCATCATGCTCCCTTATGTGCCTCCTATGGAGTCCCTTATACAGCCCCTGTAGCGCCCTGTATGGCGCTTATGGAGCCCCCTATGGAGACCCTCTCGCGCCCCGTAAGTCCCCAATATGGAGCCCTCTATAGAGCTCACAAGCTCTCGTCCTCCTGGGGGCATCAACCACCCTGACATCTGCTAGAAGAGCAGAGAACAAGCTCCATCCTGGCACTCCCTGCAAACCAGCTCCTGCAGGAAGCCCACCCTTCACATCCCCCCAGGGGCCAGCACAGACCCTCTGCCCACCTCGGGCCCCCGCCCGGACCCCAGTCCCCAGCTGACCCAGCGTCAGGTTTGCTGGTGAAGGCACAGGCACAGCCCAAGCACACCAGGTCTGGGCGAGGTGCAGACACTCCCAGAGCCTCTCACACACCTCACTCCTGCCGGTGCCCCCAGCACGTGGTTGTCAGGACACACAGACCCCCACTCACCCCAGGAGCTGCACTGGGACCCACGTCTGTACCTGGCACCCCAAGCCAGGGGCACCCACACACTCTGCTTGACTCCAGCAGCTGCACCTAGACCACCCACACCAGCCCCCCAGTAGCTGGTTCATAATCCTTCCAGTTCACACAGCACAGAGGGAGGTTACGCAGAGAGACTATTAAGGAAAGGTTTAATAAGAAGGTAAAGGGAAACAGGACAGGGATAATCTGTGTCCTACTCCCGATCGATGGTCTCCACAGGGCCTACAAAGTCATCAATGAAAACTTCTTCCACCAGACTGGAAGGAGCAAATCCTCTTCTGCCATCGCTCAGCTCTCCAAACTATGAACTGTCTTCATGCAGAGCTTCAAAGCTGTTTAAGCCTTAGTGCCTGTTCTCTTATGTCTAACAGGTCTCTCTGTATCTGTCCCAGGTGGGTTCTGACTTTTCCCCTTCCAGCTGCTTCTGGGTCGCATCAAGGCTCTCCCGGTCGAGCTGGAAGGAGACTTCCTTCAGCTGCAGCTCCTCTCGCTGCTGTTTGAGATCCTGCCACCCTCCTTGGAGCAGCTCCTCTTGCTGGGCCAGTTGAGCCTCCTTCTCTGCCACCTCCTTCTCACATACTGCCGGCTCCTCCTGTGTCGTCCTCTCTTCGGGTGTTTCTGGCACCTCTGACACTTCTTCCTGTTGCTCTTTGTTGCCACCTTCAATTCTTATATACTCAATGCTTTCTTCCCTCTTTCTAATACAGCACATCTGCCAGCAGCAAAGAAGTCCAGCTGCTGCAGATGCAGCACAGCTGAAAATGCCATGAGGGCAGAAAAGGCTTCCACACATTCTTAGCTGATCCTTAGAAGGAGAAAGAGAAACCATGGTCAAACTTCCAGAGGGAAGGTAACAGGAAGGCTAAAGTTCCATAAATGCCTTCAGGTATTTCTGGTTGCACCAACAGGCTGGTTTTCCAGCCACTCTGCAAATTGCCATCTCTGCTCCACCAGCAGAGCACACCACGAGAGCCTCGCCTGAGACCAGGGACCCCTGGACACTGCTCACCAGGGGACTCATCACTCTCCCCTTCATGCTCAAAACAACTTCCCCTTCTTGCGGTGCGTGCTCCCCCGATGCCCGCTGGCGTTGCTGAATGCACACACTTTGTTTTCCTTCAGATCATACAAACAAACAGCCAAGGACACTCAGCTCAATCTCCTTCTTCCTGTCAGGGAATCCACCTTGTGCCTCTGGCCAGGACAAACAACCCTCAGTGGACACATCTTTCTAAGGCCAGGCACGTTCACAACACGAGGTTCCCAGAGCAGGCAGAGAATTCCTTCCCAGTGCCCAAGAAGAGCAGTCACCAAGCACTCGCTCCAGATGTTTGGGCTTCCCTACACCCAGCAAGGTCCTTTCTGGGGATCGGCTGCTTCAGGGCTCCACCAGAAGAGAGACCAGGTCAACCCCCAAGTGACCGAGCCCCCAGGTTCTGCAGGGACAGACTTGACTGTGTGCTGGGTCCCTGCCTTCTCCACCTCCCGCATGGATTGCTGACGCTGCCAAACCCCAAAAGCAGTGGAAATCAACACTGGAACTAAAAAGCATCCTGACAGAGCACAGAGGAAACGATCACAAAGATAAACTGGAATGGAACTTCAGCAGCCAGGCCAGGATGGCTTCCTCCAAGCCATGGAGTCAGCGATGCAGCACTCGGCAAACAAATACAGTTGGGGTGAAGGAGCTCTGGGCAAGGCTGCCATGGGTAAAGCAAAACGGGACCACCTGGGCTTGGAACATCTCCCATGTGGAAAACCAGGAGCACAGGCTCTGCCTCATAGGAGGCACAGGGTAAGAGGTGAGAGACCCCTTAGAAACTGGAGGCCCTAACACGGAGATGAAACTCCAGCAATGACTGCACAGAAGCAGACACGGCCAGAGCTGACCTTCCCTGGGCCAGAGCTGACCTTCCTTGGGTCAGAGCTGACTTTCCCTGGGTCAGAGCTGACCTTCCCTGGGTCAGAGCTGACTTTCCCTGGGTCAGAGCTGACTTACCTCTCCGGCAGAACCGGCACCGGGCGCTGCGAATACGGAACGGCAGCTGTTTTGTTTCCTACACAAGGCAAAGCACAGGCAGCTCCCAGCAGAGGGACCACCTGCCTCCTCCAGATCCCACTGGAGAGTGAGACCAGAGGGTGCTTCACCCTGTAGGGCAGACTGGTGATGATGACATCACAGAGGATGACATCACAAAGGCCATGGTCACTGCCCTGCGTGTGATTGGTCCTCAAGGCTCTGCACCTTTCCCACCCCCCTCTCCCAGGCCTCACTGGTGGAACCCATCAAAAACGTCATCACGAGAGGGGAGAGCCCCAACACACGACTCGGTAGCTACAAACACCCAGAGACAGGGATGGGCCAGGCAAGCAAGAGCTCAGACTGGGGGGTTTGTGAAACAGAAATAGATTCAGAAAGTTTACGCTGCCCTGCAGAATGAAGTTGGTGTTTAAATACATCTTTTACGCCTTTCCCTTTGGGAGCTGAGAGGGAAGGGGATTTTATTGCTAAATGTTCCTGTGCAGCAGTTGCTTTCCTGCACATTCTGTGCAGATGAGAGGGTGGAAGAGATCTGGCAACACGGGGCACGGGTGAGACCTGTGGAAATAAACCCTCCTACAGCCCCGTTATCCCAGGGCTTCCCAAACAGTTTACAGAACACACCCAAAGCCCACAAACCACCCCTCGGAACAGACCAACATTCAGATGTGGCATTGAATAGACAGGAATAATGCCCCAGAAACCTTTCACAACCATCGCCTCCGCGCTGAGCCAGCCCTCGCTCCAGAGGGCAGAGGATCCATTGGTTTGAGCTGCTTTGTGTTCTGTTCTGATAGTTCTCTAAAATACTGACCTTTTCTTCAAAGCTTCAATGTGCACTCGGAGAGTTTTTCACCGTTGAGAGTAAAACTCCACACGAGGCTACAGAGCCAAGGACCCGTGTGGGGACAGTGCGAGGGCAAAACAAGGGCTTTGGGCACACACCTCCTTTTTCTTTTTTGCCCCAAATGAGCCTAATTTAATTGTTGCGGTGAGAGAGGGAAGAAGTTTCCATGCGGAAGAGATTCCTCTTTCTCAGAGATTAACTCCAGCCTTTATATTGAGAAGAAAGACCTGGCCCCACTGCACCAGGCCCTGCCTTCTCCCCCCTTTCTGATTTAATGTGCTCTCACTGTGCCTGCTCTCAAAGGTCGATCCCTGGTGCTGCCCCAGACAAAGCCACACATGGTGGGGTAAAAACCACAAGCTGTTCAACAGCAAAACATGGCTTTACAGCAGTTTCGGTAGCCAAGGCTGCTCATGGGGCACAAACACGGTGGGATGTTCCTGTGAACAGTGAGGCACAGTCACACAATTCTCAGAGCCCATGTTCATGGACAGAAGAGTGTCCTGTCAACATCCAGCACCAGCAGGCACTGCCAGGGCTGGGATGGGCCAGCACCTCCTGCAGAGTCCAACACTGGCAGGAGACCAATCTGCAGATTCCCTCACCCCAAAGATGGGGTCCCTCAGCCACCTCTCATGAGCCTTGTTCCCCAGCTCCTTCCCCCCTTTCCTACAGCCCTGACAGAGACCCTGTTCCACTCCTCCATCCCAGTGCAGATCGGCTCCCGGCTGGGTTTCTCTGGCCCGGCGCACCCTGGCCCAGCGTGGATATCGCAGAGATCAGCCTGGAACCCTGCAGGAACCCACACGGAGATAACGGGAACAGTTTGGGGCCACTCAGGGCCGTGGGATCTGATTGCTCTGAGCCTGGTGCTTGGGGTCCAAGTCTCCCTGGTGTCCCTGCACCCCCAGTCCAGTCAGAGTGACACCAAAAATGCGGGCAAATTAACTCTCTAAGACTCATTTTGGCATCTGAGAAAGCAGCTTCCTTTATTTCAGCACTGGATGCAGGAGGGAATGATTTCCACCGACCATGCGGGGACAGAAGATATTTCCCACTTACAGGCAAACACATAAATGTTGTGAGAAATCTCACGCTTATTCTATTTCTTGCCAAGCACTACTTTTAATGTTGTTCTGCACTTCACAACAGCCAAATCTCTGCTGATTGGAGCTTTGGAGCCAGCTCTGTCTGACTTTGTGCTTTAGACAGGGAAAGGCTGCAAACAGAGGCGATGAGAGAGCAAAGCACGTCTCTTCAGCACATACCACAGAATCCTTTACGTTGGAAGAGACCTTCAAGATCAAGTCCAATCATAAACGTGACACTGCCAAGTCCAGTGCTAAAACACGTTTCCAAGTGCCACAACTGCCCATCTTCAAAGAGAAACCTTCATGGACGGGGACACAACGCCCATCCCTGGGCAGCCTCTGCCAGTGGCCGACAACCCTTCTGGAAAAGAACTTTTTCCTAATATCCAAGCTAAACCTCCCCTGGAGTGACTTGGGGCCGTTTCCCCTCATCATAACACAAGGTGTTGGAGAATGGCTGTGGGAGCGTGGACATGGCTCAAAGGAGGAGCTCTGTGAATTGGCCCTGACAGAAATCAACTGAGCTGGGCTGTGATGAAAAGGTACTGAGGACTTTGCCAAGTCACGCTGACAAGGAGGGAGGCAGTGAGAAAATCCCCAAGAGAGGGTCAAGAAGACCTTGTGACTGTAGAGATAAACAACTTAGGGAAGTAGGCCAGGACGAGACCTGGACCCGAGCACATAGCAGTAGCTGCAAGTAGGAGGAGCAAGTAGGAGGCACATGCTAATGTACCTTTAGAGCTCAGCCAATGATTGCAAGTAGGAGGGGCATGATAGTGTAACTTTTAGAGTTAAGTTAATGATTATAGGGCTTTTGGAGCCAAGCCAAAGATTATTAGACAAGTGTACGTAAGGGGCAATGATTGATAGACAAGCCAATGATTGATAGACAAGTAGACATGAGTTAAGTAGACATGGGTTATGGTGTAGCCGTGAATGAGCTTCGCAATCAACCAGAACTTGCTTTACCACTCACATTGAGTCTATTCCATGGTTCTCCTCGCTCGTTACAGGAGCCCAATGGCAGCAGGTCCCTGCCCGGCGCCGCAGGAGACTCTCCCCAGTTTCAGCCTCAGCATTTTACGCCTGCCTGCAAGCAAGCATGCAGCTTGTTCCTGAGGGCAAGCACACATGCAGTTTCTGCAGGTATGCAGCCCTTTTATGCCTGCAAGCAATGATGCATTTCAAGTGTGCAAGCGTGCGAGTAGCCCTTCACAGCTGCACAGAAGCAGGAAGCCATACATTTAATGCCTGCACACCAGCATGCACACAAGCACCCAGTAAATGCTTGTAAGCACCTATGAATGTGGTTTATGCTTTCATTGGAGCATGCAACCATGCAGTTTCTTCCTGCAGTCAAGAAAGCATGCAATTTATGCATGCAAGCACTCCTTGCATGCCTGCACACATGCAACTCAGGACATCCGATGAGTCTCTGCATCTTTATTATTCCTACAAATCAGCACCTATTTGCAAACACCCTCAGCCAGCGCCTGATGTTGCTGCTGTTGCTTCACCACATTTCAATCCAAGTGGATTTGAATAACTTTCTAAACCTAAGAGAAGATGTCCCTGAGCGCTCGCCTTATCCAGCAGCCGGGCCCTTGGTAGTATTTGCCAGGTTTTGGTCACGCTGCTGGTGCGTTTCAGTGGAGCAATGCACGTCCCACTGTGCCTTCTCCCTTCCCAGCTACTCCTGAAATACACCAAGGTTCTCACACTCCTTCAGGAGGGAGACTTTCTCCAGGCGAAGCTCCTCACGCTCCCGGTCCAGATCCTCGTACCGTCTCTTGAGATGCTCCTCTTTTTGGGCCAACTGGTATTTCTTCAGTGCCAGCTTATTAATCATCATCTTCACTCTATCAGACACTTGATCCTGGTCTGCTTTTGGCTTCATTGCTCGTTTCTTTATCTGGGAATAGATCCACCAGCAGCCCAGAATTCCCACAGCTCCGGGTATGGCATAGCACAGGACATCACGGAATCGTAAAGGCATGGTTGGGATTCTAAGCTTATCTCTAGAAGGAGAAAGAGAAATCAGGGTCAGGTGGTCATGGGGAGGGGAATGAGAAGGCTAAAGTTCCATAAATGCCTCCAGGTGCTCCTGTGAGCAGCAGCAGCAGCTTGGTTTTCCAGCCTCTCTGCACATCCCCATGTCTGCTCCACCAGCAGAGCACACAACAGGAGCCTCACCTGAGACCAGGGATACCTGGACATGGCATACCAGGATACTCACCACTCTCACCTCACCTTGACACTTAAAACACTTTCCCCTCCTTTCTGTCAGTGATTCCCTGCTGCCCACTCACGTTGTAACAATTCCTGTAGAACCACCCCAAGAGCTGTCTCTCAACGAGACCATGACCTCACGTTAACGTCGCTCACAGCACTGCACTCCCTGCAGCTTTCTGATGGAGCAGACAGCCCTGTTCCTACCCCCTGCCCCGTTCAGCAGCACCAACTGGGCACACAGTCCTTCTAAGGTCAGGCCCCTTCGCAGCACAAGGTTCCAAGAGGAGCCAGGGAATTCGTTCCCAATGCCAGGGAGGAGCAGTTGGCAAGCACTGAATCCACATGTTCAGGGCTCTCCATTCCCAGAAACCTCCTGGGCACCGGCTGCTTCAGGAGGCACCAGGACAGGATCTGACAGAACCCTAAAGAACCGGAGGCCCTGACATGGAGATGAAACTCCGAGCACTGACTGCAGAGAAGCAGACACAGACAGACCTGATCTGGGCGTAGAGCATAGTTTCCTCTCCGGTGGAAGAAGCACCGGGCACTGCAATGGGTGAACAGCAGCGGCTTCGTTCCTTACAGAAAGAGAGACACGCAGGCAACTCCAAGTAGAGAGAGCACCTGTCTCCTCCACGTCCTACGGGGGAGTGAGGGCAGAGTGTGCTTGACCCTGGGGAGTACAGCGGTCTCCTAGGAAACAGGTCCGTGTCACAATGGGTGACATCACAGAGGCCACGCCCAGTAGCCGGCATCTCCCATCCATCCCCTAATCCGGATCCCTGGAGCACCCATTGGCCACCAGACATTGCTGCCTTTCCCAGAAAGCTGGTGAAGGGCCTAGAGGTGATATCAAAAGAGGAGGAGCTGAAGTCACTGGGTCTGTTCAGCCTGGAGGAGACTGAGGGGGGATCTCGTGGCTGTTCACTGCCTTCTCACAAGGGAGGGAGGGGAAAGAGGTGCTGAGCTCTTCTCTCTTGTGACCTATGATAGGACTCGAGGGAATGGCAGAGAGATGTGCCAGGGAGGTCTGGACTGGCTGTTAGGAAGAGATTTCTCACCCAGTGGTGTTGGAGCACTGGAACAGCTCCCCAGGAAGCAATCACCACACCCAGCACCACCGGTTATGGCCCCCCACGTATAGCACTTGTCGTGCTCATTATCTCCCTCCTATGAAACCCCTTATACAGCCCTTGTTGCACCCTTTATCGTGCTTATGGAGTACCCTATAGAGCTCCTATTGTGCCCTCTAAGCTTCCGCAATATACCTGCCTGTAGGGCACTAATTGCTCCTTGTGTAGTCCTTATGAAGCTCCCTTTAGGGCCCCTATCGAGCTCCCTATGTCCCTCATATGGAGTCCCTTATACACCCACACCCAGTATCGTCCTTATGAAGCCCCCTATAGAGCTCCTATTATCCCCCTGATTACCCAATATGAATCCCCCCATGTAGGGCACATATCACGCCTTCTGTACCCCATATCAATCCCTCTATAGGACCCCTATCACGCACTCTGTTGCCGCCATGGAACAAAAATAGTGCTCCTATCATGGCCAGTTAATCCCTCACATGGAGTCGCCTCTATAGCACCTATCTGGCCCTTTGTCTACACTATGGAGCACTCTATAGAGCCCCTATTGCACTCCCTATCTCCCTTCTAAGCTCCCCTTACACAGCCCCTATTGCACTCTCTATCAAGATCATGGAGCCCCTATTGCACCCCCAAAGTTCCCGCTATGGAGCCCCCTGTACAGCACTTATCACACCCTCTGTACCCCGTATTAATCACCCTCTAGAGACCCTATCATGCACTGTGTCACCCACATGCAAACCCCTATAGAGCTCTGATCACCGACCATAAATCCATCCTATGAAATCCTATCTAGAGATCCTATTTCTCTTTGTCTCCCTATGGAACCCTCTAGAGAGCCCCTCTGGCGCTCCCTTTCTCCTTCCTAGGGAGCCCCTTATATAGTTCCTCTTATGCCCTGTATCCCGCTTATGGAGCCCCTTATAGAACCCCTATTACGTCCCCTAGGTTCCCGCTATGGAGCCCCCTCTTGAGCCCCTGTGTACCCTGTATACAGCCCCCCAGCCCTTGCCCTGAGCTGCCATCACACCCTGTGTCACTCCTATGGGATCTCCTATAGAGCTCCTATCAGGGCCAATAAATCCCACACAAGCAGCCCCCTCTAGAATCCCTGTCTCGTTCTTTGTATCCCCTATGGAGCCCTCTTTAGAGCACTTATCACACACTCTGTGCCTCGAATGAATCCTCCTGCAGAGCCCTTGTCACTCTCTGTCACCCACATGCAATCCCCTATAGAGTTTCTATTCCAGCCATTAAATCCCTCACATGGAGCCCCACCAGGAGATCCTATCTGCATCTTTGTCTCCACTATGGAGCACTCTACAGACCCATACCACGCTCCCTATGTCCCTCTTATTGAGCCCCTTGTATATCCCCTTTCACACCCTCTACCCTGCTTATGGTGCCCCCTACAGAGTCCCTATTTTTCCCCTTAGGTCCTGCTAGGGAGCCCTCTGTGCAGCACTTGTTGCGTCCTTTGTTCCTTGTATGCAGCACTCTCTAAAGCCTTTATTGTCACCCGTGTTGCCCCCATGGAAACCCCTATAGAGCTCCTATCACGGCAGATAAGTCCTGCACGTTGGACCCCCTGTAGAGCCCTTATCTTGCTCCTTTTGACCTTTATGGACATAGGGAGCATGATAGAGGTCTTTAGAGTACAACACACTGGAGACAAAGAGCCAGAGAGAGACTGAAGATAGGACTCCATATGAGGGACTTGGTGGTCAGGATAGGAGCTCCATAGGGGACTGCATGTGGGCGACACAGGGTGCGATAGGGGCTCTAGAGGGGGATTCATATGGGGCACAGTGGGTGCAATAAGTGCTGTGCAGGGGGCTCCATATCAGGAAGTTACGGGTAGCGATGGGAGCTCTGTAGGGGGCTTCATAAGTGGGATAATGGGTGTGATAGGGGCTGTGTAAGGGGCTCCATTAGAAGGACATACAGAGCACGACAGGGGCTCTCTAGAGGTTTCCATAGAGGAGACCAAAGGTAAGATAGGGGCACCAGAGGGGGCTCCATATGTGGGAGTTATTGCCCGTGATAGGAGTTCTATAGGGGATTCCATGGGAGCACCACAGGGCGCGATGGGAGCTCTAGAGGGGGCATCATACAGGGTGCACATGGCGTGATAAGGGCTATACAGAATTTTGAAGAGAAGGGTTCTCCAAAAATGGAAATAAATGCCTTCTGCTCTTCTAGTGGATTACCATTTAATTCACTGCTGGAGAATTTGCCAAACTTGAGCCGTGCAGGTGATGGACCAATCAGGGTGCCAAGTGCGGATAAATATATAAGGTAGAATTAAAAATAATAGCAGTGAAAGTGTAAGTGGACTGTTTTCAGAAAGCAGTCGGTGGATTCTTTGCTGTATTTGTTGAGGGTATCTCTTTTTCTTTGATATGTTCACATTTCCAACTGTGGAATAGAGGTGGGGAGGGTTTGTGTTGGATGAGACCTTAAGAAGAGCAGTGCTAAATAACTTCATAGGCTTAAGGAACCGGACTTAGAGTTAAATCATAAATAGAGGAGACTCCACATAGAAATTACAAACATTTTTCTCATTTCTTTTTGTGCAGGGTGTGGGCACTGTGGTCCTTGGGAAGCTGGAGTCGGGCTCTGTTTGCAAAGGACAGCAGCTTGTGATGGTGCCACACGAGGTGTGGTAAGGTTTAGATACTGAAGGATGTTGCTACCCTAAAAAAGAGCTGGGTTGTGCATAGTTTACTTCCTCAGCATTCAGAACTCGGGTTGTCTCTCCTTAGCAAACTTGGCTGCTGGACTAGGAATCATCGTAGTTTATTTGACCTGTGTTTTGTTTTGCATTTGTGGAGTTGACCCACAAACCCTTTTTCTTCTCCCTGCTGGGGGTTATTCTTACTCAAAACATTCCTCCTTTTTTCCCTTCATTTGTTTTGTTTTCCTTTCTCCAGAGGGAAATAGGAAAAGGAATAGAGGCAGAGAGTAGAGAGTGCTTTGCTGTGAAAGACCTAAAGTTTGCTATGGCTGAGAACAGGTTTTTTGTGTGGGTAGGCAGCTGTTCCATCCTGTAAGAGCACTGTTTGGAATCGTTGTGCTGCCCTGAAGAACCTGAAATTATAGAAATGAAGGCTGTGAAAACATAGTTGGGGAGAGGAAGTGGACGAGAACAGTGTAATAACTGATGGTGGTGTTTGTTTCCAGTGGTTTCTTACAGAAGGGGTTTGGAAATGTTCCGATCTGTCCATGTCACCTGGAGGTCAGCTGACACACTTTTTCCAGTTCTGGAGGCTGAGGCAGTTGGCTGGAAAATGCCTCAAAACTCAAATGTACAGCAAATGTGCAGCTTATTGAAGGTTGGTGTTGCCTATTCAAAACCTGTTAAATGAGATTGACTTCCTCAAGAGGTGCTGAAAGCTCAAACTGAACTCAGACAGTTTGAGGTGATGCTTTTCAGTTTTCAAGGTGATTTTACAGACAGTGACATTTATAGAACTATACATAAAACTATGATAATGTAATAAATTGTAAATGGCTTTAACTAAGCCCTTGCAGAGCTTGCATTCAGTGAATAGTCAGTGCTGTTGATGACACACTGGTCTTTCTTTTATTTCTTTGGCAGCTAAGGAAGGTTGAACAAAAATGTCAGGAACTCGCAAAAATAGACCTCTTACTGAAACGTTACGAAGGGGACAGGTACATTTGGACTTGATGATCTCAGAGGTCTTTTCCAACCAGATGATTCTATGATTGTGTGTCACTTGAAGGTAGAAAAGACAGAAATTGGATGGAGCTACATTCCTGGTCATTCCACGCCATTTAGGCCAAATGCTGATCGAGCTCAAGTTGAACAGGGCTTTTGTTCTCCCATCAGTGAGTGATGCTTCCCAAAGCAGTTTATTGCTTGCTTTCTTTCCTTCTTTTAAAGGTTCACTAGGGACCCTACTATACATCTTCTATCACGACCCATAAGTCCCTCCTCTGAGCCCTCCATAAAGCCTCTGTCGCACCCTGTGTTGCCTCTATGGAGCCCCCTTAAGAGCTCCTCTTGTGCCCCATAAGTCCCTCATATGCAGCACCCTCCAGAGCCCCTACCTAGCTCTTTGTCTCCCCTATAGAGCCCCTTATTGCCCTCCTTAAGTCCCTCCTAGAGAGCCTCCTATAGAGCACTTACCTCACCCTGTGTACACCCTAAAGAGTCCCCTATAGAGCTCCCATTGTGTCCCCCAAGGCCTCCCTTTGGAGCCTATTTTTAGAGACCATGTCTCACCCTGTATCGTGCTTATGGGGCCTCCTATAGAGCCCCTATTGTGCCCCATATGTCTCTGCTGTGGAGCCCACTACAGAGCATGTATTGCACCCTGTTTATCCCATATAGAGGCCATAAAGGCCCCTATCCTGCCCTGTGTTGCCCCTATGGAACCCCCCTATACAGCTTATATTGGGCACCATATCTCCCTCATATGGGCCCTCTCTAGAGCCCCTGTCTCGCTCTTTGCCTCCCCTCTGGAGCTCTCTATAAAGCCCCTATCATGCTCCCTTATGTGCCTCCTATGGAGTCCCTTATACAGCCCCTGTAGCGCCCTGTATGGCGCTTATGGGGCCCCCTATGGAGACCCTCTCGCACCCCGTAAGTCCCCAATATGGACCCCTCTATAATGCTCACAAGCTCTCGTCCTCCTGGGGGCATCAACCACCCTGACATCTGCTAGAAGAGCAGAGAACAAGCTCCATCCTGGCACTCCCTGCAAACCAGCTCCTGCAGGAAGCCCACCCTTCACATCCCCCCAGGGGCCAGCACAGACCCTCTGCCCACCTCGGGCCCCCGCCCGGACCCCAGTCCCCAGCTGACCCAGCGTCAGGTTTGCTGGTGAAGGCACAGGCACAGCCCAAGCACACCAGGTCTGGGCGAGGTGCAGACACTCCCAGAGCCTCTCACGCGCCTCACTCCTGCCGGTGCCCCAAGCACGTGGTTGTCAGGACACACAGACCCCCACTCACCCCAGAAGCTGCACTGGGACCCACGTCTGTACCTGGCACCCCAAGCCAGGGGCACCCACACACTCTGCTTGACTCCAGCAGCTGCACCCAGACCACCCACACCAGCCCCCCAGTAGCTGGTTCATAATCCTTCCAGTTCACACAGCACAGAGGGAGGTTACGCAGAGAGACTATTAAGGAAAGGTTTAATAAGAAGGTAAAGGGAAACAGGACAGGGATAATCTGTGTCCTACTCCCGATCGATGGTCTCCACAGGGCCTACAAAGTCATCAATGAAAACTTCTTCCAGCAGACTGGAAGGAGCAAATCCTCTTGTGCCATCGCTCAGCTCTCCAAACTATGAACTGTCTTCATGCAGAGCTTCAAAGCTGTTTAAGCCTTAGTGCCTGTTCTCTTATGTCTAACAGGTCTCTCTGTATCTGTCCCAGGTGGGTTTGAAGATGGATGTTCATCTGGATGGCAGAATCTCTCTGCTCAGCCACCTGCATGAGTTGACTTCTCAGTAGAGCGTTTTCAGCTTCCACCTCTTCTATCAAACTCACCTGCCTTCTCAGGTGAGCGTTTTCCTCAGCCAGGTGGGTGTCTGCATTTTTCAGCTCCATGAGCTGCACCTGCAGTGCCTCACACCTTGGGCAGTGGGTGCTCCCATCATAAGAGCCCTCTTCATCTTCAGGCACTGGGGGGGCCTGGAGCTCCTCAGCCACCTCCTGAGTGAAGTTGTCCTGCTCCTCCTGTGCTGTTTCAGTTGTTTCTTCTCCTGCAAGCTAAGGGTAAATATTGTCTGAGATCTCAAGGCCAAGGCTCACCCCGCATCGTTCATGCAGAGGGATGGTGGCAGAAGGGCCAGGAGAAGCGATCTCCTCTGCCAGGGGAATGCCAGCACCCAGCACTGCTGTGGCGTGTGCCAAAGGAACTCTTCGCAGGCAAAAGTTGAAAGCAAACACATTGTTCTTGATGCTATTTTTGTCCTCTATTATTTTTGCCCCTCTATTAACAGCTCTGCACTGTCAGGAAGATCCCTGCCTCAAAACGGGACCTCCTTCTGCTCATCTCCAGGCCTCGCAGTTGTTTCCCCACTCAGCCTCTCCCACAGCATCCGTGCCCCTGGCATGGCTGCATCTGCTCGACGCTGCAGCAGCTTCTCTCTCTGCTCGGGGGCAGCCAGCCCTGCTCTGAGGATTGGCTTCCCAGAGCTCCCTGATGAGCTCTGCAATGAGTCCAGTCAGGCACCCAAAAGCATTTCCACAATGACCCGACCACTCCCCAGAGCTGAGACCTGACGGGGTGAAGGGCAGCATCAAAGGTAACATCGACCTCCTGGCATTGCCCAAGGCATCTTCTTTCACGCCAGCCCCCTCTGCTCTGCTGTCTGCCAGCACACGGTACAGAGAAGCGGGCAGAGCTCAGGCTGTTGGGACCCCCTCCTGCCAACCCTGGGCACTGGCAATGCCTCAGCACCTCTGGAGGAGCCTCAAAAGCAGCCCCCAATATCCCACACAAGGAAAGAGTCAAGAAGACCAGTCCTTGCCTATCTGGGGCCGGGCTGGCGTCAGTCGATCGCTGCTGGTGTGCACCTGGCCCAGGAGTGCCCAGGAGTTCCCTGAGGGCACGGCTTCCCCAGCAGCCCAGCCCTTGGCAGCATTTACCTGGGTACGGTCAGGCTCCTGGTGTGATCCAGCTGAACGCTCCACGTCCCACTGGAACTCTGCCTTCTCACTCTCCAGATGCTCCTGAGTCTTACGAAGGCTCTCCAGGTCTTGTTGGAACTGCGCCTTCTCCTCCTTCCGCTGCTCCTGAGCCGTACAAACCTTCTCCATGCCCTGCTGGAATTGAAGCTTCTCCCCCTCCAGCTGCTCCTGGGCATTATGAAGGTTCTCCAGGTCTTCCTCAAAGTTCGCTTTATCACTCTCTAGCTGGTCCTGGATGTTCTCCGTGTCCTGCTGCAACTCTGACTTTTCCCCTTCCAGCTGCTTCTGGGTCGCATCAAGGCTCTCCCGGTCGAGCTGGAAGGAGACTTCCTTCAGCTGCAGCTCCTCTCGCTGCTGTTTGAGATCCTGCCACCCTCCTTGGAGCAGCTCCTCTTGCTGGGCCAGTTGAGCCTCCTTCTCTGCCACCTCCTTCTCACATACTGCCGGCTCCTCCTGTGTCGTCCTCTCTTCGGGTGTTTCTGGCACCTCTGACACTTCTTCCTGTTGCTCTTTGTTGCCACCTTCAATTCTTATATACTCAATGCTTTCTTCCCTCTTTCTAATACAGCACATCTGCCAGCAGCAAAGAAGTCCAGCTGCTGCAGATGCAGCACAGCTGAAAATGCCATGAGGGCAGAAAAGGCTTCCACACATTCTTAGCTGATCCTTAGAAGGAGAAAGAGAAACCATGGTCAAACTTCCAGAGGGAAGGTAACAGGAAGGCTAAAGTTCCATAAATGCCTTCAGGTATTTCTGGTTGCACCAACAGGCTGGTTTTCCAGCCACTCTGCAAATTGCCATCTCTGCTCCACCAGCAGAGCACACCACGAGAGCCTCGCCTGAGACCAGGGACCCCTGGACACTGCTCACCAGGGGACTCATCACTCTCCCCTTCATGCTCAAAACAACTTCCCCTTCTTGCGGTGCGTGCTCCCACGATGCCCGCTGGCGTTGCTGAATGCACACACTTTGTTTTCCTTCAGATCATACAAACAAACAGCCAAGGACACTCAGCTCAATCTCCTTCTTCCTGTCAGGGAATCCACCTTGTGCCTCTGGCCAGGACAAACAACCTTCAGTGGACACATCTTTCTAAGGCCAGGCACGTTCACAACACGAGGTTCCCAGAGCAGGCAGAGAATTCCTTCCCAGTGCCCAAGAAGAGCAGTCACCAAGCACTCGCTCCAGATGTTTGGGCTTCCCTACACCCAGCAAGGTCCTTTCTGGGGATCGGCTGCTTCAGGGCTCCACCAGAAGAGAGACCAGGTCAACCCCCAAGTGACCGAGCCCCCAGGTTCTGCAGGGACAGACTTGACTGTGTGCTGGGTCCCTGCCTTCTCCACCTCCCGCATGGATTGCTGACGCTGCCAAACCCCAAAAGCAGTGGAAATCAACACTGGAACTAAAAAGCATCCTGACAGAGCACAGAGGAAACGATCACAAAGATAAACTGGAATGGAACTTCAGCAGCCAGGCCAGGATGGCTTCCTCCAAGCCATGGAGTCAGCGATGCAGCACTCGGCAAACAAATACAGTTGGGGTGAAGGAGCTCTGGGCAAGGCTGCCATGGGTAAAGCAAAACGGGACCACCTGGGCTTGGAACATCTCCCATGTGGAAAACCAGGAGCACAGGCTCTGCCTCATAGGAGGCACAGGGTAAGAGGTGAGAGACCCCTTAGAAACTGGAGGCCCTAACACGGAGATGAAACTCCAGCAATGACTGCACAGAAGCAGACACGGCCAGAGCTGACCTTCCCTGGGCCAGAGCTGACCTTCCTTGGGTCAGAGCTGACTTTCCCTGGGTCAGAGCTGACCTTCCCTGGGTCAGAGCTGACTTTCCCTGGGTCAGAGCTGACTTACCTCTCCGGCAGAACCGGCACCGGGCGCTGCGAATACGGAACGGCAGCTGTTTTGTTTCCTACACAAGGCAAAGCACAGGCAGCTCCCAGCAGAGGGACCACCTGCCTCCTCCAGATCCCACTGGAGAGTGAGACCAGAGGGTGCTTCACCCTGTAGGGCAGACTGGTGATGATGACATCACAGAGGATGACATCACAAAGGCCATGGTCACTGCCCTGCGTGTGATTGGTCCTCAAGGCTCTGCACCTTTCCCACCCCCCTCTCCCAGGCCTCACTGGTGGAACCCATCAAAAACGTCATCACGAGAGGGGAGAGCCCCAACACACGACTCGGTAGCTACAAACACCCAGAGACAGGGATGGGCCAGGCAAGCAAGAGCTCAGACTGGGGGGTTTGTGAAACAGAAATAGATTCAGAAAGTTTACGCTGCCCTGCAGAATGAAGTTGGTGTTTAAATAGATCTTTTACGCCTTTCCCTTTGGGAGCTGAGAGGGAAGGGGATTTTATTGCTAAATGTTCCTGTGCAGCAGTTGCTTTCCTGCACATTCTGTGCAGATGAGAGGGTGGAAGAGATCTGGCAACAGGGGGCACGGGTGAGACCTGTGGAAATAAACCCTCCTACAGCCCCGTTATCCCAGGGCTTCCCAAACAGTTTACAGAACACACCCAAAGCCCACAAACCACCCCTCGGAACAGACCAACATTCAGATGTGGCATTGAATAGACAGGAATAATGCCCCAGAAACCTTTCACAACCATCGCCTCCGCGCTGAGCCAGCCCTCGCTCCAGAGGGCAGAGGATCCATTGGTTTGAGCTGCTTTGTGTTCGGTTCTGATAGTTCTCTAAAATACTGACCTTTTCTTCAAAGCTTCAATGTGCACTCGGAGAGTTTTTCACCGTTGAGAGTAAAACTCCACACGAGGCTACAGAGCCAAGGACCCGTGTGGGGACAGTGCGAGGGCAAAACAAGGGCTTTGGGCACACACCTCCTTTTCCTTTTTTGCCCCAAATGAGCCTAATTTAATTGTTGCAGTGAGAGAGGCAAGAAGTTTCCATGGGGAAGAGATTCCTCTTTCTCAGAGATTAACTCCAGCCTTTATATTGAGAAGAAAGACCTGGCCCCACTGCACCAGGCCCTGCCTTCTCCCCCCTTTCCGATTTAATGTGCTCTCACTGCGCCTGCTCTCAAAGGTCGATCCCTGGTGCTGCCCCAGACAAAGCCACACATGGTGGGGTAAAAACCACAAGCTGTTCAACAGCAAAACATGGCTTTACAGCAGTTTCGGCAGCCAAGGCTGCTCATGGGGCACACACACGGTGGGATGTTCCTGTGAACAGTGAGGCACAGTCACACAATTCTCAGAGCCCACGTTCATGGACAGAAGAATGTCCTGTCAACATCCAGCACCAGCAGGCACTGCCAGGGCTGGGATGGGCCAGCACCTCCTGCAGAGTCCAACACTGGCAGGAGACCAATCTGCAGATTCCCTCACCCCAAAGATGGGGTCCCTCAGCCACCTCTCATGAGCCTTGTTCCCCAGCTCCTTCCCCCCTTTCCTACAGCCCTGACAGAGACCCTGTTCCACTCCTCCATCCCAGTGCAGATCAGCTCCCGGCTGGGTTTCTCCGGCCCGGCGCACCCTGGCCCAGCGTGGATATCGCAGAGAACAGCCTGGAACCCTGCAGGAACCCACACGGAGATAACGGGAACAGTTTGGGGCCACTCAGGGCCGTGGGATCTGATTGCTCTGAGCCTGGTGCTTGGGGTCCAAGTCTCCCTGGTGTCCCTGCACCCCCCAGCCCAGTCAGAGTGACACCAAAAATGCAGGCAAATTAACTCTCTAAGACTCATTTTGGCGTCTGAGAAAGCAGCTTCCTTTATTTCAGCACTGGATGCAGGAGGGAATGATTTCCACCGACCATGCGGGGACAGAAGATATTTCCCACTTACAGGCAAACGTATAAATGTTGTGAGAAATCTCACGCTTATTCTATTTCTTGCCAAGCACTAATTTTAATGTTGTTCTGCACTTCACAACAGCCAAATCTCTGCTGATTGGAGCTTTGGAGCCAGCTCTGTCTGACTTTGTGCTTTAGACAGGGAAAGGCTGCAAACAGAGGCGATGAGAGAGCAAAGCACGTCTCTTCAGCACATACCACAGAATCCTTTACGTTGGAAGAGACCTTCAAGATCAAGTCCAATCATAAACGTGACACTGCCAAGTCCAGTGCTAAAACACGTTTCCAAGTGCCACAACTGCCCATCTTCAAAGAGAAACCTTCATGGACGGGGACTCAACGCCCATCCCTGGGCAGCCTCTGCCAGTGGCCGACAACCCTTCTGGAAAAGAACTTTTTCCTAATATCCAAGCTAAACCTGCCCTGGAGTGACTTGGGGCTGTTTCCCCTCATCATAACACAAGGTGTTGGAGAATGGCTGTGGGAGCGTGGACATGGCTCAAAGGAGGAGCTCTGTGAATTGGCCCTGACAGAAATCAACTGAGCTGGGCTGTGATGAGAAGGTACTGAGGACTTTGCCAAGTCACGCTGACAAGGAGGGAGGCAGTGAGAAAATCCCCAAGAGAGGGTCAAGAAGACCTTGTGACTGTAGAGATAAACAACTTAGGGAAGTAGGCCAGGACGAGACCTGGACCCG
This sequence comes from Tapera naevia, assembly GCA_033556795.1. Classification (NCBI taxonomy): domain Eukaryota; kingdom Metazoa; phylum Chordata; class Aves; order Cuculiformes; family Neomorphidae; genus Tapera; species Tapera naevia. Next base: position 258,420 of record JAUMJJ010000223.1, read on the forward strand.
AGCACATAGCAGTAGCTGCAAGTAGGAGGAGCAAGTAGGAGGCACATGCTAATGTACCTTTAGAGCTCAGCCAATGATTGCAAGTAGGAGGGGCATGATAGTGTAACTTTTAGAGTTAAGTTAATGATTATAGGGCTTTTGGAGCCAAGCCAAAGATTATTAGACAAGTGTACGTAAGGGGCAATGATTGATAGACAAGCCAATGATTGATAGACAAGTAGACATGAGTTAAGTAGACATGGGTTATGGTGTAGCCGTGAATGAGCTTCGCAATCAACCAGAACTTGCTTTACCACTCACATTGAGTCTATTCCATGGTTCCCCTCGCTCGTTACAGGAGCCCAATGGCAGCAGGTCCCTGCCCGGCGCCGCAGGAGACTCTGCCCAGTTTCAGCCTCAGCATTTTATGCCTGCCTGCAAGCAAGCATGCAGCTTGTTCCTGAGGGCAAGCACACATGCAGTTTCTGCAGGTATGCAGCCCTTTTATGCCTGCAAGCAATGATGCATTTCAAGTGTGCAAGCGTGCGAGTAGCCCTTTACAGCTGCACAGAAGCAGGAAGCCATACAATTAATGCCTGCACACCAGCATGCACACAAGCACCCAGTAAATGCTTGTAAGCACCTATGAATGTGGTTTATGCTTTCATTGGAGCATGCAACCATGCAGTTTCTGCCTGCAGTCAAGAAAGCATGCAATTTATGCATGCAAGCACTCCTTGCATGCCTGCACACATGCAACTCAGGACATCCGATGAGTCTCTGCATCTTTATTATTCCTACAAATCAGCACCTATTTCCAAACACCCTCAGCCAGCGCCTGATGTTGCTGGTGTTGCTTCACCACATTTCAATCCAATTGGATTTGAATAACTTTCTAAACCTAAGAGAAGATGTCCCTGAGCGCTCGCCTTATCCAGCAGCCGGGCCCTTGGTAGTATTTGCCAGGTTTTGGTCACGCTGCTGGTGCATTTCAGTGGAGCAATGCACGTCCCACTGTGCCTTCTCCCTTCCCAGCTACTCCTGAAATACACCAAGGTTCTCACACTCCTTCAGGAGGGAGACTTTCTCCAGGCGAAGCTCCTCACGCTCCCGGTCCAGATCCTCGTACCGTCTCTTGAGATGCTCCTCTTTTTGGGCCAACTGGTATTTCTTCAGTGCCAGCTTATTAATCATCATCTTCACTCTTTCAGGCACTTCATCCTGGTCTGCTTTTGGCTTCATTGCTCGTTTCTTTATCTGGGAATAGATCCACCAGCAGCCCAGAATTCCCACAGCTCCGGGTATGGCATAGCACAGGACATCACGGAATCGTAAAGGCATGGTTGGGATTCTAAGCTTATCTCTAGAAGGAGAAAGAGAAATCAGGGTCAGGTGGTCATGGGGAGGGGAATGAGAAGGCTAAAGTTCCATAAATGCCTCCAGGTGCTCCTGTGAGCAGCAGCAGCAGCTTGGTTTTCCAGCCTCTCTGCACATCCCCATGTCTGCTCCACCAGCAGAGCACACAACAGGAGCCTCACCTGAGACCAGGGATACCTGGACATCGCATACCAGGATACTCATCACTCTCACCTCACCTTGACACTTAAAACACTTTCCCCTCCTTTCTGTCAGTGATTCCCTGCTGCCCACTCACGTTGTAACAATTCCTGTAGAACCACCCCAAGAGCTGTCTCTCAACGAGACCATGACCTCACGTTAACGTCGCTCACAGCACTGCACTCCCTGCAGCTTTCTGATGGAGCAGACAGCCCTGTTCCTACCCCCTGCCCCGTTCAGCAGCACCAACTGGGCACACAGTCCTTCTAAGAACCAGGCCCCTTCGCAGCACAAGGTTCCCAGAGGAGCCAGGGAATTCATTCCCAATGCCAGGGAGGAGCAGTTGGCAAGCACTGAATCCACATGTTCAGGGCTCTCCATTCCCAGAAACCTCCTGGGCACCGGCTGCTTCAGGAGGCACCAGGACAGGATCTGACAGAACCCTAAAGAACTGGAGGCCCTGACATGGAGATGAAACTCCGAGCACTGACTGCAGAGAAGCAGACATAGACAGACCTGATCTGGGCGTAGAGCATAGTTTCCTCTCCGGTGGAAGAAGCACCGGGCACTGCAATGGCTGAACACCAGCGGCTTCGTTCCTTACAGAAAGAGAGACACGCAGGCAGCTCCAAGTAGAGAGAGCACCTGTCTCCTCCACGTCCTGCTGGGGAGTGAGGGCAGAGTGTGCTTGACCCTGGGGAGTAGAGCGGTCTCCTAGGAAACAGGTCCGTGTCACAATGGGTGACATCACAGAGGCCACGCCCAGTAGCCGGCATCTCCCATCCATCCCCTAATCCGGATCCCTGGAGCACCCATTGGCCACCAGACATTGCTGCCTTTCCCAGAAAGCTGGTGAAGGGCCTAGAGGTGACATCAAAAGAGGAGGAGCTGAAGTCACTGGGTCTGTTCAGCCTGGAGGAGACTGAGGGGGGATCTCGTGGCTGTTCACTGCCTTCTCACAAGGGAGGGAGGGGAAAGAGGTGCTGAGCTCGTCTCTCTTGTGACCTATGATAGGACTCGAGGGAATGGCAGGGAGATGTGCCAGGGAGGTCTGGACTGGCTGTTAGGAAGAGGTTCCTCACCCAGTGGTGTTGGAGCACTGGAACAGCTCCCCAGGAAGCAATCACCACACCCAGCACCACTGGTTATGGCCCCCCACGTATAGCACTTGTCGTGCTCATTATCTCCCTCCTATGAAACCCCTTATACAGCCCTTGTTGCACCCTTTATCGTGCTTATGGAGTACCCTATAGAGCTCCTATTGTGCCCTCTAAGCTTCCGCAATATACCTGCCTATAGGGCACTAATTGCTCCTTGTGTAGTCCTTATGAAGCTCCCTTTAGGGCCCCTATCGAGCTCCCTATGTCCCTCATATGGAGTCCCTTATACACCCACACCCAGTATCGTCCTTATGAAGCCCCCTATAGAGCTCCTATTATCCCCCTGATTACCCAATATGAATCCCCCCATGTAGGGCACATATCACGCCTTCTGTATCCCATATCAATCCCTCTATAGGACCCCTATCACACACTCTGTCGCCGCCATGGAACAAAAATAGTGCTCCTATCATGGCCAGTTAATCCCTCACATGGAGTCGCCTCTATAGCACCTATCTGGCCCTTTGTCTACACTATGGAGCACTCTATAGAGCCCCTATCGTGCTCCCTATCTCCCTTCTAAGGTCCCCTTACACAGCCCCTATTGCATCCTCTATCGAGATCATGGAGCCCCTATTGTGCCCCCAAAGTTCCCGCTATGGAGCCCCCTGTACAGCACTTATCACACCCTCTGTACCCCGTATTAATCACCCTCTAGAGACCCTATCATGCACTGTGTCACCCACATGCAAACCCCTATAGAGCTCTGATCACCGACCATAAATCCATCCTATGAAATCCTATCTAGAGATCCTATTTCTCTTTGTCTCCCTATGGAACCCTCTAGAGAGCCCCTCTGGCGCTCCCTTTCTCCTTCCAAGGGAGCCCCTTATATAGTTCCTATTATGCCCTGTATCCCGCTTATGGAGCCCCTTATAGAACCCCTATTACGTCCCCTAGGTTCCCGCTATGGAGCCCCCTCTTGAGCCCCTGTGTACCCTGTATACAGCCCCCCACCCCTTGCCCCGAGCTGCCATCACACCCTGTGTCACTCCTATGGGATCTGCTATAGAGCTCCTATCAGGGCCAATAAATCCCACACAAGCAGCCCCCTCTAGAATCCCTGTCTCGTTCTTTGTATCCACTATGGAGCCCTCTTTAGAGCACTTATCACACACTCTGTGCCTCGAATGAATCCCCCTGCAGAGCCCTTGTCACTCTCTGTCACCCACATGCAATCCCCTATAGAGTTTCTATTCCAGCCATTAAATCCCTCACATGGAGCCCCACCAGGAGATCCTATCTGCATCTTTGTCTCCACTATGGAGCACTCTACAGACCCATACCACGCTCCCTATGTCCCTCTTATTGAGCCCCTTGTATATCCCCTTTCACACCCTCTACCCTGCTTATGGTGCCCCCTACAGAGTCCCTATTTTTCCCCTTAGGTCCTGCTAGGGAGCCCCCTGTGCAGCACTTGTTGCGTCCTTTGTTCCTTGTATGCAGCACTCTCTAAAGCCTTTATTGTCACCCGTGTTGCCCCCATGGAAACCCCTATAGAGCTCCTATCACGGCAGATAAGTCCTGCACGTTGGACCCCCTGTAGAGCCCTTATCTTGCTCCTTTTGACCTTTATGGACATAGGGAGCATGAAAGAGGTCTTTATAGTACAACACACTGGAGACAAAGAGCCAGAGAGAGACTGAAGATAGGACTCCATATGAGGGACTTGGTGGTCGGGATAGGAGCTCCATAGGGGACTGCATGTGGGCGACACAGGGTGCGATAGGGACTCTAGAGGGGGATTCATATGGGGCACGGTGGGTGCAATAAGTGCTGTGCAGGGGCTCCATATCAGGAAGTTACGGGTAGCTATGGGAGCTCTGTAGGGGGCTTCATAAGTGGGATAACGGGTGTGATAGGGGCTGTGTAAGGGGCTCCATTGGAAGGACATACAGAGCACGACAGGGGCTCTCTAGAGGTTTCCATAGAGGAGACCAAAGGTAAGATAGGGGCACCAGAGGGGGCTCCATATGTGGGAGTTATTTCCCGTGATAGGAGTTCTATAGGGGATTCCATGGGAGCACCACAGGGCGCGATGGGAGCTCTAGAGGGGGCATCATACAGGGTGCACATGGCGTGATAAGGGCTATACAGAATTTTGAAGAGAAGGGTTCTCCAAAAATGGAAATAAATGCCTTCTGCTCTTCTAGTGGATTACCATTTAATTCACTGCTGGAGAATTTGCCAAACTTGAGCCGTGCAGGTGATGGACCAATCAGGGTGCCAAGTGCGGATAAATATATAAGGTAGAATTAAAAATAATAGCAGTGAAAGTGTAAGTGGACTGTTTTCAGAAAGCAGTCGGTGGATTCTTTGCTGTATTTGTTGAGGGTATCTCTTTTTCTTTGATATGTTCACATTTCCAACTGTGGAATAGAGGTGGGGAGGGTTTGTGTTGGATGAGACCTTAAGAAGAGCAGTGCTAAATAACTTCATAGGCTTAAGGAACCGGACTTAGAGTTAAATCATAAATAGAGGAGACTCCACATAGAAATTGCAAACATTTTTCTCATTTCTTTTTGTGCAGGGTGTGGGCACTGTGGTCCTTGGGAAGCTGGAGTCGGGCTCTGTTTGCAAAGGACAGCAGCTTGTGATGGTGCCACACGAGGTGTGGTAAGGTTTAGATACTGAAGGATGTTGCTACCCTAAAAAAGAGCTGGGTTGTGCATAGTTTACTTCCTCAGCATTCAGAACTCGGGTTGTCTCTCCTTAGCAAACTTGGCTGCTGGACTAGGAATCATCGTAGTTTATTTGACCTGTGTTTTGTTTTGCATTTGTGGAGTTGACCCACAAACCCTTTTTCTTTTCCCTGCTGGGGGTTATTCTTACTCAAAACATTCCTCCTTTTTTCCCTTCATTTGTTTTGTTTTCCTTTCTCCAGAGGGAAATAGGAAAAGGAATAGAGGCAGAGAGTAGAGAGTGCTTTGCTGTGAAAGACCTAAAGTTTGCTTTGGCTGAGAACAGGTTTTTTGTGTGGGTAGGCAGCTGTTCCATCCTGTAAGAGCACTGTTTGGAATCGTTGTGCTGCCCTGAAGAACCTGAAATTATAGAAATGAAGGCTGTGAAAACATAGTTGGGGAGAGGAAGTGGACGAGAACAGTGTAATAACTGATGGTGGTGTTTGTTTCCAGTGGTTTCTTACAGAAGGGGTTTGGAAATGTTCCGATCTGTCCATGTCACCTGGACGTCAGCTGACACACTTTTTCCAGTTCTGGAGGCTGAGGCAGTTGGCTGGAAAATGCCTCAAAACTCAAATGTACAACAAATGTGCAGCTTATTGAAGGTTGGTGTTGCCTATTCAAAACCTGTTAAATGAGATTGACTTCCTCAAGAGGTGCTGAAAGCTCAAACTGAACTCAGACAGTTTGAGGTGATGCTTTTCAGTTTTCAAGGTGATTTTACAGACAGTGACATTTATAGAACTATACATAAAACTATGATAATGTAATAAATTGTAAATGGCTTTAACTAAGCCCTTGCAGAGCTTGCATTCAGTAAATAGTCAGTGCTGTTGATGACACACTGGTCTTTCTTTTATTTCTTTGGCAGCTAAGGAAGGTTGAACAAAAATGTCAGGAACTCGCAAAAATAGACCTCTTACTGAAACGTTACGAAGGGGACAGGTACATTTGGACTTGATGATCTCAGAGGTCTTTTCCAACCAGATGATTCTATGATTGTGTGTCACTTGAAGGTAGAAAAGACAGAAATTGGATGGAGCTACGTTCCTGGTCATTCCACGCCATTTAGGCCAAATGCTGATCGAGCTCAAGTTGAACAGGGCTTTTGTTCTCCCATCAGTGAGTGATGCTTCCCAAAGCAGTTTATTGCTTGCTTTCTTTCCTTCTTTTAAAGGTTCACTAGGGACCCTACTATACATCTTCTATCACGACCCATAAGTCCCTCCTCTGAGCCCTCCATAAAGCCTCTGTCGCACCCTGTGTTGCCTCTATGGAGCCCCCTTAAGAGCTCCTCTTGTGCCCCATAAGTCCCTCATATGCAGCACCCTCCAGAGCCCCTACCTAGCTCTTTGTCTCCCCTATAGAGCCCCTTATTGCCCTCCTTAAGTCCCTCCTAGAGAGCCTCCTATAGAGCACTTACCTCACCCTGTGTACACCCTAAAGAGTCCCCTATAGAGCTCCCATTGTGTCCCCCAAGGCCTCCCTTTGGAGCCTATTTTTAGAGACCATGTCTCACCCTGTATCGTGCTTATGGGGCCTCCTATAGAGCCCCTATTGTGCCCCATATGTCTCTGCTGTGGAGCCCACTACAGAGCATGTATTGCACCCTGTTTATCCCATATAGAGGCCATAAAGGCCCCTATCCTGCCCTGTGTTGCCCCTATGGAACCCCCCTATACAGCTTATATTGGGCACCATATCTCCCTCATATGGGCCCTCTCTAGAGCCCCTGTCTCGCTCTTTGCCTCCCCTCTGGAGCTCTCTATAAAGCCCCTATCATGCTCCCTTATGTGCCTCCTATGGAGTCCCTTATACAGCCCCTGTAGCGCCCTGTATGGCGCTTATGGGGCCCCCTATGGAGACCCTCTCGCACCCCGTAAGTCCCCAATATGGAGCCCTCTATAGAGCTCACAAGCTCTCGTCCTCCTGGGGGCATCAACCACCCTGACATCTGCTAGAAGAGCAGAGAACAAGCTCCATCCTGGCACTCCCTGCAAACCAGCTCCTGCAGGAAGCCCACCCTTCACATCCCCCCAGGGGCCAGCACAGACCCTCTGCCCACCTCGGGCCCCTGCCCGGACCCCAGTCCCCAGCTGACCCAGCGTCAGGTTTGCTGGTGAAGGCACAGGCACAGCCCAAGCACACCAGGTCTGGGCGAGGTGCAGACACTCCCAGAGCCTCTCACGCGCCTCACTCCTGCCAGTGCCCCAAGCACGTGGTTGTCAGGACACACAGACCCCCACTCACCCCAGAAGCTGCACTGGGACCCACGTCTGTACCTGGCACCCCAAGCCAGGGGCACCCACACACTCTGCTTGACTCCAGCAGCTGCACCCAGACCACCCACACCAGCCCCCCAGTAGCTGGTTCATAATCCTTCCAGTTCACACAGCACAGAGGGAGGTTACGCAGAGAGACTATTAAGGAAAGGTTTAATAAGAAGGTAAAGGGAAACAGGACAGGGATAATCTGTGTCCTACTCCCGATCGATGGTCTCCACAGGGCCTACAAAGTCATCAATGAAAACTTCTTCCACCAGACTGGAAGGAGCAAATCCTCTTCTGCCATCGCTCAGCTCTCCAAACTATGAACTGTCTTCATGCAGAGCTTCAAAGCTGTTTAAGCCTTAGTGCCTGTTCTCTTATGTCTAACAGGTCTCTCTGTATCTGTCCCAGGTGGGTTTGAAGATGGATGTTCATCTGGATGGCAGAATCTCTCTGCTCAGCCACCTGCATGAGTTGACTTCTCAGTAGAGCGTTTTCAGCTTCCACCTCTTCTATCAAACTCACCTGCCTTCTCAGGTGAGCGTTTTCCTCAGCCAGGTGGGTGTCTGCATTTTTCAGCTCCATGAGCTGCACCTGCAGTGCCTCACACCTTGGGCAGTGGGTGCTCCCATCATAAGAGCCCTCTTCATCTTCAGGCACTGGGGGGGCCTGGAGCTCCTCAGCCACCTCCTGAGTGAAGTTGTCCTGCTCCTCCTGTGCTGTTTCAGTTGTTTCTTCTCCTGCAAGCTAAGGGTAAATATTGTCTGAGATCTCAAGGCCAAGGCTCACCCCGCATCGTTCATGCAGAGGGATGGTGGCAGAAGGGCCAGGAGAAGCGATCTCCTCTGCCAGGGGAATGCCAGCACCCAGCACTGCTGTGGCGTGTGCCAAAGGAACTCTTCGCAGGCAAAAGTTGAAAGCAAACACAGTGTTCTTGATGCTATTTTTGTCCTCTATTATTTTTGCCCCTCTATTAACAGCTCTGCACTGTCAGGAAGATCCCTGCCTCAAAACGGGACCTCCTTCTGCTCATCTCCAGACCTCGCAGTTGTTTCCCCACTCAGCCTCTCCCACAGCATCCGTGCCCCTGGCATGGCTGCATCTGCTCGACGCTGCAGCAGCTTCTCTCTCTGCTCGGGGGCAGCCAGCCCTGCTCTGAGGATTGGCTTCCCAGAGCTCCCTGATGAGCTCTGCAATGAGTCCAGTCAGGCACCCAAAAGCATTTCCACAATGACCCGACCACTCCCCAGAGCTGAGACCTGACGGGGTGAAGGGCAGCATCAAAGGTAACATCGACCTCCTGGCATTGCCCAAGGCATCTTCTTTCACGCCAGCCCCCTCTGCTCTGCTGTCTGCCAGCACACGGTACAGAGAAGCGGGCAGAGCTCAGGCTGTTGGGACCCCCTCCTGCCAACCCTGGGCACTGGCAATGCCTCAGCACCTCTGGAGGAGCCTCAAAAGCAGCCCCCAATATCCCACACAAGGAAAGAGTCAAGAAGACCAGTCCTTGCCTATCTGGGGCCGGGCTGGCGTCAGTCGATCGCTGCTGGTGTGCACCTGGCCCAGGAGTGCCCAGGAGTTCCCTGAGGGCACGGCTTCCCCAGCAGCCCAGCCCTTGGCAGCATTTACCTGGGTACGGTCAGGCTCCTGGTGTGATCCAGCTGAACGCTCCACGTCCCACTGGAACTCTGCCTTCTCACTCTCCAGATGCTCCTGAGTCTTACGAAGGCTCTCCAGGTCTTGTTGGAACTGCGCCTTCTCCTCCTTCCGCTGCTCCTGAGCCGTACAAACCTTCTCCATGCCCTGCTGGAATTGAAGCTTCTCCCCCTCCAGCTGCTCCTGGGCATTATGAAGGTTCTCCAGGTCTTCCTCAAAGTTCGCTTTATCACTCTCTAGCTGGTCCTGGATGTTCTCCGTGTCCTGCTGCAACTCTGACTTTTCCCCTTCCAGCTGCTTCTGGGTCGCATCAAGGCTCTCCCGGTCGAGCTGGAAGGAGACTTCCTTCAGCTGCAGCTCCTCTCGCTGCTGTTTGAGATCCTGCCACCCTCCTTGGAGCAGCTCCTCTTGCTGGGCCAGTTGAGCCTCCTTCTCTGCCACCTCCTTCTCACATACTGCCGGCTCCTCCTGTGTCGTCCTCTCTTCGGGTGTTTCTGGCACCTCTGACACTTCTTCCTGTTGCTCTTTGTTGCCACCTTCAATTCTTATATACTCAATGCTTTCTTCCCTCTTTCTAATACAGCACATCTGCCAGCAGCAAAGAAGTCCAGCTGCTGCAGATGCAGCACAGCTGAAAATGCCATGAGGGCAGAAAAGGCTTCCACACATTCTTAGCTGATCCTTAGAAGGAGAAAGAGAAACCATGGTCAAACTTCCAGAGGGAAGGTAACAGGAAGGCTAAAGTTCCATAAATGCCTTCAGGTATTTCTGGTTGCACCAACAGGCTGGTTTTCCAGCCACTCTGCAAATTGCCATCTCTGCTCCACCAGCAGAGCACACCACGAGAGCCTCGCCTGAGACCAGGGACCCCTGGACACTGCTCACCAGGGGACTCATCACTCTCCCCTTCATGCTCAAAACAACTTCCCCTTCTTGCGGTGCGTGCTCCCACGATGCCCGCTGGCGTTGCTGAATGCACACACTTTGTTTTCCTTCAGATCATACAAACAAACAGCCAAGGACACTCAGCTCAATCTCCTTCTTCCTGTCAGGGAATCCACCTTGTGCCTCTGGCCAGGACAAACAACCCTCAGTGGACACATCTTTCTAAGGCCAGGCACATTCACAACACGAGGTTCCCAGAGCAGGCAGAGAATTCCTTCCCAGTGCCCAAGAAGAGCAGTCACCAAGCACTCGCTCCAGATGTTTGGGCTTCCCTACACCCAGCAAGGTCCTTTCTGGGGATCGGCTGCTTCAGGGCTCCACCAGAAGAGAGACCAGGTCAACCCCCAAGTGACCGAGCCCCCAGGTTCTGCAGGGACAGACTTGACTGTGTGCTGGGTCCCTGCCTTCTCCACCTCCCGCATGGATTGCTGACGCTGCCAAACCCCAAAAGCAGTGGAAATCAACACTGGAACTAAAAAGCATCCTGACAGAGCACAGAGGAAACGATCACAAAGATAAACTGGAATGGAACTTCAGCAGCCAGGCCAGGATGGCTTCCTCCAAGCCATGGAGTCAGCGATGCAGCACTCGGCAAACAAATACAGTTGGGGTGAAGGAGCTCTGGGCAAGGCTGCCATGGGTAAAGCAAAACGGGACCACCTGGGCTTGGAACATCTCCCATGTGGAAAACCAGGAGCACAGGCTCTGCCTCATAGGAGGCACAGGGTAAGAGGTGAGAGACCCCTTAGAAACTGGAGGCCCTAACACGGAGATGAAACTCCAGCAATGACTGCACAGAAGCAGACACGGCCAGAGCTGACCTTCCCTGGGCCAGAGCTGACCTTCCTTGGGTCAGAGCTGACTTTCCCTGGGTCAGAGCTGACCTTCCCTGGGTCAGAGCTGACTTTCCCTGGGTCAGAGCTGACTTACCTCTCCGGCAGAACCGGCACCGGGCGCTGCGAATGCTGAACGGCAGCTGTTTTGTTTCCTACACAAGGCAAAGCACAGGCAGCTCCCAGCAGAGGGACCACCTGCCTCCTCCAGATCCCACTGGAGAGTGAGACCAGAGGGTGCTTCACCCTGTAGGGCAGACTGGTGATGATGACATCACAGAGGATGACATCACAAAGGCCATGGTCACTGCCCTGCGTGTGATTGGTCCTCAAGGCTCTGCACCTTTCCCACCCCCCTCTCCCAGGCCTCACTGGTGGAACCCATCAAAAACGTCATCACGAGAGGGGAGAGCCCCAACACACGACTCGGTAGCTACAAACACCCAGAGACAGGGATGGGCCAGGCAAGCAAGAGCTCAGACTGGGGGGTTTGTGAAACAGAAATAGATTCAGAAAGTTTACGCTGCCCTGCAGAATGAAGTTGGTGTTTAAATAGATCTTTTACGCCTTTCCCTTTGGCAGCTGAGAGGGAAGGGGATTTTATTGCTAAATGTTCCTGTGCAGCAGTTGCTTTCCTGCACATTCTGTGCAGATGAGAGGGTGGAAGAGATCTGGCAACACGGGGCACGGGTGAGACCTGTGGAAATAAACCCTCCTACAGCCCCGTTATCCCAGGGCTTCCCAAACAGTTTACAGAACACACCCAAAGCCCACAAACCACCCCTCGGAACAGACCAACATTCAGATGTGGCATTGAATAGACAGGAATAATGCCCCAGAAACCTTTCACAACCATCGCCTCCGCGCTGAGCCAGCCCTCGCTCCAGAGGGCAGAGGATCCATTGGTTTGAGCTGCTTTGTGTTCGGTTCTGATAGTTCTCTAAAATACTGACCTTTTCTTCAAAGCTTCAATGTGCACTCGGAGAGTTTTTCACCGTTGAGAGTAAAACTCCACACGAGGCTACAGAGCCAAGGACCCGTGTGGGGACAGTGCGAGGGCAAAACAAGGGCTTTGGGCACACACCTCCTTTTCCTTTTTTGCCCCAAATGAGCCTAATTTAATTGTTGCAGTGAGAGAGGGAAGAAGTTTCCATGGGGAAGAGATTCCTCTTTCTCAGAGATTAACTCCAGCCTTTATATTGAGAAGAAAGACCTGGCCCCACTGCACCAGGCCCTGCCTTCTCCCCCCTTTCCGATTTAATGTGCTCTCACTGTGCCAGCTCTCAAAGGTCGATCCCTGGTGCTGCCCCAGACAAAGCCACACATGGTGGGGTAAAAACCACAAGCTGTTCAACAGCAAAACATGGCTTTACAGCAGTTTCGGCAGCCAAGGCTGCTCATGGGGCACACACACGGTGGGATGTTCCTGTGAACAGTGAGGCACAGTCACACAATTCTCAGAGCCCACGTTCATGGACAGAAGAATGTCCTGTCAACATCCAGCACCAGCAGGCACTGCCAGGGCTGGGATGGGCCAGCACCTCCTGCAGAGTCCAACACTGGCAGGAGACCAATCTGCAGATTCCCTCACCCCAAAGATGGGGTCCCTCAGCCACCTCTCATGAGCCTTGTTCCCCAGCTCCTTCCCCCCTTTCCTACAGCCCTGACAGAGACCCTGTTCCACTCCTCCATCCCAGTGCAGATCGGCTCCCGGCTGGGTTTCTCCGGCCCGGCGCACCCTGGCCCAGCGTGGATATCGCAGAGATCAGCCTGGAACCCTGCAGGAACCCACACGGAGATAACGGGAACAGTTTGGGGCCACTCAGGGCCGTGGGATCTGATTGCTCTGAGCCTGGTGCTTGGGGTCCAAGTCTCCCTGGTGTCCCTGCACCCCCCAGCCCAGTCAGAGTGACACCAAAAATGCAGGCAAATTAACTCTCTAAGACTCATTTTGGCGTCTGAGAAAGCAGCTTCCTTTATTTCAGCACTGGATGCAGGAGGGAATGATTTCCACCGACCATGCGGGGACAGAAGATATTTCCCACTTACAGGCAAACACATAAATGTTGTGAGAGATCTCATGCTTATTCTATTTCTTGCCAAGCACTACTTTTAATGTTGTTCTGCACTTCACAACAGCCAAATCTCTGCTGATTGGAGCTTTGGAGCCAGCTCTGTCTGACTTTGTGCTTTAGACAGGGAAAGGCTGCAAACAGAGGCGATGAGAGAGCAAAGCACGTCTCTTCAGCACATACCACAGAATCCTTTACGTTGGAAGAGACCTTCAAGATCAAGTCCAATCATAAACGTGACACTGCCAAGTCCAGTGCTAAAACATGTTTCCAAGTGCCACAACTGCCCATCTTCAAAGAGAAACCTTCATGGACGGGGACTCAACGCCCATCCCTGGGCAGCCTCTGCCAGTGGCCGACAACCCTTCTGGAAAAGAACTTTTTCCTAATATCCAAGCTAAACCTGCCCTGGAGTGACTTGGGGCCGTTTCCCCTCATCATAACACAAGGTGTTGGAGAATGGCTGTGGGAGCGTGGACATGGCTCAAAGGAGGAGCTCTGTGAATTGGCCCTGACAGAAATCAACTGAGCTGGGCTGTGATGAAAAGGTACTGAGGACTTTGCCAAGTCACGCTGACAAGGAGGGAGGCAGTGAGAAAATCCCCAAGAGAGGGTCAAGAAGACCTTGTGACTGTAGAGATAAACAACTTAGGGAAGTAGGCCAGGACGAGACCTGGACCCGAGCACATAGCAGTAGCTGCAAGTAGGAGGAGCAAGTAGGAGGCACATGCTAATGTACCTTTAGAGCTCAGCCAATGATTGCAAGTAGGAGGGGCATGATAGTGTAACTTTTAGAGTTAAGTTAATGATTATAGGGCTTTTGGAGCCAAGCCAAAGATTATTAGACAAGTGTACGTAAGGGGCAATGATTGATAGACAAGCCAATGATTGATAGACAAGTAGACATCAGTTAAGTAGACATGGGTTATGGTGTAGCCGTGAATGAGCTTCGCAATCAACCAGAACTTGCTTTACCACTCACATTGAGTCTATTCCATGGTTCCCCTCGCTCGTTACAGGAGCCCAATGGCAGCAGGTCCCTGCCCGGCGCCGCAGGAGACTCTGCCCAGTTTCAGCCTCAGCATTTTACACCTGCCTGCAAGCAAGCATGCAGCTTGTTCCTGAGGGCAAGCACACATGCAGTTTCTGCAGGTATGCAGCCCTTTTATGCTTGCAAGCAATGATGCATTTCAAGTGTGCAAGCGTGCGAGTAGCCCTTCACAGCTGCACAGAAGCAGGAAGCCATGCATTTAATGCCTGCACACCAGCACGCACACAAGCACCCAGTAAATGCTTGTAAGCACCTATGAATGTGGTTTATGCTTTCATTGGAGCATGCAACCATGCAGTTTCTTCCTGCAGTCAAGAAAGCATGCAATTTATGCATGCAAGCACTCCTTGCATGCCTGCACACATGCAACTCAGGACATCCGATGAGTCTCTGCATCTTTATTATTCCTACAAATCAGCACCTATTTCCAAACACCCTCAGCCAGCGCCTGATGTTGCTGGTGTTGCTTCACCACATTTCAATCCAAGTGGATTTGAATAACTTTCTAAACCTAAGAGAAGATGTCCCTGAGCGCTCGCCTTATCCAGCAGCCGGGCCCTTGGTAGTATTTGCCAGGTTTTGGTCACGCTGCTGGTGCGTTTCAGTGGAGCAATGCACGTCCCACTGTGCCTTCTCCCTTCCCAGCTACTCCTGAAATACACCAAGGTTCTCACACTCCTTCAGGAGGGAGACTTTCTCCAGGCGAAGCTCCTCACGCTCCCGGTCCAGATCCTCGTACCGTCTCTTGAGATGCTCCTCTTTTTGGGCCAACTGGTATTTCTTCAGTGCCAGCTTATTAATCATCATCTTCACTCTATCAGACACTTGATCCTGGTCTGCTTTTGGCTTCATTGCTCGTTTCTTTATCTGGGAATAGATCCACCAGCAGCCCAGAATTCCCACAGCTCCGGGTATGGCATAGCACAGGACATCACGGAATCGTAAAGGCATGGTTGGGATTCTAAGCTTATCTCTAGAAGGAGAAAGAGAAATCAGGGTCAGGTGGTCATGGGGAGGGGAATGAGAAGGCTAAAGTTCCATAAATGCCTCCAGGTGCTCCTGTGAGCAGCAGCAGCAGCTTGGTTTTCCAGCCTCTCTGCACATCCCCATGTCTGCTCCACCAGCAGAGCACACAACAGGAGCCTCACCTGAGACCAGGGATACCTGGACATCGCATACCAGGATACTCCCCACTCTCACCTCACCTTGACACTTAAAACACTTTCCCCTCCTTTCTGTCAGTGATTCCCTGCTGCCCACTCACGTTGTAACAATTCCTGTAGAACCACCCCAAGAGCTGTCTCTCAACGAGACCATGACCTCACGTTAACGTCGCTCACAGCACTGCACTCCCTGCAGCTTTCTGATGGAGCAGACAGCCCTGTTCCTACCCCCTGCCCCGTTCAGCAGCACCAACTGGGCACACAGTCCTTCTAATGTCAGGCCCCTTCGCAGCACAAGGTTCCAAGAGGAGCCAGGGAATTCATTCCCAATGCCAGGGAGGAGCAGTTGGCAAGCACTGAATCCACATGTTCAGGGCTCTCCATTCCCAGAAACCTCCTGGGCACCGGCTGCTTCAGGAGGCACCAGGACAGGATCTGACAGAACCCTAAAGAACCGGAGGCCCTGACATGGAGATGAAACTCCGAGCACTGACTGCAGAGAAGCAGACACAGACAGACCTGATCTGGGCGTAGAGCATAGTTTCCTCTCCGGTGGAAGAAGCACCGGGCACTGCAATGGGTGAACAGCAGCGGCTTCGTTCCTTACAGAAAGAGAGACACGCAGGCAGCTCCAAGTAGAGAGAGCACCTGTCTCCTCCACGTCCTGCTGGGGAGTGAGGGCAGAGTGTGCTTGACCCTAGGGAGTACAGCGGTCTCCTAGGAAACAGGTCCGTGTCACAATGGGTGACATCACAGAGGCCACGCCCAGTAGCCGGCATCTCCCATCCATCCCCTAATCCGGATCCCTGGAGCACCCATTGGCCACCAGACATTGCTGCCTTTCCCAGAAAGCTGGTGAAGGGCCTAGAGGTGACATCAAAAGAGGAGGAGCTGAAGTCACTGGGTCTGTTCAGCCTGGAGGAGACTGAGGGGGGATCTCGTGGCTGTTCACTGCCTTCTCACAAGGGAGGGAGGGGAAAGAGGTGCTGAGCTCTTCTCTCTTGTGACCTATGACAGGACTCGAGGGAATGGCAGGGAGATGTGCCAGGGAGGTCTGGACTGGCTGTTAGGAAGAGATTTCTCACCCAGTGGTGTTGGAGCACTGGAACAGCTCCCCAGGAAGCAATCACCACACCCAGCACCACTGGTTATGGCCCCCCACCTATAGCACTTGTCGTGCTCATTATCTCCCTCCTATGAAACCCCTTATACAGCCCTTGTTGCACCCTTTATCGTGCTTATGGAGTACCCTATAGAGCTCCTATTGTGCCCTCTAAGCTTCCGCAATATACCTGCCTATAGGGCACTAATTGCTCCTTGTGTAGCCCTTATGAAGCTCCCTTTAGGACACCTATCGAGCTCCCTATGTCCCTCATATGGAGTCCCTTATACAGCCACACCCTTTATCGTCCTTATGAAGCCCCCTATAGAGCTCCTATTATCCCCCTGATTACCCAATATGAATCCCCCCATGTAGGGCACATATCACGCCTTCTGTACCCCATATCAATCCCTCTATAGGACCCCTATCACACACTCTGTCGCCGCCATGGAACACAAATAGTGCTCCTATCATGGCCAGTTAATCCCTCACATGGAGTCGCCTCTATAGCACCTATCTGGCCCTTTGTCTACACTATGGAGCACTCTATAGAGCCCCTATCGTGCTCCCTATCTCCCTTCTAAGGTCCCCTTACACAGCCCCTATTGCATCCTCTATCGAGATCATGGAGCCTCTATTGTGCCCCCAAAGTTCCCGCTATGGAGCCCCCTGTACAGCACTTATCACACCCTCTGTACCCCGTATTAATCACCCTCTAGAGACCCTATCATGCACTGTGTCACCCACATGCAAACCCCTATAGAGCTCTGATCACCGACCATAAATCCATCCTATGAAATCCTATCTAGAGATCCTATTTCTCTTTGTCTCCCTATGGAACCCTCTAGAGAGCCCCTCTGGCGCTCCCTTTCTCCTTCCTAGGGAGCCCCTTATATAGTTCCTATTATGCCCTGTATCCCGCTTATGGAGCCCCTTATAGAACCCCTATTACGTCCCCTAGGTTCCCGCTATGGAGCCCCCTCTTGAGCCCCTGTGTACCCTGTATACAGCCCCCCACCCCTTGCCCCGAGCTGCCATCACACCCTGTGTCACTCCTATGGGATCTCCTATAGAGCTCCTATCAGGGCCAATAAATCCCACACAAGCAGCCCCCTCTAGAATCCCTGTCTCGTTCTTTGTATCCCCTATGGAGCCCTCTTTAGAGCACTTATCACACACTCTGTGCCTCGAATGAATCCCCCTGCAGAGCCCTTGTCACTCTCTGTCACCCACATGCAATCCCCTATAGAGTTTCTATTCCAGCCATTAAATCCCTCACATGGAGCCCCACCAGGAGATCCTATCTGCATCTTTGTCTCCACTATGGAGCACTCTACAGACCCATACCACGCTCCCTATGTCCCTCTTATTGAGCCCCTTGTATATCCCCTTTCACACCCTCTACCCTGCTTATGGTGCCCCCTACAGAGTCCCTATTTTTCCCCTTAGGTCCTGCTAGGGAGCCCCCTGTGCAGCACTTGTTGCGTCCTTTGTTCCTTGTATGCAGCACTCTCTAAAGCCTTTATTGTCACCCGTGTTGCCCCCATGGAAACCCCTATAGAGCTCCTATCACGGCAGATAAGTCCTGCACGTTGGACCCCCTGTAGCGCCCTTATCTTGCTCCTTTTGACCTTTATGGACATAGGGAGCATGAAAGAGGTCTTTAGAGTACAACACACTGGAGACAAAGAGCCAGAGAGAGACTGAAGATAGGACTCCATATGAGGGACTTGGTGGTCAGGATAGGAGCTCCATAGGGGACTGCATGTGGGCGACACAGGGTGCGATAGGGGCTCTAGAGGGGGATTCATATGGGGCACAGTGGGTGCAATAAGTGCTGTGCAGGGGCTCCATATCAGGAAGTTACGGGTAGCGATGGGAGCTCTGTAGGGGGCTTCATAAGTGGGATATCGGGTGTGATAGGGGCTGTGTAAGGGGCTCCATTAGAAGGACATACAGAGCACGACAGGGGCTCTCTAGAGGTTTCCATAGAGGAGACCAAAGGTAAGATAGGGGCACCAGAGGGGGCTCCATATGTGGGAGTTATTGCCCGTGATAGGAGTTCTATAGGGGATTCCATGGGAGCACCACAGGGCGCGATGGGAGCTCTAGAGGGGGCATCATACAGGGTGCACATGGCGTGATAAGGGCTATACAGAATTTTGAAGAGAAGGGTTCTCCAAAAATGGAAATAAATGCCTTCTGCTCTTCTAGTGGATTACCATTTAATTCACTGCTGGAGAATTTGCCAAACTTGAGCCGTGCAGGTGATGGACCAATCAGGGTGCCAAGTGCGGATAAATATATAAGGTAGAATTAAAAATAATAGCAGTGAAAGTGTAAGTGGACTGTTTTCAGAAAGCAGTCGGTGGATTCTTTGCTGTATTTGTTGAGGGTATCTCTTTTTCTTTGATATGTTCACATTTCCAACTGTGGAATAGAGGTGGGGAGGGTTTGTGTTGGATGAGACCTTAAGAAGAGCAGTGCTAAATAACTTCATAGGCTTAAGGAACCGGACTTAGAGTTAAATCATAAATAGAGGAGACTCCACATAGAAATTGCAAACATTTTTCTCATTTCTTTTTGTGCAGGGTGTGGGCACTGTGGTCCTTGGGAAGCTGGAGTCGGGCTCTGTTTGCAAAGGACAGCAGCTTGTGATGGTGCCACACGAGGTGTGGTAAGGTTTAGATACTGAAGGATGTTGCTACCCTAAAAAAGAGCTGGGTTGTGCATAGTTTACTTCCTCAGCATTCAGAACTCGGGTTGTCTCTCCTTAGCAAACTTGGCTGCTGGACTAGGAATCATCGTAGTTTATTTGACCTGTGTTTTGTTTTGCATTTGTGGAGTTGACCCACAAACCCTTTTCTTTTCCCTGCTGGGGGTTATTCTTACTCAAAACATTCCTCCTTTTTTCCCTTCATTTGTTTTGTTTTCCTTTCTCCAGAGGGAAATAGGAAAAGGAATAGAGGCAGAGAGTAGAGAGTGCTTTGCTGTGAAAGACCTAAAGTTTGCTTTGGCTGAGAACAGGTTTTTTGTGTGGGTAGGTAGCTGTTCCATCCTGTAAGAGCACTGTTTGGAATCGTTGTGCTGCCCTGAAGAACCTGAAATTATAGAAATGAAGGCTGTGAAAACATAGTTGGGGAGAGGAAGTGGACGAGAACAGTGTAATAACTGATGGTGGTGTTTGTTTCCAGTGGTTTCTTACAGAAGGGGTTTGGAAATGTTCCGATCTGTCCATGTCACCTGGAGGTCAGCTGACACACTTTTTCCAGTTCTGGAGGCTGAGGCAGTTGGCTGGAAAATGCCTCAAAACTCAAATGTACAACAAATGTGCAGCTTATTGAAGGTTGGTGTTGCCTATTCAAAACCTGTTAAATGAGATTGACTTCCTCAAGAGGTGCTGAAAGCTCAAACTGAACTCAGACAGTTTGAGGTGATGCTTTTCAGTTTTCAAGGTGATTTTACAGACAGTGACATTTTATAGAACTATATACAAAACTATGATAATGTAATAAATTGTAAATGGCTTTAACTAAGCCCTTGCAGAGTTTGCATTCAGTAAATAGTCAGTGCTGTTGATGACACACTGGTCTTTCTTTTATTTCTTTGGCAGCTAAGGAAGGTTGAACAAAAATTTCAGGAACTCGCAAAAATAGACCTCTTACTGAAACGTTACTAAGGGGACAGGTACATTTGGACTTGATGATCTCAGAGGTCTTTTCCAACCAGATGATTCTATGATTGTGTGTCACTTGAAGGTAGAAAAGACAGAAATTGGATGGAGCTACGTTCCTGGTCATTCCACGCCATTTAGGCCAAATGCTGATCGAGCTCAAGTTGAACAGGGCTTTTGTTCTCCCATCAGTGAGTGATGCTTCCCAAAGCAGTTTATTGCTTGCTTTCTTTCCTTCTTTTAAAGGTTCACTAGGGACCCTACTATACATCTTCTATCACGACCCATAAGTCCCTCCTCTGAGCCCTCCATAAAGCCTCTGTCGCACCCTGTGTTGCCTCTATGGAGCCCCCTTAAGAGCTCCTCTTGTGCCCCATAATTCCCTCATATGCAGCACCCTCCAGAGCCCCTACCTAGCTCTTTGTCTCCCCTATAGAGCCCCTTATTGCCCTCCTTAAGTCCCTCCTAGAGAGCCTCCTATAGAGCACTTACCTCACCCTGTGTACCCCCTATAGAGTCCCCTATAGAGCTCCCATTGTGTCCCCCAAGGCCTCCCTTTGGAGCCTATTTTTAGAGACCATGTCTCACCCTGTATCGTGCTTATGGGGCCTCCTATAGAGCCCCTATTGTGCCCCATATGTCTCTGCTGTGGAGCCCACTACAGAGCATGTATTGCACCCTGTTTATCCCATATAGAGGCCATAAGGAGCCCCTATCGTGCCCTGTGTTGCCCCTATGGAACCCCCCTATACAGCTTATATTGGGCACCATATCTCCCTCATATGGGCCCTCTCTAGAGCCCCTGTCTCGCTCTTTGCCTCCCCTCTGGAGCTCTCTATAAAGCCCCTATCATGCTCCCTTATGTGCCTCCTATGGAGTCCCTTATACAGCCCCTGTAGCGCCCTGTATGGCGCTTATGGGGCCCCCTATGGAGACCCTCTCGCACCCCGTAAGTCCCCAATATGGAGCCCTCTATAGAGCTCACAAGCTCTCGTCCTCCTGGGGGCATCAACCACCCTGACATCTGCTAGAAGAGCAGAGAACAAGCTCCATCCTGGCACTCCCTGCAAACCAGCTCCTGCAAGAAGCCCACCCTTCACATCCCCCCAGGGGCCAGCACAGACCCTCTGCCCACCTCGGGCCCCCGCCCAGACCCCAGTCCCCAGCTGACCCAGCGTCGGGTTTGCTGGTGAAGGCACAGGCACAGCCCAAGCACACCAGGTCTGGGCGAGGTGCAGACACTCCCAGAGCCTCTCACGCGCCTCACTCCTGCCGGTGCCCCCAGCACGTGGTTGTCAGGACACACAGACCCCCACTCACCCCAGGAGCTGCACTGGGACCCACGTCTGTACCTGGCACCCCAAGCCAGGGGCACCCACACACTCTGCTTGACTCCAGCAGCTGCACCTAGACCACCCACACCAGCCCCCCAGTAGCTGGTTCATAATCCTTCCAGTTCACACAGCACAGAGGGAGGTTACGCAGAGAGACTATTAAGGAAAGGTTTAATAAGAAGGTAAAGGGAAACAGGACAGGGATAATCTGTGTCCTACTCCCGATCGATGGTCTCCACAGGGCCTACAAAGTCATCAATGAAAACTTCTTCCACCAGACTGGAAGGAGCAAATCCTCTTCTGCCATCGCTCAGCTCTCCAAACTATGAACTGTCTTCATGCAGAGCTTCAAAGCTGTTTAAGCCTTAGTGCCTGTTCTCTTATGTCTAACAGGTCTCTCTGTATCTGTCCCAGGTGGGTTCGAAGATGGATGTTCATCTGGATGGCAGAATCTCTCTGCTCAGCCACCTGCATGAGTTGACTTCTCAGTAGAGCGTTTTCAGCTTCCACCTCTTCTATCAAACTCACCTGCCTTCTCAGGTGAGCGTTTTCCTCAGCCAGGTGGGTGTCTGCATTTCTCAGCTCCATGAGCTGCACCTGCAGTGCCTCACACCTTGGGCAGTGGGTGCTCCCATCATAAGAGCCCTCTTCATCTTCAGGCACTGGGGGGGCCTGGAGCTCCTCAGCCACCTCCTGAGTGAAGTTGTCCTGCTCCTCCTGTGCTGTTTCAGTTGTTTCTTCTCCTGCAAGCTAAGGGTAAATATTGTCTGAGATCTCAAGGCCAAGGCTCACCCCGCATCGTTCATGCAGAGGGATGGTGGCAGAAGGGCCAGGAGAAGCGATCTCCTCTGCCAGGGGAATGCCAGCACCCAGCACTGCTGTGGCGTGTGCCAAAGGAACTCTTCGCAGGCAAAAGTTGAAAGCAAACACAGTGTTCTTGATGCTATTTTTGTCCTCTATTATTTTTGCCCCTCTATTAACAGCTCTGCACTGTCAGGAAGATCCCTGCCTCAAAACGGGACCTCCTTCTGCTCATCTCCAGGCCTCGCAGTTGTTTCCCCACTCAGCCTCTCCCACAGCATCCGTGCCCCTGGCATGGCTGCATCTGCTCGACGCTGCAGCAGCTTCGCTCTCTGCTCGGGGGCAGCCAGCCCTGCTCTGAGGATTGGCTTCCCAGAGCTCCCTGATGAGCTCTGCAATGAGTCCAGTCAGGCACCCAAAAGCATTTCCACAATGACCCGACCACTCCCCAGAGCTGAGACCTGACGGGGTGAAGGGCAGCATCAAAGGTAACATCGACCTCCTGGCATTGCCCAAGGCATCTTCTTTCACGCCAGCCCCCTCTGCTCTGCTGTCTGCCAGCACACGGTACAGAGAAGCGGGCAGAGCTCAGGCTGTTGGGACCCCCTCCTGCCAACCCTGGGCACTGGCAATGCCTCAGCACCTCTGGAGGAGCCTCAAAAGCAGCCCCCAATATCCCACACAAGGAAAGAGTCAAGAAGACCAGTCCTTGCCTATCTGGGGCCGGGCTGGCGTCAGTCGATCGCTGCTGGTGTGCACCTGGCCCAGGAGTGCCCAGGAGTTCCCTGAGGGCACGGCTTCCCCAGCAGCCCAGCCCTTGGCAGCATTTACCTGGGTACGGTCAGGCTCCTGGTGTGATCCAGCTGAACGCTCCACGTCCCACTGGAACTCTGCCTTCTCACTCTCCAGATGCTCCTGAGTCTTACGAAGGCTCTCCAGGTCTTGTTGGAACTGCGCCTTCTCCTCCTTCCGCTGCTCCTGAGCTGTACAAACCTTCTCCATGCCCTGCTGGAATTGAAGCTTCTCCCCCTCCAGCTGCTCCTGGGCATTATGAAGGTTCTCCAGGTCTTCCTCAAAGTTCGCTTTATCACTCTCTAGCTGGTCCTGGATGTTCTCCGTGTCCTGCTGCAACTCTGACTTTTCCCCTTCCAGCTGCTTCTGGGTCGCATCAAGGCTCTCCCGGTCGAGCTGGAAGGAGACTTCCTTCAGCTGCAGCTCCTCTCGCTGCTGTTTGAGATCCTGCCACCCTCCTTGGAGCAGCTCCTCTTGCTGGGCCAGTTGAGCCTCCTTCTCTGCCACCTCCTTCTCACATACTGCCGGCTCCTCCTGTGTCGTCCTCTCTTCGGGTGTTTCTGGCACCTCTGACACTTCTTCCTGTTGCTCTTTGTTGCCACCTTCAATTCTTATATACTCAATGCTTTCTTCCCTCTTTCTAATACAGCACATCTGCCAGCAGCAAAGAAGTCCAGCTGCTGCAGATGCAGCACAGCTGAAAATGCCATGAGGGCAGAAAAGGCTTCCACACATTCTTAGCTGATCCTTAGAAGGAGAAAGAGAAACCATGGTCAAACTTCCAGAGGGAAGGTAACAGGAAGGCTAAAGTTCCATAAATGCCTTCAGGTATTTCTGGTTGCACCAACAGGCTGGTTTTCCAGCCACTCTGCAAATTGCCATCTCTGCTCCACCAGCAGAGCACACCACGAGAGCCTCGCCTGAGACCAGGGACCCCTGGACACTGCTCACCAGGGGACTCATCACTCTCCCCTTCATGCTCAAAACAACTTCCCCTTCTTGCGGTGCGTGCTCCCCCGATGCCCGCTGGCGTTGCTGAATGCACACACTTTGTTTTCCTTCAGATCATACAAACAAACAGCCAAGGACACTCAGCTCAATCTCCTTCTTCCTGTCAGGGAATCCACCTTGTGCCTCTGGCCAGGACAAACAACCTTCAGTGGACACATCTTTCTAAGGCCAGGCACGTTCACAACACGAGGTTCCCAGAGCAGGCAGAGAATTCCTTCCCAGTGCCCAAGAAGAGCAGTCACCAAGCACTCGCTCCAGATGTTTGGGCTTCCCTACACCCAGCAAGGTCCTTTCTGGGGATCGGCTGCTTCAGGACTCCACCAGAAGAGAGACCAGGTCAACCCCCAAGTGGCCGAGCCCCCAGGTTCTGCAGGGACAGACTTGACTGTGTGCTGGGTCCCTGCCTTCTCCACCTCCCGCATGGATTGCTGACGCTGCCAAACCCCAAAAGCAGTGGAAATCAACACTGGAACTAAAAAGCATCCTGACAGAGCACAGAGGAAACGATCACAAAGATAAACTGGAGTGGAACTTCAGCAGCCAGGCCAGGATGGCTTCCTCCAAGCCATGGAGTCAGCGATGCAGCACTCGGCAAACAAATACAGTTGGGGTGAAGGAGCTCTGGGCAAGGCTGCCATGGGTAAAGCAAAACGGGACCACCTGGGCTTGGAACATCTCCCATGTGGAAAACCAGGAGCACAGGCTCTGCCTCATAGGAGGCACAGGGTAAGAGGTGAGAGACCCCTTAGAAACTGGAGGCCCTAACACGGAGATGAAACTCCAGCAATGACTGCACAGAAGCAGACACGGCCAGAGCTGACCTTCCCTGGGCCAGAGCTGACCTTCCTTGGGTCAGAGCTGACTTTCCCTGGGTCAGAGCTGACCTTCCCTGGGTCAGAGCTGACTTTCCCTGGGTCAGAGCTGACTTACCTCTCCGGCAGAACCGGCACCGGGCGCTGCGAATACGGAACGGCAGCTGTTTTGTTTCCTACACAAGGCAAAGCACAGGCAGCTCCCAGCAGAGGGACCACCTGCCTCCTCCAGATCCCACTGGAGAGTGAGACCAGAGGGTGCTTCACCCTGTAGGGCAGACTGGTGATGATGACATCACAGAGGATGACATCACAAAGGCCATGGTCACTGCCCTGCGTGTGATTGGTCCTCAAGGCTCTGCACCTTTCCCACCCCCCTCTCCCAGGCCTCACTGGTGGAACCCATCAAAAACGTCATCACGAGAGGGGAGAGCCCCCAACACACGACTCGGTAGCTACAAACACCCAGAGACAGGGATGGGCCAGGCAAGCAAGAGCTCAGACTGGGGGGTTTGTGAAACAGAAATAGATTCAGAAAGTTTACGCTGCCCTGCAGAATGAAGTTGGTGTTTAAATACATCTTTTACGCCTTTCCCTTTGGGAGCTGAGAGGGAAGGGGATTTTATTGCTAAATGTTCCTGTGCAGCAGTTGCTTTCCTGCACATTCTGTGCAGATGAGAGGGTGGAAGAGATCTGGCAACACGGGGCACGGGTGAGACCTGTGGAAATAAACCCTCCTACAGCCCCGTTATCCCAGGGCTTCCCAAACAGTTTACAGAACACACCCAAAGCCCACAAACCACCCCTCGGAACAGACCAACATTCAGATGTGGCATTGAATAGACAGGAATAATGCCCCAGAAACCTTTCACAACCATCGCCTCCGCGCTGAGCCAGCCCTCGCTCCAGAGGGCAGAGGATCCATTGGTTTGAGCTGCTTTGTGTTCTGTTCTGATAGTTCTCTAAAATACTGACCTTTTCTTCAAAGCTTCAATGTGCACTCGGAGAGTTTTTCACCGTTGAGAGTAAAACTCCACATGAAACTACAGAGCCAAGGACCCGTGTGGGGACAGTGCGAGGGCAAAACAAGGGCTTTGGGCACACACCTCCTTTTCCTTTTTTGCCCCAAATGAGCCTAATTTAATTGTTGCAGTGAGAGAGGCAAGAAGTTTCCATGGGGAAGAGATTCCTCTTTCTCAGAGATTAACTCCAGCCTTTATATTGAGAAGAAAGACCTGGCCCCACTGCACCAGGCCCTGCCTTCTCCCCCCTTTCCGATTTAATGTGCTCGCACTGTGCCTGCTCTCAAAGGTCGATCCCTGGTGCTGCCCCAGACAAAGCCACACATGGTGGGGTAAAAACCACAAGCTGTTCAACAGCAAAACATGGCTTTACAGCAGTTTCGGCAGCCAAGGCTGCTCATGGGGCACGCACACGGTGGGATGTTCCTGTGAACAGTGAGGCACAGTCACACAATTCTCAGAGACCACGTTCATGGACAGAAGAATGTCCTGTCAACATCCAGCACCAGCAGGCACTGCCAGGGCTGGGATGGGCCAGCACCTCCTGCAGAGTCCAACACTGGCAGGAGACCAATCTGCAGATTCCCTCACCCCAAAGATGGGGTCCCTCAGCCACCTCTCATGAGCCTTGTTCCCCAGCCCCTTCCCCCCTTTCCTACAGCCCTGACAGAGACCCTGTTCCACTCCTCCATCCCAGTGCAGATCGGCTCCCGGCTGGGTTTCTCCGGCCCGGCGCACCATGGCCCAGCGTGGATATCGCAGAGATCAGCCTGGAACCCTGCAGGAACCCACACGGAGATAACGGGAACAGTTTGGGGCCACTCAGGGCCGTGGGATCTGATTGCTCTGAGCCTGGTGCTTGGGGTCCAAGTCTCCCTGGTGTCCCTGCACCCCCAGCCCAGTCAGAGTGACACCAAAAATGCGGGCAAATTAACTCTCTAAGACTCATTTTGGCATCTGAGAAAGCAGCTTCCTTTATTTCAGCACTGGATGCAGGAGGGAATGATTTCCACCGACCATGCGGGGACAGAAGATATTTCCCACTTACAGGCAAACACATAAATGTTGTGAGAGATCTCACGCTTATTCTATTTCTTGCCAAGCACTACTTTTAATGTTGTTCTGCACCTCACAACAGCCAAATCTCTGCTGATTGGAGCTTTGGAGCCAGCTCTGTCTGACTTTGTGCTTTAGACAGGGAAAGGCTGCAAACAGAGGCGATGAGAGAGCAAAGCACGTCTCTTCAGCACATACCACAGAATCCTTTACGTTGGAAGAGACCTTTAAGATCAAGTCCAATCATAAACGTGACACTGCCAAGTTCAGCACTAAAACACGTTTCCAAGTGCCACAACTGCCCATCTTCAAAGAAACCTTTATGGATGGGGACTCAACCCCCGTCCCTGGGTAGCCTCTGCCAGTGGCCGACAACCCTTCTGGAGAAGAACTTTTTCCTAATATCCAAGCTAAACCTGCCCTGGGGTAACTTGGGGCCGTTTCCCCTCATCATAACACAAGGTGTTGGAGAATGGCTGTGGGAGCGTGGACATGGCTCAAAGGAGGAGCTCTGTGAATCGGCCCTGACAGAAATCAACTGAGCTGGGCTGTGATGAGAAGGTACTGAGGACTTTGCCAAGTCACGCTGACAAGGAGGGAGGCAGTGAGAAAATCCCCAAGAGAGGGTCAAGAAGACCTTGTGACTGTAGAGATAAACAACTTAGGGAAGTAGGCCAGGACGAGACCTGGACCCGAGCACATAGCAGTAGCTGCAAGTAGGAGGAGCAAGTAGGAGGCACATGCTAATGTACCTTTAGAGCTCAGCCAATGATTGCAAGTAGGAGGGGCATGATAGTGTAACTTTTAGAGTTAAGTTAATGATTATAGGGCTTTTGGAGCCAAGCCAAAGATTATTAGACAAGTGTACGTAAGGGGCAATGATTGATAGACAAGCCAATGATTGATAGACAAGTAGACATGAGTTAAGTAGACATGGGTTATGGTGTAGCCGTGAATGAGCTTCGCAATAAACCAGAACTTGCTTTACCACTCACATTGAGTCTATTCCATGGTTCTCCTCGCTCGTTACAGGAGCCCAATGGCAGCAGGTCCCTGCCCGGCGCCGCAGGAGACTCTGCCCAGTTTCAGCCTCAGCATTTTACGCCTGCCTGCAAGCAAGCATGCAGCTTGTTCCTGAGGGCAAGCACACATGCAGTTTCTGCAGGTATGCAGCCCTTTTATGCTTGCAAGCAATGATGCATTTCAAGTGTGCAAGCGTGTGAGTAGCCCTTCACAGCTGCACAGAAGCAGGAAGCCATGCATTTAATGCCTGCACACCAGCACGCACACAAGCACCCAGTAAATGCTTGTAAGCACCTATGAATGTGGTTTATGCTTTCATTGGAGCATGCAACCATGCAGTTTCTGCCTGCAGTCAAGAAAGCATGCAATTTATGCATGCAAGCACTCCTTGCATGCCTGCACACATGCAACTCAGGACATCCGATGAGTCTCTGCATCTTTATTATTCCTACAAATCAGCACCTATTTCCAAACACCCTCAGCCAGCGCCTGATGTTGCTGGTGTTGCTTCACCACATTTCAATCCAATTGGATTTGAATAACTTTCTAAACCTAAGAGAAGATGTCCCTGAGCGCTCGCCTTATCCAGCAGCCGGGCCCTTGGTAGTATTTGCCAGGTTTTGGTCACTCTGCTGGTGCGTTTCAGTGGAGCAATGCACGTCCTACTGTGCCTTCTTCCTCCCCAGCTGCTCCTGAAATGCACAAAGGTTCTCACACTCCTTCAGGAGGGAGACTTTCTTCAGGCGCAGCTCCTTATTCTTCCAGTCCAGAGCCTGGTACTGTCTCTTGATTTTCTCCTCTTGTTGGGCCAACTGGTATTTCTTCAGTGCCAGCTTATTAATCCTATTCTTCACTCCTTCAAGCTCTTCATCCTGGCCTGCTTTTGGCTTCATTGCTGGTTTCTCTATTTGGGAATACATCCACCAGCTGCCCAGAATTCCCACAGCTCCGGGTACGGCATAGGAGAGGACGTTATGGAATGGTAAAGGCATCGCAGAGATTCTAAGCTTATCTCTAGAAGGAGAAAGAGAAATCAGGGTCAGGTGGTCATGGGGAAGGGAATGAGAAGGCTAAAGTTCCATAAATGCCTCCAGGTGCTCCTGTGAGCAGCAGCAGCTTGGTTTTCCAGCCTCTCTGTACATCCCCATGTCTGCTCCACCAGCAGAGCACACAACAGGAGCCTCACCTGAGACCAGGGATACCTGGACATCGCATACCAGGATATTCACCACTCTCACCTCACCTTGACACTTAAAACACTTTCCCCTCCTTTCTGTCAGTGATTCCCTGCTGCCCACTCACGTTGTAACAATTCCTGTAGAACCACCCCAAGAGCTGTCTCTCAACGAGACCATGACCTCACGTTAACGTCGCTCACAGCACTGCACTCCCTGCAGCTTTCTGATGGAGCAGACAGCCCAGATCCTACCCCCTGCCCCATTCAGCAGCACCAACTGGGCACACAGTCCTTCTAAGGTCAGGCCCCTTCGCAGCACAAGGTTCCCAGAGGAGCCAGAGAACTCATTCCCAATGCCAGGGAGGAGCAGTTGGCAAGCACTGAATCCACATGTTCAGGGCTCTCCATTCCCAGAAGCCTCCTGGGCACCAGCTGCTTCAGGAGGCACCAGGACAGGATCTGACAGAACCCTAAAGAACCGGAGGCCCTGACATGGAGATGAAACTCCGAGCACTGACTGCAGAGAAGCAGACACAGACAGACCTGATCAGGGCGTAGAGCAGAGTTTCTTCTCCGGCGGAAGCAGCACCGGGCACTGCAATGGCTGAACAGCAGCGGCTTCGTTCCTTACAGAAAGAGAGACACGCAGGCAGCTCCAAGTAGAGAGAGCACCTGTCTCCTCCACGTCCTACGGGGGAGTGAGGGCAGAGTGTGCTTGACAATGGGGAGTACAGCGGTCTCCTAGGAAACAGGTCCGTGTTACAATGGGTGACATCACAGAGGCCACGCCCAGTAGCCGGCATCTCCCATCCATCCCCTAATCTGGATCCCTGGAGCACCCATTGGCCACCAGACATTGCTGCCTTTCCCAGAAAGCTGGTGAAGGGCCTAGAGGTGACATCAAAAGAGGAGGAGCTGAAGTCAGTGGGTCTGTTCAGCCTGGAGGAGACTGAGGGGGGATCTCGTGGCTGTTCACTGCCTTCTCACAAGGGAGGGAGGGGAAAGAGGTGCTGAGCTCTTCTCTCTTGTGACCTATGATAGGACTCGAGGGAATGGCAGGGAGATGTGCCAGGGAGGTCTGGACTGGCTGTTAGGAAGAGGTTCCTCACCCAGTGGTGTTGGAGCACTGGAGCAGCTCCCCAGGAAGCAATCACCACACCCAGCACCACTGGTTATGGCCCCCCACGTATAGCACTTGTCGTGCTCATTATCTCCCTCCTATGAAACCCCTTATACAGCCCTTGTTGCACCCTTTATCGTGCTTATGGAGTACCCTATAGAGCTCCTATTGTGCCCTCTAAGCTTCCGCAATATACCTGCCTGTAGGGCACTAATTGCTCCTTGTGTAGTCCTTATGAAGCTCCCTTTAGGGCCCCTATCGAGCTCCCTATGTCCCTCATATGGAGTCCCTTATACACCCACACCCTGTATCGTCCTTATGAAGCCCCCTATAGAGCTCCTATTATCCCCCTGATTACCCAATATGGAGCCACTCCTGTAGGGCACATATCACGCCTTCTGTACCCCATATCAATCCCTCTATAGGACCCCTACCACGCACTCTGTCGCCACCATGGAACGCTAATGACAGCAGGGAATCACTGCCAGAAAGAAGGGGAAAGTGTTTTAAGTGTCAAGGTGAGGTGAGAGTGGTGAGTATCCTGGTATGCCATGTCCAGGTATCCCTGGTCTCAGGTGAGGCTCCTGTTGTGTGCTTTGCTGGTGGAGCAGACATGGGGATGTACAGAGAGGCTGGAAAACCAAGCTGCTGCTGCTGCTCACAGGAACACCTGGAGGCATTTATGGAACTTTAACCTTCTCATTCCCGTCCCTATGACCACCTGACCCTGATTTCTCTTTCTCCTTCTAGAGAGAAGCTTAGAATCTCTGCGATGCCTTTACAATTCCGTGATGTCCTGTGCTATGCTGTACCTGGAGTGGTGGGAATTCTGGGCTGCTGGTGGATCTATTCCCAGATAAAGAAATGAGCAATGGGACCAAAAGCAGGCCAGGATGAAGTGCCTGAAAGAGTGAAGAAGAGGATTAATAAGCTGGCACTGAAGAAATACAAGTTGGCCCAAAAAGAGGAGAAACTCAAGAGACGGTACCAGGATCTGGACTGGGAGCGTGAGGAACTTCGCCTGGAGAAAGTCTCCCTCCTGAAGGAGTGTGAGAACCTTTGTGCATTTCTGGAGTAGCTGGGGAGGAAGAAGGCTCAGTAGGATGTGCATTGCTCCACTGAAACGCAGTGTGACTGTCCCTCACTGTTCACAGGAACATCCCACCGTGTGTGTGCCCCATGAGCAGCCTTGGCTGCCGAAACTGCTGTAAAGCCATGTTTTGCTGTTGAACAGCTTGTGGTTTTTACCCTACCATGTGTGGCTTTGTCTGGGGCAGCACCAGGGATCGACCTTTGAGAGCAGGCACAGTGAGAGCACATTAAATCGGAAAGGGGGGAGAAGGCAGGGCCTGGTGCAGTGGGGCCAGGTCTTTCTTCTCAATATAAAGGCTGGAGTTAATCTCTGAGAAAGAGGAATCTCTTCCCCATGGAAACTTCTTCCCTCTCTCACTGCAACAATTAAATTAGGCTCATTTGGGGCAAAAAAGAAAAAGGAGGTGTGTGCCCAAAGCCCTTGTTTTGCCCTCGCACTGTCCCCACACGGGTCCTTGGCTCTGTAGCCTCATGTGGAGTTTTACTCTCAAGTGTGAAAAACTCTCCGAGTGCACATTGAAGCTTTGAAGAAAAGGTCAGTATTTTAGAGAACTATCAGAACAGAACACAAAGCAGCTCAAACCAATGGATCCTCTGCCCTCTGGAGCGAGGGCTGGCTCAGCGCGGAGGCGATGGTTGTGAAAGGTTTCTGGGGCATTATTCCTGTCTATTCAATGCCACATCTGAATGTTGGTCTGTTCCGAGGGGTGGTTTGTGGGCTTTGGGTGTGTTCTGTAAACTGTTTGGGAAGCCCTGGGATAACGGGGCTGTAGGAGGGTTTATTTCCACAGGTCTCACCCGTGCACCCTGTTGCCAGATCTCTTCCACCCTCTCACCTGCACAGAATGTGCAGGAAAGCAACTGCTGCACAGGAACATTTAGCAATAAAATCCCCTTCCCTCTCAGCTCCCAAAGGGAAAGGCGTAAAAGATGTATTTAAACACCAACTTCATTCTGCAGGGCAGCGTAAACTTTCTGAATCTATTTCTGTTTCACAAACCCCCCAGTCTGAGCTCTTGCTTGCCTGGCCCATCCCTGTCTCTGGGTGTTTGTAGCTACCGAGTCGTGTGTTGGGGCTCTCCCCTCTCGTGATGACGTTTTTGATGGGTTCCACCAGTGAGGCCTGGGAGAGGGGGGTGGGAAAGGCTGCAAAGCCTGGTGACTATGGATGCTGCGAGGATCTGGAGTGGGGGGGTGCAGAGCCTTGAGGACCAATCACACGCAGGGCAGTGACCATGGCCTTTGTGATGTCATCCTCTGTGATGTCATCATCACCAGTCTGCCCTACAGGGTGAAGCACCCTCTGGTCTCACTCTCCAGTGGGATCTGGAGGAGGCAGGTGGTCCCTCTGCTGGGAGCTGCCTGTGCTTTGCCTTGTGTAGGAAACAAAACAGCTGCCGTTCCGTATTCGCAGCGCCCGGTGCCGGTTCTGCCGGAGAGGTAAGTCAGCTCTGACCCAAGGAAGGTCAGCTCTGGCCCAGGGAAGGTCAGCTCTGGCCGTGTCTGCTTCTGTGCAGTCGTTGCTGGAGTTTCATCTCCGTGTTAGGGCCTCCAGTTTCTAAGGGGTCTCTCACCTCTTACCCTGTGCCTCCTATGAGGCAGAGCCTGTGCTCCTGGTTTTCCACATGGGAGATGTTCCAAGCCCAGGTGGTCCCGTTTTGCTTTACCCATGGCAGCCTTGCCCAGAGCTCCTTCACCCCAACTGTATTTGTTTGCCGAGTGCTGCATCGCTGACTCCATGGCTTGGAGGAAGCCATCCTGGCCTGGCTGCTGAAGTTCCATTCCAGTTTATCTTTGTGATCGTTTCCTCTGTGCTCTGTCAGGATGCTTTTTAGTTCCAGTGTTGATTTCCACTGCTTTTGGGGTTTGGCAGCGTCAGCAATCCATGCGGGAGGTGGAGAAGGCAGGGACCCAGCACACAGTCAAGTCTGTCCCTGCAGAACCTGGGGGCTCGGTCACTTGGGGGTTGACCTGGTCTCTCTTCTGGTGGAGTCCTGAAGCAGCCGATCCCCAGAAAGGACCTTCCTGGGTGTAGGGAAGCCCAAACATCTGGAGCGAGTGCTTGGTGACTGCTCTTCTTGGGCACTGGGAAGGAATTCTCTGCCTGCTCTGGGAACCTCGTGTTGTGAACGTGCCTGGCCTTAGAAAGATGTGTCCACTGAAGGTTGTTTGTCCTGGCCAGAGGCACAAGGTGGATTCCCTGACAGGAAGAAGGAGATTGAGCTGAGTGTCCTTGGCTGTTTGTTTGTATGATCTGAAGGAAAACAAAGTGTGTGCATTCAGCAACGCCAGCGGGCATCGGGGGAGCACGCACCGCAAGAAGGGGAAGTTGTTTTGAGCATGAAGGGGAGAGTGATGAGTCCCCTGGTGAGCAGTGTCCAGGGGTCCCTGGTCTCAGGCGAGGCTCTCGTGGTGTGCTCTGCTGGTGGAGCAGAGATGGCAATTTGCAGAGTGGCTGGAAAACCAGCCTGTTGGTGCAACCAGAAATACCTGAAGGCATTTATGGAACTTTAGCCTTCCTGTTACCTTCCCTCTGGAAGTTTGACCATGGTTTCTCTTTCTCCTTCTAAGGATCAGCTAAGAATGTGTGGAAGCCTTTTCTGCCCTCATGGCATTTTCAGCTGTGCTGCATCTGCAGCAGCTGGACTTCTTTGCTGCTGGCAGATGTGCTGTATTAGAAAGAGGGAAGAAAGCATTGAGTATATAAGAATTGAAGGTGGCAACAAAGAGCAACAGGAAGAAGTGTCAGAGGTGCCAGAAACACCCGAAGAGAGGACGACACAGGAGGAGCCGGCAGTATGTGAGAAGGAGGTGCCAGAGAAGGAGGCTCAACTGGCCCAGCAAGAGGAGCTGCTCCAAGGAGGGTGGCAGGATCTCAAACAGCAGCGAGAGGAGCTGCAGCTGAAGGAAGTCTCCTTCCAGCTCGACCGGGAGAGCCTTGATGCGACCCAGAAGCAGCTGGAAGGGGAAAAGTCAGAGTTGCAGCAGGACACGGAGAACATCCAGGACCAGCTAGAGAGTGATAAAGCGAACTTTGAGGAAGACCTGGAGAACCTTCATAATGCCCAGGAGCAGCTGGAGGGGGAGAAGCTTCAATTCCAGCAGGGCATGGAGAAGGTTTGTACGGCTCAGGAGCAGCGGAAGGAGGAGAAGGCGCAGTTCCAACAAGACCTGGAGAGCCTTCGTAAGACTCAGGAGCATCTGGAGAGTGAGAAGGCAGAGTTCCAGTGGGACGTGGAGCGTTCAGCTGGATCACACCAGGAGCCTGACCGTACCCAGGTAAATGCTGCCAAGGGCTGGGCTGCTGGGGAAGCCGTGCCCTCAGGGAACTCCTGGGCACTCCTGGGCCAGGTGCACACCAGCAGCGATCGACTGATGCCAGCCCGGCCACAGATAAGCAAGGACTGGTCTTCTTGACTCTTTCCTTGTGTGGGATATTGGGGGCTGCTTTTGAGGCTCCTCCAGAGGTGCTGAGGCATTGCCAGTGCCCAGGGTTGGCAGGAGGGGGTTCCAGCAGCCTGAGCTCTGCCCGCTTCTCTGTACCGTGTGCTGGCAGACAGCAGAGCAGAGGGGGCTGGCGTGAAAGAAGATGCCTTGGGCAGTGCCAGGAGGTCGATGTTACCTTTGATGCTGCCCTTCACCCCGTCAGGTCTCAGCTCTGGGGAGTGGTCGGGCAGATGAGGTGTTCTTCTCAGAAACGGACGGAGCCTTGTGAGTTACCGGCACCTCCAGCTGTCACAAAAGCCACTTGTGAGGCTGATGATGGCAGGGCACGGCTGTTTGTACACTGACATCCATCTCCAAAACACTCTCAAGATCTGCCAAAGGGAAGGGTGTTGTCCACAACCAGAAAGAACAGCCCACCCAGAGGCCCTGCTCGGTGCATTCTTCCGCAAGCAGGGCTTTGTTTTCCCACACCAGTGCACTCTGGGTGAGAAGAGCAAGTGTCCCTTGGCAAAGTGTGGGCTGAGTGGGATCCTCAAGCCTGCGGTTGACGGTTGGTTTGTTTGTACCTCACTCATTCCAAATGGAATTGGCTCAGAGCTGCACAAAACCTAGTTCAGAGCCTTTGGATTGCGGAAATGCTTTTGGGTGCCTGACTGGACTCATTGCAGAGCTCATCAGGGAGCTCTGGGAAGCCAATCCTCAGAGCAGGGGTGGCTGCCCCCGAGCAGAGAGAGAAGCTGCTGCAGCGTCGAGCAGATGCAGCCATGCCAGGGGCACGGATGCTGTGGGAGAGGCTGAGTGGGGAAACAACTGCGAGGCCTGGAGATGAGCAGAAGGAGGTCCCGTTTCGAGGCAGGGATCTTCCTGACAGTGCAGAGCTGTTAATAGAGGGGCAAAAATAATAGAGGACAAAAATAGCATCAAGAACAATGTGTTTGCTTTCACCTTTTGCTTGGGAAGGGTTCCTTTGGCACACGCCACAGCAGTGCTGGGTGCTGGCATTCCCCTGGCAGAGGAGATCGCTTCTCCTGGCCCTTCTGCCACCATCCCTCTGCATGAACGATGCGGGGTGAGCCTTGGCCTTGAGATCTCAGACAATATTTACCCTTAGCTTGCAGGAGAAGAAACAACTGAAACAGCACAGGAGGAGCAGGACAACTTCACTCAGGAGGTGGCTGAGGAGCTCCAGGCCCCCCCAGTGCCTGAAGATGAAGAGGGCTCTTATGATGGGAGCACCCACTGCCCAAGGTGTGAGGCACTGCAGGTGCAGCTCATGGAGCTGAAAAATGCAGACTCCCGCCTGGCTGAGGAAAACGCTCACCTGAGAAGGCAGGTGAGTTTGATAGAAGAGGTGGAAGCTGAAAACGCTCTACTGAGAAGTCAACTCATGCAGGTGGCTGAGCAGAGAGATTCTGCCATCCAGATGAACATCCATCTTCAAACCCACCTGGGACAGATACAGAGAGACCTGTTAGACATAAGAGAACAGGCACTAAGGCTTAAACAGCTTTGAAGCTCTGCATGAAGACAGTTCATAGTTTGGAGAGCTGAGCGATGGCAGAAGAGGATTTGCTCCTTCCAGTCTGGTGGAAGAAGTTTTCATTGATGACTTTGTAGGCCCTGTGGAGACCATCGATCGGGAGTAGGACACAGATTATCCCTGTCCTGTTTCCCTTTACCTTCTTATTAAACTTTTCCTTAATAGTCTCTCTGCGTAACCTCCCTCTGTGCTGCGTGAACTGGAAGGATTATGAACCAGCTACTGGGGGGCTGGTGTGGGTGGTCTGGGTGCAGCTGCTGGAGTCAAGCAGAGTGTGTGGGTGCCCCTGGCTTGGGGTGCCAGGTACAGACGTGGGTCCCAGTGCAGCTCCTGGGGTGAGTGGGGGTCTGTGTGTCCTGACAACCACCTGCTGGGGGCACCGGCAGGAGTGAGGTGTGTGAGAGGCTCTGGGAGTGTCTGCACCTCGCCCAGACCTGGTGTGCTTGGGCTGTGCCTGTGCCTTCACCAGCAAACCTGACGCTGGGTCAGCTGGGGACTGGGGTCCGGGCAGGGGCCCGAGGTGGGCAGAGGGTCTGTGCTGGCCCCAGGGGGGATGTGAAGGGTGGGCTTCCTGCAGGAGCTGGTTTGCAGGGAGTGCCAGGATGGAGCTTGTTCTCTGCTCTTCTAGCAGATATCAGGGTGGTTGATGCCCCCAGGAGGACGAGAGCTTGTGAGCTCTATAGAGGGCTCCATATTGGGGACTTACGGGGTGCGAGAGGGTCTCCATAGGGGGCCCCATAAGCGCCATACAGGGCGCTACAGGGGCTGTATAAGGGACTCCATAGGAGGCACATAAGGGAGCATGATAGGGGCTTTATAGAGAGCTCCAGAGGGGAGGCAAAGAGCGAGACAGGGGCTCTAGAGAGCGCCCATATGAGGGAGATATGGTGCCCAATATAAGCTGTATAGGGGGGTTCCATAGGGGCAACACAGGGCACGATAGGGGCTCCTTATGGCCTCTATATGGGATAAACAGGGTGCAATACATGCTCTGTAGTGGGCTCCACAGCAGAGACATATGGGGCACAATAGGGGCTCTATAGGAGGCCCCATAAGCACGATACAGGGTGAGACATGGTCTCTAAAAATAGGCTCCAAAGGGAGGCCTTGGGGGACACAATGGGAGCTCTATAGGGGACTCTTTAGGGTGTACACAGGGTGAGGTAAGTGCTCTATAGGAGGCTCTCTAGGAGGGACTTAAGGAGGGCAATAAGGGGCTCTATAGGGGAGACAAATAGCTAGGTATGGGCTCTGGAGGGTGCTGCATATGAGGGACTTATGGGGCACAAGAGGAGCTCTTAAGGGGGCTCCATAGAGGCAACACAGGGTGCGACAGAGGCTTTATGGAGGGCTCAGAGGAGGGACTTATGGGTCGTGATAGAAGATGTATAGTAGGGTCCCTAGTGAACCTTTAAAAGAAGGAAAGAAAGCAAGCAATAAACTGCTTTGGGAAGCATCACTCACTGATGGGAGAACAAAAGCCCTGTTCAACTTGAGCTCGATCAGCATTTGGCCTAAATGGCGTGGAATGACCAGGAACGTAGCTCCATTCAATTTCTGTCTTTTCTACCTTCAAGTGACACACAATCATAGAATCATCTGGTTGGAAAAGACCTCTGAGATCATCAAGTCCAAATGTACCTGTCCCCTTAGTAACGTTTCAGTAAGAGGTCTATTTTTGCGAGTTCCTGACATTTTTGTTCAATCTTCCT
Organism: Tapera naevia; assembly: GCA_033556795.1. NCBI lineage: Eukaryota > Metazoa > Chordata > Aves > Cuculiformes > Neomorphidae > Tapera > Tapera naevia. Next base: position 296,498 of record JAUMJJ010000223.1, read on the forward strand.
TAGCTGCCAAAGAAATAAAAGAAAGACCAGTGTGTCATCAACAGCACTGGCTATTTACTGAATGCAAACTCTGCAAGGGCTTAGTTAAAGCCATTTACAATTTATTACATTATCATAGTTTTGTATATAGTTCTATAAAATGTCACTGTCTGTAAAATCACCTTGAAAACTGAAAAGCATCACCTCAAACTGTCTGAGTTCAGTTTGAGCTTTCAGCACCTCTTGAGGAAGTCAATCTCATTTAACAGGTTTTGAATAGGCAACACCAACCTTCAATAAGCTGCACATTTGCTGTACATTTGAGTTTTGAGGCATTTTCCAGCCAACTGCCTCAGCCTCCAGAACTGGAAAAAGTGTGTCAGCTGACGTCCAGGTGACATGGACAGATCGGAACATTTCCAAACCCCTTCTGTAAGAAACCACTGGAAACAAACACCACCATCAGTTATTACACTGTTCTCGTCCACTTCCTCTCCCCAACTATGTTTTCACAGCCTTCATTTCTATAATTTCAGGTTCTTCAGGGCAGCACAACGATTCCAAACAGTGCTCTTACAGGATGGAACAGCTGCCTACCCACACAAAAAACCTGTTCTCAGTCAAAGCAAACTTTAGGTCTTTCACAGAAAAGCACTCTCTACTCTCTGCCTCTATTCCTTTTCCTATTTCCCTCTGGAGAAAGGAAAACAAAACAAATGAAGGGAAAAAAGGAGGAATGTTTTGAGTAAGAATAACCCCCAGCAGGGAGAAGAAAAAGGGTTTGTGGGTCAACTCCACAAATGCAAAACGAAACACAGGTCAAATAAACTACGATGATTCCTAGTCCAGCAGCCAAGTTTGCTAAGGAGAGACAACCCGAGTTCTGAATGCTGAGGAAGTAAACTATGCACAACCCAGCTCTTTTTTAGGGTAGCAACATCCTTCAGTATCTAAACCTTACCACACCTCGTGTGGCACCATCACAAGCTGCTGTCCTTTGCAAACAGAGCCCGACTCCAGCTTCCCAAGGACCACAGTGCCCACACCCTGCACAAAAAGAAATGAGAAAAATGTTTGCAATTTCTATGTGGAGTCTCCTCTATTTATGATTTAACTCTAAGTCCGGTTCCTTAAGCCTATGAAGTTATTTAGCACTGCTCTTCTTAAGGTCTCATCCAACACAAACCCTCCCCACCTCTATTCCACAGTTGGAAATGTGAACATATCAAAGAAAAAGAGATACCCTCAACAAATACAGCAAAGAATCCACCGACTGCTTTCTGAAAACAGTCCACTTACACTTTCACTGCTATTATTTTTAATTCTACCTTATATATTTATCCGCACTTGGCACCCTGATTGGTCCATCACCTGCACGGCTCAAGTTTGGCAAATTCTCCAGCAGTGAATTAAATGGTAATCCACTAGAAGAGCAGAAGGCATTTATTTCCATTTTTGGAGAACCCTTCTCTTCAAAGTTCTGTATAGCCCTTATCACGCCATGTGCACCCTGTATGATGCCCCCTCTAGAGCTCCCATCGCGCCCTGTGGTGCTCCCATGGAATCCCCTATAGAACTCCTATCACGGGCAATAACTCCCACATATGGAGCCCCCTCTGGTGCCCCTATCTTACCTTTGGTCTCCTCTATGGAAACCTCTAGAGAGCCCCTGTCGTGCTCTGTATGTCCTTCCAATGGAGCCCCTTACACAGCCCCTATCACACCCGTTATCCCACTTATGAAGCCCCCTACAGAGCTCCCATCGCTACCCGTAACTTCCTGATATGGAGCCCCTGCACAGCACTTATTGCACCCACTGTGCCCCATATGAATCCCCCTCTAGAGCCCCTATCGCACCCTGTGTCGCCCACATGCAGTCCCCTATGGAGCTCCTATCCTGACCACCAAGTCCCTCATATGGAGTCCTATCTTCAGTCTCTCTCTGGCTCTTTGTCTCCAGTGTGTTGTACTCTAAAGACCTCTATCATGCTCCCTATGTCCATAAAGGTCAAAAGGAGCAAGATAAGGGCTCTACAGGGGGTCCAACGTGCAGGACTTATCTGCCGTGATAGGAGCTCTATAGGGGTTTCCATGGGGGCAACACGGGTGACAATAAAGGCTTTAGAGAGTGCTGCATACAAGGAACAAAGGACGCAACAAGTGCTGCACAGGGGGCTCCCTAGCAGGACCTAAGGGGAAAAATAGGGACTCTGTAGGGGGCACCATAAGCAGGGTAGAGGGTGTGAAAGGGGATATACAAGGGGCTCAATAAGAGGGACATAGGGAGCGTGGTATGGGTCTGTAGAGTGCTCCATAGTGGAGACAAAGATGCAGATAGGATCTCCTGGTGGGGCTCCATGTGAGGGATTTAATGGCTGGAATAGAAACTCTATAGGGGATTGCATGTGGGTGACAGAGAGTGACAAGGGCTCTGCAGGAGGATTCATTCGAGACACAGAGTGTGTGATAAGTGCTCTAAAGAGGGCTCCATAGGGGATACAAAGAACGAGACAGGGATTCTAGAGGGGGCTGCTTGTGTGGGATTTATTGGCCCTGATAGGAGCTCTATAGCAGATCCCATAGGAGTGACACAGGGTGTGATGGCAGCTCGGGGCAAGGGGGTGGGGGGCTGTATACAGGGTACACAGGGTCTCAAGAGGGGGCTCCATAGCGGGAACCTAGGGGACGTAATAGGGGTTCTATAAGGGGCTCCATAAGCGGGATACAGGGCATAATAGGAACTATATAAGGGGCTCCCTAGGAAGGAGAAAGGGAGCGCCAGAGGGGCTCTCTAGAGGGTTCCATAGGGAGACAAAGAGAAATAGGATCTCTAGATAGGATTTCATAGGATGGATTTATGGTCGGTGATCAGAGCTCTGTAGGGGTTTGCATGTGGGTGACACAGTGCATGATAGGGTCTCTAGAGGGTGATTAATACGGGGTACAGAAGGTGAGATAAGTGCTGTACAGGGGGCTCCATAGCGGGAACTTTGGGGGTGCAATAGGGGCTCCATGATCTCGATAGAGGATGCAATAGGGGCTGTGTAAGGGGACCTTAGAAGGGAGATAGGGAGCACGATAGGGGCTCTATAGAGTGCTCCATAGTGTAGACAAAGGGCCAGATAGGTGCTATAGAGGCGACTCCATGTGAGGGATTAACTGGCCATGATAGGAGCACTATTTGTGTTCCATGGCGGCGACAGAGTGCGTGGTAGGGGTCCTATAGAGGGATTGATATGGGGTACAGAAGGCGTGATACGTGCCCTACATGAGGGGATTCATATTGGGTAATCAGGGGGATAATAGGAGCTCTATAGGGGGCTTCATAAGGACGATACTGGGTGTGGGTGTATAAGGGACTCCATATGAGGGACATAGGGAGCTCGATAGGGGCCCTAAAGGGAGCTTCATAAGGACTACACAAGGAGCAATTAGTGCCCTATAGGCAGGTATATTGCGGAAGCTTAGAGGGCACAATAGGAGCTCTATAGGGTACTCCATAAGCACGATAAAGGGTGCAACAAGGGCTGTATAAGGGGTTTCATAGGAGGGAGATAATGAGCACGACAAGTGCTATACGTGGGGGGCCATAACCAGTGGTGCTGGGTGTGGTGATTGCTTCCTGGGGAGCTGTTCCAGTGCTCCAACACCACTGGGTGAGAAATCTCTTCCTAACAGCCAGTCCAGACCTCCCTGGCACATCTCTCTGCCATTCCCTCGAGTCCTATCATAGGTCACAAGAGAGACGAGCTCAGCACCTCTTTCCCCTCCCTCCCTTGTGAGAAGGCAGTGAACAGCCACGAGATCCCCCCTCAGTCTCCTCCAGGCTGAACAGACCCAGTGACTTCAGCTCCTCCTCTTTTGATGTCACCTCTAGGCCCTTCACCAGCTTTCTGGGAAAGGCAGCAATGTCTGGTGGCCAATGGGTGCTCCAGGGATCCGGATTAGGGGATGGATGGGAGATGCCGGCTACTGGGCGTGGCCTCTGTGATGTCACCCATTGTGACACGGACCTGTTTCCTAGGAGACCGCTCTACTCCCCAGGGTCAAGCACACTCTGCCCTCACTCCCCAGCAGGACGTGGAGGAGACAGGTGCTCTCTCTACTTGGAGCTGCCTGCGTGTCTCTCTTTCTGTAAGGAACGAAGCCGCTGCTGTTCAGACATTGCAGTGCCCGGTGCTTCTTCCACCGGAGAGGAAACTATGCTCTACGCCCAGATCAGGTCTGTCTATGTCTGCTTCTCTGCAGTCAGTGCTCGGAGTTTCATCTCCATGTCAGGGCCTCCAGTTCTTTAGGGTTCTGTCAGATCCTGTCCTGGTGCCTCCTGAAGCAGCCGGTGCCCAGGAGGTTTCTGGGAATGGAGAGCCCTGAACATGTGGATTCAGTGCTTGCCAACTGCTCCTCCCTGGCATTGGGAATGAATTCCCTGGCTCCTCTGGGAACCTTGTGCTGCGAAGGGGCCTGACCTTAGAAGGACTGTGTGCCCAGTTGGTGCTGCTGAACGGGGCAGGGGGTAGGAACAGGGCTGTCTGCTCCATCAGAAAGCTGCAGGGAGTGCAGTGCTGTGAGCGACGTTAACGTGAGGTCATGATCTCGTTGAGAGACAGCTCTTGGGGTGGTTCTACAGGAATTGTTACAACGTGAGTGGGCAGCAGGGAATCACTGACAGAAAGGAGGGGAAAGTGTTTTAAGTGTCAAGGTGAGGTGAGAGTGGTGAGTATCCTGGTATGCGATGTCCAGGTATCCCTGGTCTCAGGTGAGGCTCCTGTTGTGTGCTCTGCTGGTGGAGCAGACATGGGGATGTGCAGAGAGGCTGGAAAACCAAGCTGCTGCTGCTGCTCACAGGAGCACCTGGAGGCATTTATGGAACTTTAGCCTTCTCATTCCCCTCCCCATGACCACCTGACCCTGATTTCTCTTTCTCCTTCTAGAGATAAGCTTAGAATCCCAACCATGCCTTTACGATTCCGTGATGTCCTGTGCTATGCCATACCCGGAGCTGTGGGAATTCTGGGCTGCTGGTGGATCTATTCCCAGATAAAGAAACGAGCAATGAAGCCAAAAGCAGACCAGGATGAAGTGCCTGAAAGAGTGAAGATGATGATTAATAAGCTGGCACTGAAGAAATACCAGTTGGCCCAAAAAGAGGAGCATCTCAAGAGACGGTACGAGGATCTGGACCGGGAGCGTGAGGAGCTTCGCCTGGAGAAAGTCTCCCTCCTGAAGGAGTGTGAGAACCTTGGTGTATTTCAGGAGTAGCTGGGAAGGGAGAAGGCACAGTGGGACGTGCATTGCTCCACTGAAAGGCACCAGCAGCGTGACCAAAACCTGGCCAATACTACCAAGGGCCCGGCTGCTGGATAAGGCGAGCGCTCAGGGACATCTTCTCTTAGGTTTAGAAAGTTATTCAAATCCAATTGGATTGAAATGTGGTGAAGCAACACCAGCAACATCAGGCGCTGGCTGAGGGTGTTTGGAAATAGGTGCTGATTTGTAGGAATAATAAAGATGCAGAGACTCATCGGATGTCCTGAGTTGCATGTGTGCAGGCATGCAAGGAGTGCTTGCATGCATAAATTGCATGCTTTCTTGACTGCAGGCAGAAACTGCATGGTTGCATGCTCCAATGAAAGCATAAACCACATTCATAGGTGCTTACAAGCATTTACTGGGTGCTTGTGTGCATGCTGGTGTGCAGGCATTAATTGTATGGCTTCCTGCTTCTGTGCAGCTGTGAAGGGCTACTCGCACGCTTGCACACTTGAAATGCATCATTGCTTGCAGGCATAAAAGGGCTGCATACCTGCAGAAACTGCATGTGTGCTTGCCCTCAGGAACAAGCTGCATGCTTGCTTGCAGGCAGGCATAAAATGCTGAGGCTGAAACTGGGCAGAGTCTCCTGCGGCGCCGGGCAGGGACCTGCTGCCATTGGGCTCCTGTAACGAGCGAGGGGAACCATGGAATAGACTCAATGTGAGTGGTAAAGCAAGTTCTGGTTGATTGCGAAGCTCATTCACGGCTACACCATAACCCATGTCTACTTAACTGATGTCTACTTGTCTATCAATCATTGGCTTGTCTATCAATCATTGCCCCTTACGTACACTTGTCTAATAATCTTTGGCTTGGCTCCAAAAGCCCTATAATCATTAACTTAACTCTAAAAGTTACACTATCATGCCCCTCCTACTTGCAATCATTGGCTGAGCTCTAAAGGTACATTAGCATGTGCCTCCTACTTGCTCCTCCTACTTGCAGCTACTGCTATGTGCTCGGGTCCAGGTCTCGTCCTGGCCTACTTCCCTAAGTTGTTTATCTCTACAGTCACAAGGTCTTCTTGACCCTCTCTTGGGGATTTTCTCACTGCCTCCCTCCTTGTCAGCGTGACTTGGCAAAGTCCTCAGTACCTTTTCATCACAGCCCAGCTCAGTTGATTTCTGTCAGGGCCAATTCACAGAGCTCCTCCTTTGAGCCATGTCCACGCTCCCACAGCCATTCTCCAACACCTTGTGTTATGATGAGGGGAAACGGCCCCAAGTCACTCCAGGGCAGGTTTAGCTTGGATATTAGGAAAAAGTTCTTCTCCAGAAGGGTTGTCGGCCACTGGCAGAGGCTGCCCAGGGATGGGCGTTGAGTCCCCGTCCATGAAGGTTTCTCTTTGAAGATGGGCAGTTGTGGCACTTGGAAACGTGTTTTAGCACTGGACTTGGCAGTGTCACGTTTATGATTGGACTTGATCTTGAAGGTCTCTTCCAACGTAAAGGATTCTGTGGTATGTGCTGAAGAGACGTGCTTTGCTCTCTCATCGCCTCTGTTTGCAGCCTTTCCCTGTCTAAAGCACAAAGTCAGACAGAGCTGGCTCCAAAGCTCCAATCAGCAGAGATTTGGCTGTTGTGAAGTGCAGAACAACATTAAAAGTAGTGCTTGGCAAGAAATAGAATAAGCGTGAGATTTCTCACAACATTTATGTGTTTGCCTGTAAGTGGGAAATATCTTCTGTCCCCGCATGGTCGGTGGAAATCATTCCCTCCTGCATCCAGTGCTGAAATAAAGGAAGCTGCTTTCTCAGACGCCAAAATGAGTCTTAGAGAGTTAATTTGCCTGCATTTTTGGTGTCACTCTGACTGGACTGGGGGTGCAGGGACACCAGGGAGACTTGGACCCCAAGCACCAGGCTCAGAGCAATCAGATCCCACGGCCCTGAGTGGCCCCAAACTGTTCCCGTTATCTCCGTGTGGGTTCCTGCAGGGTTCCAGGCTGATCTCTGCGATATCCACGCTGGGCCAGGGTGCGCCGGGCCGGAGAAACCCAGCCGGGAGCCGATCTGCACTGGGATGGAGGAGTGGAACAGGGTCTCTGTCAGGGCTGTAGGAAAGGGGGGAAGGAGCTGGGGAACAAGGCTCATGAGAGGTGGCTGAGGGACCCCATCTTTGGGGTGAGGGAATCTGCAGATTGGTCTCCTGCCAGTGTTGGACTCTGCAGGAGGTGCTGGCCCATCCCAGCCCTGGCAGTGCCTGCTGGTGCTGGATGTTGACAGGACATTCTTCTGTCCATGAACGTGGGCTCTGAGAATTGTGTGACTGTGCCTCACTGTTCACAGGAACATCCCACCGTGTGTGTGCCCCATGAGCAGCCTTGGCTGCCGAAACTGCTGTAAAGCCAGTTTTGCTGTTGAACAGCTTGTGGTTTTTACCCCACCATGTGTGGCTTTGTCTGGGGCAGCACCAGGGATCGACCTTTGAGAGCAGGCACAGTGAGAGCACATTAAATCGGAAAGGGGGGAGAAGGCAGGGCCTGGTGCAGTGGGGCCAGGTCTTTCTTCTCAATATAAAGGCTGGAGTTAATCTCTGAGAAAGAGGAATCTCTTCCCCATGGAAACTTCTTGCCTCTCTCACTGCAACAATTAAATTAGGCTCATTTGGGGCAAAAAAGGAAAAGGAGGTGTGTGCCCAAAGCCCTTGTTTTGCCCTCGCACTGTCCCCACACGGGTCCTTGGCTCTGTAGCCTCGTGTGGAGTTTTACTCTCAACGGTGAAAAACTCTCCGAGTGCACATTGAAGCTTTCAAGAAAAGGTCAGTATTTTAGAGAACTATCAGAACAGAACACAAAGCAGCTCAAACCAATGGATCCTCTGCCCTCTGGAGCGAGGGCTGGCTCAGCGCGGAGGCGATGGTTGTGAAAGGTTTCTGGGGCATTATTCCTGTCTATTCAATGCCACATCTGAATGTTGGTCTGTTCCGAGGGGTGGTTTGTGGGCTTTGGGTGTGTTCTGTAAACTGTTTGGGAAGCCCTGGGATAACGGGGCTGTAGGAGGGTTTATTTCCACAGGTCTCACCCGTGCCCCGTGTTGCCAGATCTCTTCCACCCTCTCATCTGCACAGAATGTGCAGGAAAGCAACTGCTGCACAGGAACATTTAGCAATAAAATCCCCTTCCCTCTCAGCTCCCAAAGGGAAAGGCGTAAAAGATGTATTTAAACACCAACTTCATTCTGCAGGGCAGCGTAAACTTTCTGAATCTATTTCTGTTTCACAAACCCCCCAGTCTGAGCTCTTGCTTGCCTGGCCCATCCCTGTCTCTGGGTGTTTGTAGCTACCGAGTCGTGTGTTGGGGCTCTCCCCTCTCATGATGACGTTTTTGATGGGTTCCACCAGTGAGGCCTGGGAGAGGGGGGTGGGAAAGGTGCAGAGCCTTGAGGACCAATCACACGCAGGGCAGTGACCATGGCCTTTGTGATGTCATCCTCTGTGATGTCATCATCACCAGTCTGCCCTACAGGGTGAAGCACCCTCTGGTCTCACTCTCCAGTGGGATCTGGAGGAGGCAGGTGGTCCCTCTGCTGGGAGCTGCCTGTGCTTTGCCTTGTGTAGGAAACAAAACAGCTGCCGTTCCGTATTCGCAGCGCCCGGTGCCGGTTCTGCCGGAGAGGTAAGTCAGCTCTGACCCAAGGAAGGTCAGCTCTGGCCCAGGGAAGGTCAGCTCTGGCCGTGTCTGCTTCTGTGCAGTCATTGCTGGAGTTTCATCTCCGTGTTAGGGCCTCCAGTTTCTAAGGGGTCTCTCACCTCTTACCCTGTGCCTCCTATGAGGCAGAGCCTGTGCTCCTGGTTTTCCACATGGGAGATGTTCCAAGCCCAGGTGGTCCCGTTTTGCTTTACCCATGGCAGCCTTGCCCAGAGCTCCTTCACCCCAACTGTATTTGTTTGCCGAGTGCTGCATCGCAGACTCCATGGCTTGGAGGAAGCCATCCTGGCCTGGCTGCTGAAGTTCCATTCCAGTTTATCTTTGTGATCGTTTCCTCTGTGCTCTGTCAGGATGCTTTTTAGTTCCAGTGTTGATTTCCACTGCTTTTGGGGTTTGGCAGCATCAGCAATCCATGCGGGAGGTGGAGAAGGCAGGGACCCAGCACACAGTCAAGTCTGTCCCTGCAGAACCTGGGGGCTCGGTCACTTGGGGGTTGACCTGGTCTCTCTTCTGGTGGAGTCCTGAAGCAGCCGATCCCCAGAAAGGACCTTCCTGGGTGTAGGGAAGCCCAAACATCTGGAGCGAGTGCTTGGTGACTGCTCTTCTTGGGCACTGGGAAGGAATTCTCTGCCTGCTCTGGGAACCTCGTGTTGTGAACGTGCCTGGCCTTAGAAAGATGTGTCCACTGAGGGTTGTTTGTCCTGGCCAGAGGCACAAGGTGGATTCCCTGACAGGAAGAAGGAGATTGAGCTGAGTGTCCTTGGCTGTTTGTTTGTATGATCTGAAGGAAAACAAAGTGTGTGCATTCGTTCTTGTTCTCATCTCCCCACTCCTTGCCTGGAGTCTTCCATAAATCCAGTCCGAATACTGGCTATGAGAGCTGACCAACCTCTGCTCTCCCCTTGCTGCCTTAATCCCATCCTGACCTGCTGAAGACATTCTTTAACAAGCTGGAAAAATCTCCTGTCCCAGCTGCCACTCTCCAGCCGTGCCTTGGTCTCAGGAGGGACCTTTAGACCGGGGTCCAGCCATGCCAGAAGGCAGTGGCAGAGGCTGGTGGTGCCAGGAGAGCACCTTCAGTGTGTGAGCTCTGCCCTGCTCAGCTCTGGGTTTGGTGGAGGCTGCGTGGGGCCCTGGGGCACCCAGCGCTCCACGCTGGCTCTGCCTGGCACAAGCTGAGCGTCTCTGTATAGAAGTGTTTGGTCTGCAGGGCCTGGGGACAGGGCTGCCCCTCCATGGGGCATCCTGCTGCGTTCTGCCTGCGCCGCAGGGCTGCCCGGGACAGCTGTTGGTGCAGTCGGGGCAACTGAAGCGGGCAGGGGATAAGAACAAGGCTGTGTGCCTGACCAGAAACTGCTGGCAGTGCAGGGAGGGGAGCTGCGTTCCTCTCAGTTTGTGGTGTGGCTCTGAGACAGCTCTCGGGGTGGTTCTGCACGGATTGCAGCAACGCCAGCGGGCATCGGGGGAGCACGCACCGCAAGAAGGGGAAGTTGTTTTGAGCATGAAGGGGAGAGTGATGAGTCCCCTGGTGAGCAGTGTCCAGGGGTCCCTGGTCTCAGGCGAGGCTCTCGTGGTGTGCTCTGCTGGTGGAGCAGAGATGGCAATTTGCAGAGTGGCTGGAAAACCAGCCTGTTGGTGCTACCAGAAATACCTGAAGGCACTTATGGAACTTTAGCCTTCCTGTTACCTTCCCTCTGGAAGTTTGACCATGGTTTCTCTTTCTCCTTCTAAGGATCAGCTAAGAATGTGTGGAAGCCTTTTCTGCCCTCATGGCATTTTCAGCTGTGCTGCATCTGCAGCAGCTGGACTTCTTTGCTGCTGGCAGATGTGCTGTATTAGAAAGAGGGAAGAAAGCACTGAGGATATAAGAATTGAAGGTGGCAACAAAGAGCAACAGGAAGAAGTGTCAGAGGTGCCAGAAACACCCGAAGAGAGGACGACAAAGGAGGAGCCGGCAGTATGTGAGAAGGAGGTGCCAGAGAAGGAGGCTCAACTGGCCCAGCAAGAGGAGCTGCTCCAAGGAGGGTGGCAGGATCTCAAACAGCAGCGAGAGGAGCTGCAGCTGAAGGAAGCCTCCTTCCAGCTCGACCGGGAGAGCCTTGATGCGACCCAGAAGCAGCTGGAAGGGGAAAAGTCAGAGTTGCAGCAGGACACGGAGAACATCCAGGACCAGCTAGAGAGTGATAAAGCGAACTTTGAGGAAGACCTGGAGAACCTTCATAATGCCCAGGAGCAGCTGGAGGGGGAGAAGCTTCAATTCCAGCAGGGCATGGAGAAGGTTTGTACGGCTCAGGAGCAGCAGAAGGAGGAGAAGGCGCAGTTCCAACAAGACCTGGAGAGCCTTCGTAAGACTCAGGAGCATCTGGAGAGTGAGAAGGCAGAGTTCCAGTGGGACGTGGAGCGTTCAGCTGGATCACACCAGGAGCCTGACCGTACCCAGGTAAATGCTGCCAAGGGCTGGGCTGCTGGGGAAGCCGTGCCCTCAGGGAACTCCTGGGCACTCCTGGGCCAGGTGCACACCAGCAGCGATCGACTGATGCCAGCCCGGCCCCAGATAAGCAAGGACTGGTCTTCTTGACTCTTTCCTTGTGTGGGATATTGGGGGCTGCTTTTGAGGCTCCTCCAGAGGTGCTGAGGCATTGCCAGTGCCCAGGGTTGGCAGGAGGGGGTTCCAGCAGCCTGAGCTCTGCCCGCTTCTCTGTACCGTGTGCTGGCAGACAGCAGAGCAGAGGGGGCTGGCGTGAAAGAAGATGCCTTGGGCAGTGCCAGGAGGTCGATGTTACCTTTGATGCTGCCCTTCACCCCGTCAGGTCTCAGCTCTGGGGAGTGGTCGGGCAGATGAGGTGTTCTTCTCAGAAACGGACGGAGCCTTGTGAGTTACCGGCACCTCCAGCTGTCACAAAAGCCACTTGTGAGGCTGATGATGGCAGGGCACGGCTGTTTGTACACTGACATCCATCTCCAAAACACTCTCAAGATCTGCCAAAGGGAAGGGTGTTGTCCACAACCAGAAAGAACAGCCCACCCAGAGGCCCTGCTCGGTGCATTCTTCCGCAAGCAGGGCTTTGTTTTCCCACACCAGTGCACTCTGGGTGAGAAGAGCAAGTGTCCCTTGGCAAAGTGTGGGCTGAGTGGGATCCTCAAGCCTGCGGTTGACGGTTGGTTTGTTTGTACCTCACTCATTCCAAATGGAATTGGCTCAGAGCTGCACAAAACCTAGTTCAGAGCCTTTGGATTGCGGAAATGCTTTTGGGTGCCTGACTGGACTCATTGCAGAGCTCATCAGGGAGCTCTGGGAAGCCAATCCTCAGAGCAGGGGTGGCTGCCCCCGAGCAGAGAGAGAAGCTGCTGCAGCGTCGAGCAGATGCAGCCATGCCAGGGGCACGGATGCTGTGGGAGAGGCTGAGTGGGGAAACAACTGCGAGGCCTGGAGATGAGCAGAAGGAGGTCCCGTTTCGAGGCAGGGATCTTCCTGACAGTGCAGAGCTGTTAATAGAGGGGCAAAAATAATAGAGGACAAAAATAGCATCAAGAACAATGTGTTTGCTTTCACCTTTTGCTTGGGAAGGGTTCCTTTGGCACACGCCACAGCAGTGCTGGGTGCTGGCATTCCCCTGGCAGAGGAGATCGCTTCTCCTGGCCCTTCTGCCACCATCCCTCTGCATGAACGATGCGGGGTGAGCCTTGGCCTTGAGATCTCAGACAATATTTACCCTTAGCTTGCAGGAGAAGAAACAACTGAAACAGCACAGGAGGAGCAGGACAACTTCACTCAGGAGGTGGCTGAGGAGCTCCAGGCCCCCCCAGTGCCTGAAGATGAAGAGGGCTCTTATGATGGGAGCACCCACTGCCCAAGGTGTGAGGCACTGCAGGTGCAGCTCATGGAGCTGAAAAATGCAGACACCCGCCTGGCTGAGGAAAACGCTCACCTGAGAAGGCAGGTGATTTTGATAGAACAGGTGGAAGCTCAAAACGCTCGCCTGAGAAGGCAACTCAGGCAGGTGGCTGAGCAGAGAAATTATACTATCCAAATGAACACCCATCTTCAAACCTACCTGAGACAGGAACAGAAAGACTTGATAGCCATGAAAAAAGAGGTACTAAGGCTTAAACAGCTTTGGAGCTCTGCATGAAGACAGTTCATAGGTTGGAGAGCTGAGCGATGGCACAAGAGGATTTGCTCCTTCCAGTCTGGTGGAAGAAGTTTTCATTTATGACTTTGTAGGCCCTGTGGAGACCATGGATCGGGAGTAGGACACAGATTATCCCTGTCCTGTTTCCCTTTACCTTCTTATTAAACCTTTCCTTAATAGTGTCTCTGCGTAACCTCCCTCTGTGCTGTGTGAACTGGAAGGATTATGAACCAGCTACTGGGGGGCTGGTGTGGGTGGTCTGGGTGCAGCTGCTGGAGTCAAGCAGAGTGTGTGGGTGCCCCTGGCTTGGGGTGCCAGGTACAGACGTGGGTCCCAGTGCAGCTCCTGGGGTGAGTGGGGGTCTGTGTGTCCTGACAACCACCTGCTGGGGGCACCGGCAGGAGTGAGGTGTGTGAGAGGCTCTGGGAGTGTCTGCACCTCGCCCAGACCTGGTGTGCTTGGGCTGTGCCTGTGCCTTCACCAGCAAACCCGACGCTGGGTCAGCTGGGGACTGGGGTCCGGGCAGGGGCCCGAGGTGGGCAGAGGGTCTGTGCTGGCCCCTGGGGGGATGTGAAGGGTGGGCTTCCTGCAGGAGCTGGTTTGCAGGGAGCGCCAGGATGGAGCTTGTTCTCTGCTCTTCTAGCAGATGTCAGGGTGGTTGATGCCCCCAGGAGGACGAGAGCTTGTGAGCTCTATAGAGGGCTCCATATTGGGGACTTACGGGGTGCGAGAGGGTCTCCATAGGGGGCCCCATAAGCGCCATACAGGGCGCTACAGGGGCTGTATAAGGGACTCCATAGGAGGCACATAAGGGAGCATGATAGGGGCTTTATAGAGAGCTCCAGAGGGGAGACAAAGAGCGAGACAGGGGCTCTAGAGAGGGCCCATATGAGGGAGATATGGTGCCCAATATAAGCTGTATAGGGGGGTTCCATAGGGGCAACACAGGGCACGATAGGGGCTCCTTATGGCCTCTATATGGGATAAACAGGGTGCAATACATGCTCTGTAGTGGGCTCCACAGCAGAGACATATGGGGCACAATAGGGGCTCTATAGGAGGCCCCATAAGCACAATACAGGGTGAGACATGGGCTCTAAAAATAGGCTCCAAAGGGAGGCCTTGGGGGACACAATGGGAGCTCTATAGGGGACTCTTTAGGGTGTACACAGGGTGAGGTAAGTGCTCTATAGGAGGCTCTATAGGAGGGACTTAAGGAGGGCAATAAGGGGCTCTATAGGGGAGACAAAGAGCTAGGTAGGGGCTCTGGAGGGTGCTGCATATGAGGGACTTATGGGGCACAAGAGGAGCTCTTAAGGGGGCTCCATAGAGGCAACACAGGGTGCGACAGAGGCTTTATGGAGGGCTCAGAGGAGGGACTTATGGGTCGTGATAGAAGATCTATAGTAGGGTCCCTAGTGAACCTTTAAAAGAAGGAAAGAAAGCAAGCAATAAACTGCTTTGGGAAGCATCACTCACTGATGGGAGAACAAAAGCCCTGTTCAACTTGAGCTCGATCAGCATTTGGCCTAAATGGCATGGAATGACCAGGAACGTAGCTCCATCCAATTTCTGTCTTTTCTACCTTCAAGTGACACACAATCATAGAATCATCTGGTTGGAAAAGACCTCTGAGATCATCAAGTCCAAATGTACCTGTCCCCTTCGTAACGTTTCAGTAAGAGGTCTATTTTTGCGAGTTCCTGACATTTTTGTTCAATCTTCCTTAGCTGCCAAAGAAATAAAAGAAAGACCAGTGTGTCATCAACAGCACTGGCTATTTACTGAATGCAAACTCTGCAAGGGCTTAGTTAAAGCCATTTACAATTTATTACATTATTATAGTTTTATGTATAGTTCTATAAAATGTCACTGTCTGTAAAATCACCTTGAAAACTGAAAAGCATCACCTCAAACTGTCTGAGTTCAGTTTGAGCTTTCAGCACCTCTTGAGGAAGTCAATCTCATTTAACAGGTTTTGAATAGGCAACAACAACCTTCAATAAGCTGCACATTTGCTGTACATTTGAGTTTTGAGGCATTTTCCAGCCAACTGCCTCAGCCTCCAGAACTGGAAAAAGTGTGTCAGCTGACCTCCAGGTGACATGGACAGATCGGAACATTTCCAAACCCCTTCTGTAAGAAACCACTGGAAACAAACACCACCATCAGTTATTACACTGTTCTCGTCCACTTCCTCTCCCCAACTATGTTTTCACAGCCTTCATTTCTATAATTTCAGGTTCTTCAGGGCAGCACAACGATTCCAAACAGTGCTCTTACAGGATGGAACAGCTGCCTACCCACACAAAAAACCTGTTCTCAGTCAAAGCAAACTTTAGGTCTTTCACAGCAAAGCACTCTCTACTCTCTGCCTCTATTCCTTTTCCTATTTCCCTCTGGAGAAAGGAAAACAAAACAAATGAAGGGAAAAAAGGAGGAATGTTTTGAGTAAGAATAACCCCCAGCAGGGAAAAGAAAAAGGGTTTGTGGGTCAACTCCACAAATGCAAAACAAAACACAGGTCAAATAAACTACGATGATTCCTAGTCCAGCAGCCAAGTTTGCTAAGGAGAGACAACCCGAGTTCTGAATGCTGAGGAAGTAAACTATGCACAACCCAGCTCTTTTTTAGGGTAGCAACATCCTTCAGTATCTAAACCTTACCACACCTCGTGTGGCACCATCACAAGCTGCTGTCCTTTGCAAACAGAGCCCGACTCCAGCTTCCCAAGGACCACAGTGCCCACACCCTGCACAAAAAGAAATGAGAAAAATGTTTGTAATTTCTATGTGGAGTCTCCTCTATTTATGATTTAACTCTAAGTCCGGTTCCTTAAGCCTATGAAGTTATTTAGCACTGCTCTTCTTAAGGTCTCATCCAACACAAACCCTCCCCACCTCTATTCCACAGTTGGAAATGTGAACATATCAAAGAAAAAGAGATACCCTCAACAAATACAGCAAAGAATCCACCGACTGCTTTCTGAAAACAGTCCACTTACACTTTCACTGCTATTATTTTTAATTCTACCTTATATATTTATCCGCACTTGGCACCCTGATTGGTCCATCACCTGCACGGCTCAAGTTTGGCAAATTCTCCAGCAGTGAATTAAATGGTAATCCACTAGAAGAGCAGAAGGCATTTATTTCCATTTTTGGAGCACCCTTCTCTTCAAAATTCAGACCAAATAGATAAAAGCAGTTTAACAAAAAGAATGATTTTCATCCTCCCATCACTAAGAACAGCGACCTCTAAGACAGTTAAATCTATCCTAACATCCCACCACCAGCACCCACTTCACCCCAGGTAACCTGTTAATATCCAGGAAGTACATGTCAGGTTTAAGGTATGTTGCAGGCATATTTTACACTAATTAATTATTCCTTTGAGAATCTTGCTACATGTGCAATATGTTTGGACATAGCTTATTGTTTTGTACTTCCAAACACGATCTTCACTAAGATGTTCTAACTTTCCACGAACACTATTGGGGAACATCACACCCACTGCGAGACACGACTTGTCACTAATTATAATACAGCTTCAAGCAAACTGTTCACATCAAACAATCACTCATTCCAGCAACACGTCAGCTGCAGCATCACTGCAAAATCCAAGGGCTGGTGTGGCACTCAAACTCTCAAAGCCAAAGAACGATGCTAATACTGTTGCTAACTTTAATCTTCCGCAGGCAGCAAATGCTTTTGTTCAGCTCCTTGCACGGTTGTGTTCTTGTCGCCCTGATTGTACCCCCTGGAGCACGTTAGAACACACCTACAATACACCACGCTACACTTCTCCCTGGCTTCACTGCAGCATTTACTTTTATTGATTGCCTCATACTAAGGGATTGTGGAGTTTGCTTTGCTTATCCATCTGCCTCTCTGTCCATTTCATTTCAACAGGCCCTGTATCAGGCCTAGGATGCTAATTGTAGAGTCCCTATAGTATCAGGCCTAGGATGCTAATTGTAGAGTCCCTATAGTGCCCCCGAAGATCCCGCTATGCAGACCCTGTATAGCCCTTATCACGCCATGTGCACCCTGTATGATGCCCCCTCTAGAGCTCCCATCGCTCCCTGTGGTGCTCCCATGGAATCCCCTATAGAACTCCTATCACGGGCAATAACTCCCACATATGGAGCCCCCTCTGGTGCCCCTATCTTACCTTTGGTCTCCTCTATGGAAACCTCTAGAGAGCCCCTGTCGTGCTCTGTATGTCCTTCCAATGGAGCCCCTTACACAGCCCCTATCACACCCGTTATCCCACTTATGAAGCCCCCTACAGAGCTCCCATCGCTACCCGTAACTTCCTGATATGGAGCCCCCTGCACAGCACTTATTGCACCCACTGTGCCCCATATGAATCCCCCTCTAGAGCCCCTATCGCACCCTGTGTCGCCCACATGCAGTCCCCTATGGAGCTCCTATCCTGACCACCAAGTCCCTCATATGGAGTCCTATCTTCAGTCTCTCTCTGGCTCTTTGTCTCCAGTGTGTTGTACTCTAAAGACCTCTATCATGCTCCCTATGTCCATAAAGGTCAAAAGGAGCAAGATAAGGGCTCTACAGGGGGTCCAACGTGCAGGACTTATCTGCCGTGATAGGAGCTCTATAGGGGTTTCCATGGGGGCAACACGGGTGACAATAAAGGCTTTAGAGAGTGCTGCATACAAGGAACAAAGGACGCAACAAGTGCTGCACAGGGGGCTCCCTAGCAGGACCTAAGGGGAAAAATAGGGACTCTGTAGGGGGCACCATAAGCAGGGTAGAGGGTGTGAAAGGGGATATACAAGGGGCTCAATAAGAGGGACATAGGGAGCGTGGTATGGGTCTGTAGAGTGCTCCATAGTGGAGACAAAGATGCAGATAGGATCTCCTGGTGGGGCTCCATGTGAGGGATTTAATGGCTGGAATAGAAACTCTATAGGGGATTGCATGTGGGTGACAGAGAGTGACAAGGGCTCTGTAGGGGGATTCATTCGAGGCACAGAGTGTGTGATAAGTGCTCTAAAGAGGGCTCCATAGGGGATACAAAGAACGAGACAGGGATTCTAGAGGGGGCTGCTTGTGTGGGATTTATTGTCCCTGATAGGAGCTCTATAGGAGATCCCATAGGAGTGACACAGGGTGTGATGGCAGCTCGGGGCAAGGGGTGGGGGGCTGTACACGGGGTACACAGAGGCTCAAGAGGGGGCTCCATAGCGGGAACCTAGGGGACGTAATAGGGGTTCTATAAGGGGCTCCATAAGCAGGATATAGGGCATAAGAGGAACTATATAAGGGGCTCCCTAGGAAGGAGAAAGGGAGCGCCAGAGGGGCTCTCTAGAGGGTTCCATAGGGAGACAAAGAGAAATAGGATCTCTAGATAGGATTTCATAGGATGGATTTATGGTCGGTGATCAGAGCTCTATAGGGGTTTGCATGTGGGTGACACAGTGCATGATAGGGTCTCTAGAGGGTGATTAATACGGGGTACAGAGGGTGTGATAAGTGCTGTACAGGGGGCTCCATAGCGGGAACTTTGGGGGTGCAATAGGGGCTCCATGATCTCGATAGAGAGTGCAATAGGGGCTGTGTAAGGGGAGCTTAGAAGGGAGATAGGGAGTGCAATAGGGGCTCTATAGAGTGCTCCATAGTGTAGACAAAGGGCCAGATAGGTGCTATAGAGGCGACTCCATGTGAGGGATTAACTGGCCATGATAGGAGCACTATTTGTGTTCCATGGCGGCGACAGAGTGCGTGATAGGGGTCCTATAGAGGGATTGATATGGGATACAGAAGGCGTGATATGTGCCCTACATGGGGGGATTCATATTGGGTAATCAGGGGGATAATAGGAGCTCTATAGGGGGCTTCATAAGGACGATACTGGGTGTGGGTGTATAAGGGACTCCATATGAGGGACATAGGGAGCTCGATAGGGGCCCTAAAGGGAGCTTCATAAGGGCTACACAAGGAGCAATTAGTGCCCTACAGGCAGGTATATTGCGGAAGCTTAGAGGGCACAATAGGAGCTCTATAGGGTACTCCATAAGCACGATAAAGGGTGCAACAAGGGCTGTATAAGGGGTTTCATAGGAGGGAGATAATGAGCACGACAAGTGCTATACGTGGGGGGCCATAACCAGTGGTGCTGGGTGTGGTGACTGCTTCCTGGGGAGCTGCTCCAGTGCTCCAACACCACTGGGTGAGGAACCTCTTCCTAACAGCCAGTCCAGACCTCCCTGGCACATCTCCCTGCCATTCCCTCGAGTCCTATCATAGGTCACAAGAGAGAAGAGCTCAGCACCTCTTTCCCCTCCCTCCCTTGTGAGAAGGCAGTGAACAGCCACGAGATCCCCCCTCAGTCTCCTCCAGGCTGAACAGACCCACTGACTTCAGCTCCTCCTCTTTTGATGTCACCTCTAGGCCCTTCACCAGCTTTCTGGGAAAGGCAGCAATGTCTGGTGGCCAATGGGTGCTCCAGGGATCCAGATTAGGGGATGGATGGGAGATGCCGGCTATTGGGCGTGGCCTCTGTGATGTCACCCATTGTAACACGGACCTGTTTCCTAGGAGACCGCTCTACTCCCCAGGGTCAAGCACACTCTGCCCTCACTCCCCCGTAGGACGTGGAGGAGACAGGTGCTCTCTCTACTTGGAGCTGCCTGCGTGTCTCTCTTTCTGTAAGGAACGAAGCCGCTGCTGTTCAGCCATTGCAGTGCCCGGTGCTGCTTCCGCCGGAGAGGAAACTCTGCTCTACGCCCAGATCAGGTCTGTCTGTGTCTGCTTCTCTGCAGTCAGTGCTCGGAGTTTCATCTCCATGTCAGGGCCTCCAGTTCTTTAGGGTTCTGTCAGATCCTGTCCTGGTGCCTCCTGAAGCAGCCGGTGCCCAGGAGGTTTCTGGGAATGGAGAGCCCTGAACATGTGGATTCAGTGCTTGCCAACTGCTCCTCCCTGGCATTGGGAACTAATTCCCTGGCTCCTCTTGGAACCTTGTGCTGCGAAGGGGCCTGACCTTAGAAGGACTGTGTGCCCAGTTGGTGCTGCTGAATGGGGCGGGGGGTAGGATCTGGGCTGTCTGCTCCATCAGAAAGCTGCAGGGAGTGCAGTGCTGTGAGCGACGTTAACGTGAGGTCATGGTCTCATTGAGAGACAGCTCTTGGGGTGGTTCTACAGGAATTGTTACAACGTGAGTGGGCAGCAGGGAATCACTGACAGAAAGAAGGGGAAAGTGTTTTAAGTGTCAAGGTGAGGTGAGAGTGGTGAGTATCCTGGTATGCGATGTCCAGGTATCCCTGGTCTCAGGTGAGGCTCCTGTTGTGTGCTCTGCTGGTGGAGCAGACATGGGGATGTACAGAGAGGCTGGAAAACCAAGCTGCTGCTGCTCACAGGAGCACCTGGAGGCATTTATGGAACTTTAGCCTTCTCATTCCCTTCCTCATGACCACCTGACCCTGATTTCTCTTTCTCCTTCTAGAGATAAGCTTAGAATCTCTGCCATGCCTTTACCATTCCATAACGTCCTCTCCTATGCCGTACCCGGAGCTGTGGGAATTCTGGGCAGCTGGTGGATGTATTCCCAAATAGAGAAACCAGCAATGAAGCCAAAAGCAGGCCAGGATGAAGAGCTTGAAGGAGTGAAGAATAGGATTAATAAGCTGGCACTGAAGAAATACGAGTTGGCCCAACAAGAGGAGAAAATCAAGAGACAGTACCAGGCTCTGGACTGGAAGAATAAGGAGCTGCGCCTGAAGAAAGTCTCCCTCCTGAAGGAGTGTGAGAACCTTTGTGCATTTCAGGAGCAGCTGAGGAGGAAGAAGGCACAGTAGGACGTGCATTGCTCCACTGAAACGCACCAGCAGCGTGACCAAAACCTGGCAAATACTACCAAGGGCCCCACTGCTGGGGAAGGCGAGCGCTCAGGGACATCTTCTCTTAGGTTTAGAAAGTTATTCAAATCCAATTGGATTGAAATGTGGTGAACCAACACCAGCAACATCAGGCGCTGGCTGAGGGTGTTTGGAAATAGGTGCTGATTTGTAGGAATAATAAAGATGCAGAGACTCATAGGATGTCCTGAGTTGCATGTGTGCAGGCATGCAAGGAGTGCTTGCATGCATAAATTGCATGCTTTCTTGACTGCAGGCAGAAACTGCATGGTTGCATGCTCCAATGAAAGCATAAACCACATTCATAGGTGCTTACAAGCATTTACTGGGTGCTTGTGTGCGTGCTGGTGTGCAGGCATTAAATGCATGGCTTCCTGCTTCTGTGCAGCTGTGAAGGGCTACTCGCACGCTTGCACACTTGAAATGCATCATTGCTTGCAAGCATAAAAGGGCTGCATACCTGCAGAAACTGCACGCGTGCTTGCCCTCAGGAACAAGCTGCATGCTTGCTTGCAGGCAGGCGTAAAATGCTGAGGCTGAAATTGGGCAGAGTCTCCTGCGGCGCCGGGCAGGGACCTGCTGCCATTGGGCTCCTGTAACGAGCGAGGGGAACCATGGAATAGACTCAATGTGAGTGGTAAAGCAAGTTCTGGTTGATTGCGAAGCTCATTCACGGCTACACCATAACCCATGTCTACTTAACTCATGTCTACTTGTCTACCAATCATTGGCTTGTCTATCAATCATTGCCCCTTACGTACACTTGTCTAATAATCTTTGGCTTGGCTCCAAAAGCCCTATAATCATTAACTTAACTCTAAAAGTTACACTATCATGCCCCTCCTACTTGCAATCATTGGCTGAGCTCTAAAGGTACATTAGCATGTGCCTCCTACTTGCTCCTCCTACTTGCAGCTACTGCTATGTGCTCGGGTCCAGGTCTCGTCCTGGCCTACTTCCCTAAGTTGTTTATCTCTACAGTCACAAGGTCTTCTTGACCCTCTCTTGGGGATTTTCTCACTGCCTCCCTCCTTGTCAGCGTGACTTGGCAAAGTCCTCAGTACCTTCTCATCACAGCCCAGCTCAGTTGATTTCTGTCAGGGCCAATTCACAGAGCTCCTCCTTTGAGCCATGTCCACACTCCCACAGCCATTCTCCAACACCTTGTGTTATGATGAGGTGAAACGGCCCAAAGTCACTCCAGGGCAGGTTTAGCTTGGATATTAGGAAAAAGTTCTTCTCCAGAAGGGTTGTCGGCCACTGGCAGAGGCTGCCCAGGGACGGGGGTTGAGTCCCCGTCCATGAAGGTTTCTTTGAAGATGGGCAGTTGTGGCACATGGAAACGTGTTTTAGTGCTGAACTTGGCAGTGTCACGTTTATGATTGGACTTGATCTTAAAGGTCTCTTCCAACGTAAAGGATTCTGTGGTATGTGCTGAAGAGACGTGCTTTGCTCTCTCATCGCCTCTGTTTGCAGCCTTTCCCTGTCTAAAGCACAAAGTCAGACAGAGCTGGCTCCAAAGCTCCAATCAGCAGAGATTTGGCTGTTGTGAAGTGCAGAACAACATTAAAAGTAGTGCTTGGCAAGAAATAGAATAAGCGTGAGATCTCTCACAACATTTATGTGTTTGCCTGTAAGTGGGAAATATCTTCTGTCCCCGCATGGTCGGTGGAAATCATTCCCTCCTGCATCCAGTGCTGAAATAAAGGAAGCTGCTTTCTCAGACGCCAAAATGAGTCTTAGAGAGTTAATTTGCCCGCATTTTTGGTGTCACTCTGACTGGGCTGGGGGTGCAGGGACACCAGGGAGACTTGGACCCCAAGCACCAGGCTCAGAGCAATCAGATCCCACGGCCCTGAGTGGCCCCAAACTGTTCCCGTTATCTCCGTGTGGGTTCCTGCAGGGTTCCAGGCTGATCTCTGCGATATCCACGCTGGGCCAGGGTGCGCCCGGCCGGAGAAACCCAGCCGGGAGCTGATCTGCACTGGGATGGAGGAGTGGAACAGGGTCTCTGTCAGGGCTGTAGGAAAGGGGGGAAGGAGCTGGGGAACAAGGCTCATGAGAGGTGGCTGAGGGACCCCATCTTTGGGGTGAGGGGATCTGCAGATTGGTCTCCTGCCAGTGTTGGACTCTGCAGGAGGTGCTGGCCCATCCCAGCCCTGGCAGTGCCTGCTGGTGCTGGATGTTGACAGGACATTCTTCTGTCCATGAACGTGGGCTCTGAGAATTGTGTGACTGTCCCTCACTGTTCACAGGAACATCCCACCGTGTTTGTGCCCCATGAGCAGCCTTGGCTGCCGAAACTGCTGTAAAGCCATGTTTTGCTGTTGAACAGCTTGTGGTTTTTACCCCACCATGTGTGGCTTTGTCTGGGGCAGCACCAGGGATCGACCTTTGAGAGCAGGCACAGTGAGAGCACATTAAATCGGAAAGGGGGGAGAAGGCAGGGCCTGGTGCAGTGGGGCCAGGTCTTTCTTCTCAATATAAAGGCTGGAGTTAATCTCTGAGAAAGAGGAATCTCTTCCCCATGGAAACTTCTTCCCTCTCTCACTGCAACAATTAAATTAGGCTCATTTGGGGCAAAAAAGGAAAAGGAGGTGTGTGCCCAAAGCCCTTGTTTTGCCCTCGCACTGTCCCCACACGGGTCCTTGGCTCTGTAGTCTCATGTGGAGTTTTACTCTCAACTGTGAAAAACTCTCCGAGTGCACATTGAAGCTTTGAAGAAAAGGTCAGTATTTTAGAGAACTATCAGAACAGAACACAAAGCAGCTCAAACCAATGGATCCTCTGCCCTCTGGAGCGAGGGCTGGCTCAGCGCGGAGGCGATGGTTGTGAAAGGTTTCTGGGGCATTATTCCTGTCTATTCAATGCCACATCTGAATGTTGGTCTGTTCCGAGGGGTGGTTTGTGGGCTTTGGGTGTGTTCTGTAAACTGTTTGGGAAGCCCTGGGATAACGGGGCTGTAGGAGGGTTTATTTCCACAGGTCTCACCCGTGCCCCCTGTTGCCAGATCTCTTCCACCCTCTCACCTGCACAGAATGTGCAGGAAAGCAACTGCTGCACAGGAACATTTAGCAATAAAATCCCCTTCCCTCTCAGCTCCCAAAGGGAAAGGCGTAAAAGATGTATTTAAACACCAACTTCATTCTGCAGGGCAGCGTAAACTTTCTGAATCTATTTCTGTTTCACAAACCCCCCAGTCTGAGCTCTTGCTTGCCTGGCCCATCCCTGTCTCTGGGTGTTTGTAGCTACCGAGTCGTGTGTTGGGGCTCTCCCCTCTCGTGATGATGGTTTTGATGGGTTCTACCAGTGAGGCCTGGGAGAGGGGGGTGGGAAAGGCTGCAAAGCCTGGTGACTATGGATGCTGCGAGGATCTGGAGTGGGGGGGTGCAGAGCCTTGAGGACCAATCACACGCAGGGCAGTGACCATGGCCTTTGTGATGTCATCCTCTGTGTCCGTGGAGACCAGTCTGCCCTGCAGGGTGAAGCACCCTCTGGTCTCACTCTCCAGTGGGATCTGGAGGAGGCAGTTGGTCCCTCTGCTGGGAGCCGCCTGTGCTTTGCCTTGTGTAGGAAACAAAACAGCTGCCGTTCAGCATTCGCAGCGCCCGGTGCCGGTTCTACCGGAGAGGTAAGTCAGCTCTGACCCAGGGAAGGTCAGCTCTGGCCCAGGGAAGGTCAGCTCTTGCCGTGTCTGCTTCTGTGCAGTCATTGCTGGAGTTTCATCTCCGTGTTAGGGCCTCCAGTTTCTACCGGGTCTCTCACCTCCCACCCTGTGCCTCCTATGAGGCAGAGCCTGTGCTCCTGGTTTTCCACATGGGAGATGTTCCAAGCCCAGGTGGTCCCATTTTGCTTTACCCATGGCAGCCTTGCCCAGAGCTCCTTCACCCCAACTGTATTTGTTTGCCGAGTGCTGCATCGCTGACTCCATGGCTTGGAGGAAGCCATCCTGGCCTGGCTGCTGAAGTTCCATTCCAGTTTATCTTTGTGATCGTTTCCTCTGTGCTCTGTCAGGATGCTTTTTAGTTCCAGTGTTGATTTCCACTGCTTTTGGGGTTTGGCAGCGTCAGCAATCCATGCGGGAGGTGGAGAAGGCAGGGACCCAGCACACAGTCAAGTCTGTCCCTGCAGAACCTGGGGGCTCGGTCACTTGGGGGTTGACCTGGTCTCTCTTCTGGTGGAGTCCTGAAGCAGCCGATCCCCAGAAAGGACCTTCCTGGGTGTAGGGAAGCCCAAACATCTGGAGCGAGTGCTTGGTGACTGCTCTTCTTGGGCACTGGGAAGGAATTCTCTGCCTGCTCTGGGAACCTCGTGTTGTGAACGTGCCTGGCCTTAGAAAGATGTGTCCACTGAAGGTTGTTTGTCCTGGCCAGAGGCACAAGGTGGATTCCCTGACAGGAAGAAGGAGATTGAGCTGAGTGTCCTTGGCTGTTTGTTTGTATGATCTGAAGGAAAACAAAGTGTGTGCATTCAGCAACGCCAGCGGGCATCGGGGGAGCACGCACCGCAAGAAGGGGAAGTTGTTTTGAGCATGAAGGGGAGAGTGATGAGTCCCCTGGTGAGCAGTGTCCAGGGGTCCCTGGTCTCAGGTGAAGCTCTCGTGGTGTGCTCTGCTGGTGGAGCAGAGATGGCAATTTGCAGAGTGGCTGGAAAACCAGCCTGTTGGTGCAACCAGAAATACCTGAAGGCATTTATGGAACTTTAGCCTTCCTGTTACCTTCCCTCTGGAAGTTTGACCATGGTTTCTCTTTCTCCTTCTAAGGATCAGCTAAGAATGTGTGGAAGCCTTTTGTGCCCTCATGGCATTTTCAGCTGTGCTGCATCTGCAGCAGCTGGACTTCTTTGCTGCTGGCAGATGTGCTGTATTAGAAAGAGGGAAGAAAGCACTGAGGATATAAGAATTGAAGGTGGCAACAAAGAGCAACAGGAAGAAGTGGCAGAGGTGCCAGAAACACCCGAAGAGAGGACGACAAAGGAGGAGCCGGCAGTATGTGAGAAGGAGGTGGCAGAGAAGGAGGCTCAACTGGCCCAGCAAGAGGAGCTGCTCCAAGGAGGGTGGCAGGATCTCAAACAGCAGCGAGAGGAGCTGCAGCTGAAGGAAGCCTCCTTCCAGCTCGACCGGGAGAGCCTTGATGCGACCCAGAAGCAGCTGGAAGGGGAAAAGTCAGAGTTGCAGCAGGACACGGAGAACATCCAGGACCAGCTAGAGAGTGATAAAGCGAACTTTGAGGAAGACCTGGAGAACCTTCATAATGCCCAGGAGCAGCTGGAGGGGGAGAAGCTTCAATTCCAGCAGGGCATGGAGAAGGTTTGTACGGCTCAGGAGCAGCGGAAGGAGGAGAAGGCGCAGTTCCAACAAGACCTGGAGAGCCTTCGTAAGACTCAGGAGCATCTGGAGAGTGAGAAGGCAGAGTTCCAGTGGGACGTGGAGCGTTCAGCTGGATCACACCAGGAGCCTGACCGTACCCAGGTAAATGCTGCCAAGGGCTGGGCTGCTGGGGAAGCCGTGCCCTCAGGGAACTCCTGGGCACTCCTGGGCCAGGTGCACACCAGCAGCGATCGACTGACGCCAGCCCGGCCCCAGATAGGCAAGGACTGGTCTTCTTGTGTGGGATATTGGGGGCTGCTTTTGAGGCTCCTCCAGAGGTTCTGAGGCATTGCCAGTACCCAGGGTTGGCAGGAGGGGGTCCCAACAGCCTGAGCTCTGCCCGCTTCTCTGTACCGTGTGCTGGCAGACAGCAGAGCAGAGGGGGCTGGCGTGAAAGAAGATGCCTTGGGCAGTGCCAGGAGGTCGATGTTACCTTTGATGCTGCCCTTCACCCCGTCAGGTCTCAGCTCTGGGGAGTGGTCGGGCAGATGAGGTGTTCTTCTCAGAAACGGACGGAGCCTTGTGGGTTACCGGCACCTCCAGCTGTCACAAAAGCCACTTGTGAGGCTGATGATGGCAGGGCACGGCTCTTTGTACACTGACATCCATCTCCAAAACACTCTCAAGATCTGCCAAAGGGAAGGGTGTTGTCCACAACCAGAAAAAACAGCCCACCCAGAGGCCCTGCTCGGTGCATTCTTCCGCAAGCAGGGCTTTGTTTTCCCACACTGGTGCACTCTGGGTGAGAAGAGCAAGTGTCCCTTGGCAAAGTGTGGGGTGAGTGGGATCCTCAAGCCTGCGGTTGATGGTCGGTTTGTTTGTACCTCACTCATTCCAAATGGAATTGGCTCAGAGCTGCACAAAACCTAGTTCAGAGCCTTTGGATTGTGGAAATGCTTTTGGGTGCCTGACTGGACTCATTGCAGAGCTCATCAGGGAGCTCTGGGAAGCCAATCCTCAGAGCAGGGCTGGCTGCCCCCGAGCAGAGAGAGAAGCTGCTGCAGCGTCGAGCAGATGCAGCCATGCCAGGGGCACGGATGCTGTGGGAGAGGCTGAGTGGGGAAACAACTGCGAGGCCTGGAGATGAGCAGAAGGAGGTCCCGTTTCGAGGCAGGGATCTTCCTGACAGTGCAGAGCTGTTAATAGAGGGGCAAAAATAATAGAGGACAAAAATAGCATCAAGAACAATGTGTTTGCTTTCACCTTTTGCTTGGGAAGGGTTCCTTTGGCACACGCTACAGCAGTGCTGGGTGCTGGCATTCCCCTGGCAGAGGAGATCGCTTCTCCTGGCCCTTCTGCCACCATCCCTCTGCATGAACGATGCGGGGTGAGCCTTGGCCTTAAGATCTCAGACAATATTTACCCTTAGCTTGCAGGAGCAGAAACAACTGGAACAGCACAGGAGGAGCAGGACAACTTCACTCAGGAGGTGGCTGAGGAGCTCCAGGCCCCCCCAGTGCCTGAAGATGAAGAGGGCTCTTATGATGGGAGCACCCACTGCCCAAGGTGTGAGGCACTGCAGGTGCAGCTCATGGAGCTGAAAAATGCAGACACCCGCCTGGCTGAGGAAAACGCTCACCTGAGAAGGCAGGTGATTTTGATAGAACAGGTGGAAGCTCAAAACGCTCGCCTGAGAAGGCAACTCAGGCAGGTGGCTGAGCAGAGAAATTATACTATCCAAATGAACACCCATCTTCAAACCTACCTGAGACAGGAACAGAAAGACTTGATAGCCATGAAAAAAGAGGTACTAAGGCTTAAACAGCTTTGGAGCTCTGCATGAAGACAGTTCATAGGTTGGAGAGCTGAGCGATGGCACAAGAGGATTTGCTCCTTCCAGTCTGGTGGAAGAAGTTTTCATTTATGACTTTGTAGGCCCTGTGGAGACCATGGATCGGGAGTAGGACACAGATTATCCCTGTCCTGTTTCCCTTTACCTTCTTATTAAACCTTTCCTTAATAGTCTCTCTGCGTAACCTCCCTCTGTGCTGTGTGAACTGGAAGGATTATGAACCAGCTACTGGGGGGCTGGTGTGGGTGGTCTGGGTGCAGCTGCTGGAGTCAAGCAGAGTGTGTGGGTGCCCCTGGCTTGGGGTGCCAGGTACAGACGTGGGTCCCAGTGCAGCTCCTGGGGTGAGTGGGGGTCTGTGTGTCCTGACAACCACGTGCTGGGGGCACCGGCAGGAGTGAGGCGCGTGAGAGGCTCTGGGAGTGTCTGCACCTCGCCCAGACCTGGTGTGCTTGGGCTGTGCCTGTGCCTTCACCAGCAAACCTGACGCTGGGTCAGCTGGGGACTGGGGTCTGGGCGGGGGCCCGAGGTGGGCAGAGGGTCTGTGCTGGCCCCTGGGGGGATGTGAAGGGTGGGCTTCCTGCAGGAGCTGGTTTGCAGGGAGCGCCAGGATGGAGCTTGTTCTCTGCTCTTCCAGCAGATGTCAGGGTGGTTGATGCCCCCAGGAGGACGAGAGCTTGTGAGCTCTATAGAGGGCTCCATATTGGGGACTTACGGGGTGCGAGAGGGTCTCCATAGGGGGCCCCATAAGCGCCATACAGGGCGCTACAGGGGCTGTATAAGGGACTCCATAGGAGGCACATAAGGGAGCATGATAGGGGCTTTATAGAGAGCTCCAGAGGGGAGACAAAGAGCGAGACAGGGGCTCTAGAGAGGGCCCATGTGAGGGAGATATGGTGCCCAATATAAGCTGTATAGGGGGGTTCCATAGGGGCAACACAGGGCAGGATAGGTGCTCCTTATGGCCTCTATATGGGATAAACAGGGTGCAATACATGCTCTGTAGTGGGCACCACAGCAGAGACATATGGGGCACAATAGGGGCTCTATAGGAGGCCCCATAAGCACGATACAGGGTGAGACATGGGCTCTAAAAATAGGCTCCAAAGGGAGGCCTTGGGGGACACAATGGGAGCTCTATAGGGGACTCTTTAGGGTGTACACAGGGTGAGGTAAGTGCTCTATAGGAGGCTCTATAGGAGGGACTTAAGGAGGGCAATAAGGGGCTCTATAGGGGAGACAAAGAGCTAGGTAGGGGCTCTGGAGGGTGCTGCATATGAGGGAATTATGGGGCACAAGAGGAGCTCTTAAGGGGGCTCCATAGAGGCAACACAGGGTGCGACAGAGGCTTTATGGAGGGCTCAGAGGAGGGACTTATGGGTCGTGATAGAAGATCTATAGTAGGGTCCCTAGTGAACCTTTAAAAGAAGGAAAGAAAGCAAGCAATAAACTGCTTTGGGAAGCATCACTCACTGATGGGAGAACAAAAGCCCTGTTCAACTTGAGCTCAATCAGCATTTGGCCTAAATGGCGTGGAATGACCAGGAACGTAGCTCCATCCAATTTCTGTCTTTTCTACCTTCAAGTGACACACAATCATAGAATCATCTGGTTGGAAAAGACCTCTGAGATCATCAAGTCCAAATGTACCTGTCCCCTTAGTAACGTTTCAGTAAGAGGTCTATTTTTGCGAGTTCCTGACATTTTTGTTCAATCTTCCTTAGCTGCCAAAGAAATAAAAGAAAGACCAGTGTGTCATCAACAGCACTGGCTATTTACTGAATGCAAACTCTGCAAGGGCTTAGTTAAAGCCATTTACAATTTATTACATTATCATAGTTTTATGTATAGTTCTATAAATGTCACTGTCTGTAAAATCACCTTGAAAACTGAAAAGCATCACCTCAAACTGTCTGAGTTCAGTTTGAGCTTTCAGCACCTCTTGAGGAAGTCAATCTCATTTAACAGGTTTTGAATAGGCAACACCAACCTTCAATAAGCTGCACATTTGTTGTACATTTGAGTTTTGAGGCATTTTCCAGCCAACTGCCTCAGCCTCCAGAACTGGAAAAAGTGTGTCAGCTGACCTCCAGGTGACATGGACAGATCGGAACATTTCCAAACCCCTTCTGTAAGAAACCACTGGAAACAAACACCACCATCAGTTATTACACTGTTCTCGTCCACTTCCTCTCCCCAACTATGTTTTCACAGCCTTCATTTCTATAATTTCAGGTTCTTCAGGGCAGCACAACGATTCCAAACAGTGCTCTTACAGGATGGAACAGCTGCCTACCCACACAAAAAACCTGTTCTCAGCCAAAGCAAACTTTAGGTCTTTCACAGCAAAGCACTCTCTACTCTCTGCCTCTATTCCTTTTCCTATTTCCCTCTGGAGAAAGGAAAACAAAACAAATGAAGGGAAAAAAGGAGGAATGTTTTGAGTAAGAATAACCCCCAGCAGGGAGAAGAAAAAGGGTTTGTGGGTCAACTCCACAAATGCAAAACGAAACACAGGTCAAATAAACTACGATGATTCCTAGTCCAGCAGCCAAGTTTGCTAAGGAGAGACAACCCGAGTTCTGAATGCTGAGGAAGTAAACTATGCACAACCCAGCTCTTTTTTAGGGTAGCAACATCCTTCAGTATCTAAACCTTACCACACCTCGTGTGGCACCATCACAAGCTGCTGTCCTTTGCAAACAGAGCCCGACTCCAGCTTCCCAAGGACCACAGTGCCCACACCCTGCACAAAAAGAAATGAGAAAAATGTTTGCAATTTCTATGTGGAGTCTCCTCTATTTATGATTTAACTCTAAGTCCGGTTCCTTAAGCCTATGAAGTTATTTAGCACTGCTCTTCTTAAGGTCTCATCCAACACAAACCCTCCCCACCTCTATTCCACAGTTGGAAATGTGAACATATCAAAGAAAAAGAGATACCCTCAACAAATACAGCAAAGATTCCACCGACTGCTTTCTGAAAACAGTCCACTTACACTTTCACTGCTATTATTTTTAATTCTACCTTATATATTTATCCGCACTTGGCACCCTGATTGGTCCATCACCTGCACGGCTCAAGTTTGGCAAATTCTCCAGCAGTGAATTAAATGGCAATCCACTAGAAGAGCAGAAGGCATTTATTTCCATTTTTGGAGCACCCTTCTCTTCAAAATTCAGACCAAATAGATAAAAGCAGTTTAACAAAAAGAATGATTTTCATCCTCCCATCACTAAGAACAGTGACCTCTAAGACAGTTAAATCTATCCTAACATCCCACCACCAGCACCCACTTCACCCCAGGTAACCTGTTAATATCCAGGAAGTACATGTCAGGTTTAAGGTATGTTGCAGGCATATTTTACACTAATTAATTATTCCTTTGAGAATCTTGCTACATGTGCAATATGTTTGGACATAGCTTATGGTTTTGTACTTCCAAACACGATCTTCACTAAGATGTTCTAACTTTCCATGAACACTATTGGGGAACATCACACCCACGGCGAGACACGACTTGTCACTAATTATAATACAGCTTCAAGCAAACTGTTCACATCAAACAATCACTCATTCCAGCAACACGTCAGCTGCAGCATCACTGCAAAATCCAAGGGCTGGTGTGGCACTCAAACTCTCAAAGCCAAAGAACAATGCTAATACTGTTGCTAACTTTAATCTTCCGCAGGCAGCAAATGCTTTTGTTTAGCTCCTTGCACGGTTGTGTTCTTGTCGCCCTGATTGTACCCCCTGGAGCACGTTAGAACACACCTACAATACACCACGCTACACTTCTCCCTGGCTTCACTGCAGCATTTACTTTTATTGATTGCCTCATACTAAGGGATTGTGGAGTTTGCTTTGCTTATCCATCTGCCTCTCTGTCCATTTCATTTCAACAGGCCCTGTATCAGGCCTAGGATGCTAATTGTAGAGTCCCTATAGTGCCCCCGAAGATCCCGCTATGCAGACCCTGTATAGCCCTTATCACGCCATGTGCACCCTGTATGATGCCCCCTCTAGAGCTCCCATCGCGCCCTGTGGTGCTCCCATAGAATCCCCTATAGAACTCCTATCACGGGCAATAACTCCCACATATGGAGCCCCCTCTGGTGCCCCTATCTTACCTTTGGTCTCCTCTATGGAAACCTCTAGAGAGCCCCTGTCGTGCTCTGTATGTCCTTCCAATGGAGCCCCTTACACAGCCCCTATCACACCCGTTATCCCACTTATGAAGCCCCCTACAGAGCTCCCATCGCTACCCGTAACTTCCTGATATGGAGCCCCTGCACAGCACTTATTGCACCCACTGTGCCCCATATGAATCCCCCTCTAGAGCCCCTATCGCACCCTGTGTCGCCCACATGCAGTCCCCTATGGAGCTCCTATCCCGACCACCAAGTCCCTCATATGGAGTCCTATCTTCAGTCTCTCTCTGGCTCTTTGTCTCCAGTGTGTTGTACTCTAAAGACCTCTTTCATGCTCCCTATGTCCATAAAGGTCAAAAGGAGCAAGATAAGGGCTCTACAGGGGGTCCAACATGCAGGACTTATCTGCCGTGATAGGAGCTCTATAGGGGTTTCCATGGGGGCAACACAGGTGACAATAAAGGCTTTAGAGAGTGCTGCATACAAGGAACAAAGGACGCAACAAGTGCTGCACAGGGGGCTCCCTAGCAGGACCTAAGGGGAAAAATAGGGACTCTGTAGGGGGCACCATAAGCAGGGTAGAGGGTGTGAAAGGGGATATACAAGGGGCTCAATAAGAGGGACATAGGGAGCGTGGTATGGGTCTGTAGAGTGCTCCATAGTGGAGACAAAGATGCAGATAGGATCTCCTGGTGGGGCTCCATGTGAGGGATTTAATGGCTGGAATAGAAACTCTATAGGGGATTGCATGTGGGTGACAGAGAGTGACAAGGGCTCTGCAGGGGGATTCATTCAAGGCACAGAGTGTGTGATAAGTGCTCTAAAGAGGGCTCCATAGGGGATACAAAGAACGAGACAGGGATTCTAGAGGGGGCTGCTTGTGTGGGATTTATTGGCCCTGATAGGAGCTCTATAGGAGATCCCATAGGAGTGACACAGGGTGTGATGGCAGCTCGGGGCAAGGGGGTGGGGGGCTGTATACAGGGTACACAGAGGCTCAAGAGGGGGCTCCATAGCGGGAACCTAGGGGACGTAATAGGGGTTCTATAAGGGGCTCCATAAGCAGGATATAGGGCATAATAGGAACTATATAAGGGGCTCCCTAGGAAGGAGAAAGGGAGCGCCAGAGGGGCTCTCTAGAGGGTTCCATAGGGAGACAAAGAGAAATAGGATCTCTAGATAGGATTTCATAGGATGGATTTATGGTCGGTGATCAGAGCTCTATAGGGGTTTGCATGTGGGTGACACAGTGCATGATAGGGTCTCTAGAGGGTGATTAATACGGGGTACAGAGGGTGAGATAAGTGCTGTACAGGGGGCTCCATAGCGGGAACTTTGGGGGTGCAATAGGGGCTCCATGATCCTGATAGAAGGTGCAATAGGGGCTGTGTAAGGGGACCTTAGAAGGGAGATAAGGAGTGCAATAGGGGCTCTATAGAGTGCTCCATAGTGTAGACAAAGGGCCAGATAGGTGCTATAGAGGCGACTCCATGTGAGGGATTAACTGGCCATGATAGGAGCACTATTTGTGTTCCATGGCGGCGACAGAGTGCATGATAGGGGTCCTATAGAGGGATTGATATGGGGTACAGAAGGCGTGATACGTGCCCTACATGGGGGGATTCATATTGGGTAATCAGGGGGATAATAGGAGCTCTATAGGGGGCTTCATAAGGACGATACTGGGTGTAGGTGTATAAGGGACTCCATATGAGGGACATAGGGAGCTCGATAGGGGCCCTAAAGGGAGCTTCATAAGGACTACACAAGGAGCAATTAGTGCCCTATAGGCAGGTATATTGCGGAAGCTTAGAGGGCACAATAGGAGCTCTATAGGGTACTCCATAAGCACGATAAAGGGTGCAACAAGGGCTGTATAAGGGGTTTCATAGGAGGGAGATAATGAGCACGACAAGTGCTATACGTGGGGGGCCATAACCAGTGGTGCTGGGTGTGGTGATTGCTTCCTGGGGAGCTGTTCCAGTGCTCCAACACCACTGGGTGAGGAACCTCTTCCTAACAGCCAGTCCAGACCTCCCTGGCACATCTCCCTGCCATTCCCTCGAGTCCTATCATAGGTCACAAGAGAGACGAGCTCAGCACCTCTTTCCCCTCCCTCCCTTGTGAGAAGGCAGTGAACAGCCACGAGATCCCCCCTCAGTCTCCTCCAGGCTGAACAGACCCAGTGACTTCAGCTCCTCCTCTTTTGATGTCACCTCTAGGCCCTTCACCAGCTTTCTGGGAAAGGCAGCAATGTCTGGTGGCCAATGGGTGCTCCAGGGATCCGGATTAGGGGATGGATGGGAGATGCCGGCTACTGGGCGTGGCCTCTGTGATGTCACCCATTGTGACACGGACCTGTTTCCTAGGAGACCGCTGTACTCCCCAGGGTCAAGCACACTCTGCCCTCACTCCCCCGTAGGACGTGGAGGAGACAGGTGCTCTCTCTACTTGGAGTTGCCTGCGTGTCTCTCTTTCTGTAAGGAACGAAGCCGCTGCTGTTCACCCATTGCAGTGCCCGGTGCTTCTTCCACCGGAGAGGAAACTATGCTCTACGCCCAGATCAGGTCTGTCTGTGTCTGCTTCTCTGCAGTCAGTGCTCGGAGTTTCATCTCCATGTCAGGGCCTCCAGTTCTTTAGGGTTCTCTCAGATCCTGTCCTGGTGCCTCCTGAAGCAGCTGGTGCCCAGGAGGTTTCTGGGAATGGAGAGCCCTGAACATGTGGATTCAGTGCTTGCCAACTGCTCCTCCCTGGCATTGGGAACGAATTCCCTGGCTCCTCTTGGAACCTTGTGCTGCGAAGGGGCCTGACCTTAGAAGGACTGTGTGCCCAGTTGGTGCTGCTGAATGGGGCAGGGGGTAGGAACAGGGCTGTCTGCTCCATCAGAAAGCTGCAGGGAGTGCAGTGCTGTGAGCGACGTTAACATGAGGTCATGGTCTCGTTGAGAGACAGCTCTTGGGGTGGTTCTACAGGAATTGTTACAACGTGAGTGGGCAGCAGGGAATCACTGACAGAAAGGAGGGAAAAGTGTTTTAAGTGTCAAGGTGAGGTGAGAGTGGGGAGTATCCTGGTATGCCATGTCCAGGTATCCCTGGTCTCAGGTGAGACTCCTGTTGTGTGCTCTGCTGGTGGAGCAGATATGGGGATGTATAGAGAGGCTGGAAAACCAAGCTGCTGCTGCTGCTCACAGGAGCACCTGGAGGCATTTATGGAACTTTAGCCTTCTCATTCCCTTCCTCATGACCACCTGACCCTGATTTCTCTTTCTCCTTCTAGAGATAAGCTTAGAATCCCAACCATGCCTTTACGATTCCGTGATGTCCTGTGCTATGCCATACCCGGAGCTGTGGGAATTCTGGGCTGCTGGTGGATCTATTCCCAGATAAAGAAACGAGCAATGAAGCCAAAAGCAGACCAGGATCAAGTGTCTGATAGAGTGAAGATGATGATTAATAAGCTGGCACTGAAGAAATACCAGTTGGCCCAAAAAGAGGAGCATCTCAAGAGACGGTACGAGGATCTGGACCGGGAGCGTGAGGAGCTGCGCCTGAAGAAAGTCTCCCTCCTGCAGGAGTGGGAGAATCTTTGTGCATTTCAGGAGTAGCTGGGAAGGGAGAAGGCACAGTGGGACGTGCATTGCTCCACTGAAACGCACCAGCAGCGTGACCAAAACCTGGCAAATACTACCAAGGGCCCGGCTGCTGGATAAGGCGAGCGCTCAGGGACATCTTCTCTTAGTTTTAGAAAGTTATTCAAATCCAATTGGATTGAAATGTGGTGAAGCAACACCAGCAACATCAGGCGCTGGCTGAGGGTGTTTGTAGGAATAATAAAGATGCAGAGACTCATTGGATGTCCTGAGTTGCATGTGTGCAGGCATGCAAGGAGTGCTTCCATGCATAAATTGCATGCTTTCTTGACTGCAGGCAGATACTGCATGGTTGCATGCTCCATCAGAGAACAACCTCATCCAGTTGGAGGTGTGGGCTGGGCTGGGCTGGGCTGGGCTGGGCTGGGCTGGGCTGGGCTGGGCTGGGCTGGGCTGAGCTGGGCTGGGCTGGGAAGGTCCCACCCAACCCAAACCATTCCATGTTTGGGGAGGTTCAAGGTCAGGATGGATCATGTTTGAAGCAACCTCATCCGGTTGGAGGTGTTGGATGGGATGGGAAGGTCCCACCCAATCCAACCCATTCCATGATTGGGAAGGTTCAAGGTCAGGATGGATGGGGTCTGGAACAACCTCATCCGGTTGGAGGTGTGGGATGGGATGGGATGGGATGGGATGGGATGGGATGGGATGGGATGGGATGGGATGGGATGGGATGGGATGGGATGGGATGGGATGGGATGGGATGGGATGGGATGGGATGGGATGGGATGGGAAGGTCCCACCCAACCCAAACCATTCCATGATTGGGAATATTCAAGGTCAAGATGGATCATGTTTGGAGCAACCTCATCTGGTTGGAGGTGTTGGAATGGATGGGCTGGGAAGGTCCCTTCCAACCCAAACCATTCCATGTTTGGGGAGGTTCAAGGTCAGGATGGATCATGTTTGGAGCAACCTCATCCGGTTGGAGGTGTTGGATGGGATGGGCTTGGAAGGTCCCAGGTGGCCGTGGTGTCTCCATGACCGCCCTGGGCCGTGATGATGTCACAATGGGCCTCTTTGCCAGGGCCACAAAGGGCCAACAGGGACAGTCGTTGCCAACACTCTGGAAGAGGCTTCCAGAGGAGGAGGAGGAGAAAGAGGAGGGGGAGGACGACCAGGATGGACGACCTTGAGGACCACTCTGGGCCCCTCAGGGGGACCCAGATCAACTTCTGGGACAGGGCAGAGCGCTCCTTCCTGATGCCCAGTGTCAGCCCGGAAGGTACCGTCCCTGCTGCCCCCTTGGAGGTGGCACCACCAGGAGGGACCTGGAGAGCTTGGAAAAGGCCCCTGAGATGATCTTCTCCCCACTGGGAACCCAACGCTGATTCCACCGCGACCCTCGGCATCTCCAGGGCTTGAGGTTCCTCCACTCCTGGCACCGGGAGAAGAGCCCAGAAGCCACCCTGCTCCAACCTCCCCTCCCGGGAACGGCGGGGGGGGACGGGGTCTCCCCTCTTCTCTCGGTTTGGAGGGACTGCATCCGGTGGGAGATGTTGGGTGGGGTGGGAAGGTCCCTTCCAACCCAAACCATTCCACGATTGGGAACATTCAAGGCTGGGTTGGATGGGGTTTGGAGCAACCTCATCCAGTGGGAGATGTTGGGTGGGATGGGCTGGGAAGGTCCCTTCCAACCCAAACCATTCCATGATTGGGAACGTTCAAGGCTGGGATGGATGGGGTTTGGAGCAACCTCATCCAGTGGGAGATGTTGGGTGGGATGGGCTGGGAAGGTCCCTTCCAACCCAAACCATTCCATGATTGGGAACGTTCAAGGCTGGGTTGGATGGGGTTTGGAGCAACCTCATCCGGTTGGAGATGTTGGATGGGATGGGTTGGGATGGGATCATTTCCAACCCAAACCATTCCACGATTGGGAACGTTCAAGGCTGGGTTGGATGGGGTTTGGAGCAACTTCATCCAGTGGGAGATATTGGATGGGATGGTCTTCAAAGGTCCCTTCCAACCCAAATCATTCCATGAACAGGAATGTTCAAGGCCGGCTTTGATGGGGTTCGGAGCAACCTCATCCAGTGGGAGATGTTGGGTGGGATGGGCTGGGAAGGTCCCTTCCAACCCAAACCATTCCATGATTGGGAAGGTTCAAGGCTGGGTTGGATGGGGCTTGGAGCAACCTGGTTGGTTGGAGCTGTCCCCACCCATGGCCTCAGGCCTGGATGAGATGGGCTTGGAATGTCCTTTCCAATCCAAATCATTCCACCATTCAAGGCCAGGTTGGGTGGGCTTAGAGCAACCTCATCCTGTTGGAGATGTTGGATGGGATGGGATGGGATGGGATCATTTCCAACCCAAACCATTCCATGATCAGGAACATTCAAGGTCAGGGTTGATGGGGCTTGGAACAACGTCATCCAGTGGGAGATGTTGGGTGGGATGGGTTTGGAAAGGTCCCTTCCAACCCAAACCCTTCCATGATTGGAAGGTTCAAGGCCGCTTTGGATTGGGTTTGGAGAAACCTCATCCAGCTGTGGATCCTCCTTTTCTCCAGACCATTCCCCCCCCAGGTCCCTCAGCCCCTTCCCTGCTTCTCCACCTCTTCCAGACCTTCTCCATCCCCTCAACGTCTTCCTTGGGAGGGTCCCAGGTGCCTCCTCTCTGGGAGGTCCATCCGGTCCCTGCTCCTGGTGGCTCCTCCGAGGCTGATCCAGCCCAAGGTGCTGGAGGCCCTTCTTGGCCACTTGGGCCACGTTGATCCCAACGCTCCGGGGGCTCCTGCAGCCACTCTTCTCCCTGGGGAGAAGGCTCCACCCCCCTCCCCAGGTCCAGGTGAGGCAGGTGGGGGCGGAGCCTCACCTGGCTTTACCTTTCCCTCTCAGAGCGAATGAAGGTCTGGGACGCGGTGGCCGAGTACGTTCGGAAGGCCCTCCTGCGGCGCAAGGTGGGGCGAGCCCAGGGGTCCCTGAGCACCCACGGCCTTGGGCCTGGGGGTCCTCGTGGGGTGACCGGGGGTGGGTGGGGTCACCTGGGGTGGGCGGGGTCACCTCTGGTCTCAGGGGTCACCCATGGTGGGTGGGGTCACCTGGGGTGGGTGGGGTCATCTTTGGTGGTTGGGGTCACCTCTGGTCTCAGGGGTCACCCCTGGTGGGTGGGGTCACCTGGTGTGGGTGTGGTCACTTGTGGTGGGTGGGTGGAGTCACCTGGGATGGGTGGGGTCACCCCTGGTCTCTAAGGTCACCTCTGGTGGGTGGGATGTCACCTGGGGTGGGTGGGGTCATCTCTGGTCATTGGGGTCACCTTTGGTCTTTAGGGTCACGTGTGGTGGGTGGGGTCACCCAGGGTGGGTGGGTGGGGGTCACCCGGGGTGGGCAGGGGGGGGTCACCTGTGGTCTTTGGGGTCACCTGGGGTGGGCAGGGTCACCTGTGCTGGGCGGGACCACCCAGGGTGGGTGGGTGGGGTCTCCCCGCACGGCCAATCCCAGTCCCCGGAGAAGCCCCGGGTGGTCTCCCCAGGGTGGGCTCCTTCCCCGTGGCCACCCCTTGACCTCCCCAGACCCGTTCCCCCCCCTCCCCGAGGAGCCCCTCCCTGAGGAGCCCCACCTGGGCGTGGCCTCCTCCCACCAGGCCCCACCCCGAGACCCCCCACCCTTTTCACCCTCCCCTCAACCCCTCGCAGGGCGTCCGGATCCCCACCCTTGGCTCCTTCGATGCCGTCCCTGAGCGGGTCCAGCTTGGAGCTGAAGTGATTGTGGTCCCGAAGCCAACGTTCCACCTGGCGAGGAACCTCTTGCTTCTCCATCACCTGACGGACAACGAGGACCTCCTGCCTGGTACCGGCAAAGCCCCTTCCCCACGGTCACCGCCGCCCTCCCCCTGGGGCCAAAATTCTTCTCCGAAGGCCCAAACCGGAGACTCCTTGGGGTGGGGTTGGGCAAGGAGGTGATGGCACCCACGGAGGAGCCCACGAGGGGAACATCTCTGACCCTTCTGGTGGTGGTTCTTCCAGGCAACAAGGAGGTGGAGCCCCTCAAGTACTCCAAGGTGGCCGCGGCCACCGAGCTGTCCAGGCGGAAGGTGGAGCTCTGCATCCAGGGGACGATGTCCCTCCTCTCGTACTGCCTGGGCAAGGGCAAGAACGTGGCCCTGTTCCTCAAGGACCTGGGGGTGCTCCTCATCCAGGGCACCAAGGCACGGATGAAGTTCTACCGAGACTTCTTGGAGGAGATGGTCGGGAAGGAGAAAGTCAAGGAGGTGAGGGGGGGGGGGGTGGTTCCGCGAGGTGACGCAGGCTCGGCGCGGCTCTGCTCATGGGGGATCCCAGAAATGGGCAGAGAGACCCCAAATATGGGTAAAAGACACCAAAAATGAACAGAGAGAACCCGAAAATGGGCCGAGAGACCCAAAAAATGAGTAAGAGACCCCAAAACAAGGCTAGAAACCCCAAAACTAGGCTCATAGACCCCCAAAAATGGGCAGAGAGACCCCAAAAATGAGCCCATAGAACCCAGGAATGGGCAGAGAGACTCCAGAAATGGGCTGAGAGACCCCCAAATGGGCCGAGAGACCCCAAAGCAGGGCTGGAAAACCCAAAACTAGGCTCATAGACCCCCAAAAATGGGCAGAGAGACCCCAAATATGGGTAAAAGACACCAAAAATGAACAGAGAGAACCCGAAAATGGGCTGAGAGACCCAAAAAATGAGTAAGAGACCCCAAAACAAGGCTAGAAACCCCAAAACTAGGCTCATAGACCCCCAAAAATGGGCAGAGAGACCCCAAAAATGAGCCCATAGAACCCAGGAATGGGCAGAGAGACTCCAGAAATGGGCTGAGAGACCCCCAAATGGGCTGAGAGACCCCAAAACAGGGCTGGAAAACCCAAAACTAGGCTCATAGACCCCCAAAATGGGCAGAGAGACCCCAAAAATGAGCCCATAGAACCCAGGAATGGGCAGAGAGACTCCAGAAATGGGCTGAGAGACCCCCAAATGGGCTGAGAGACCCAAAAGCAGGGCTGGAAAAGCCAAAACTAGGCTCATAGACCCCAAAAAAGGGCAGAGAGACCCCAAATATGGGTAAAAGACACCAAAAATTAACAGAGAGAACCCGAAAATGGGCCGAGAGACCCAAAAAATGAGTAAGAGACCCCAAAACAGGGCTGGAAACCCCAAAACTAGGCTCATAGACCCCCAAAATGGGCAGAGAGACCCCAAAAATGACCCCATAGAACCCAGGAATGGGCAGAGAGACTCCAGAAATGGGCTGAGAGACCCCCAAATGGGCCGAGAGACGCCAAAGCAGGGCTGGAAAACCCAAAACTAGGCTCATAGACCCCAAAAAAGGGCAGAGAGACCCCAAATATGGGTAAAAGACACCAAAAATTAACAGAGAGAACCCGAAAATGGGCCGAGAGACCCAAAAAATGAGTAAGAGACCCCAAAACAGGGCTGGAAACCCCAAAACTAGGCTCATAGACCCCCAAAATGGGCAGAGAGACCCCAAAAATGAGCCCATAGAACCCAGGAATGGGCAGAGAGACTCCAGAAATGGGCTGAGAGACCCCCAAATGGGCCGAGAGACCCCAAAGCAGGGCTGGAAAACCCAAAACTAGGCTCATAGACCCCCAAAAATGGGCAGAGAGACCCCAAATATGGGTAAAAGACACCAAAAATGAACAGAGAGAACCCGAAAATGGGCTGAGAGACCCAAAAAATGAGTAAGAGACCCCAAAACAAGGCTAGAAACCCCAAAACTAGGCTCATAGACCCCCAAAAATGGGCAGAGAGACCCCAAAAATGAGCCCATAGAACCCAGGAATGGGCAGAGAGACTCCAGAAATGGGCTGAGAGACCCCCAAATGGGCTGAGAGACCCCAAAACAGGGCTGGAAAACCCAAAACTAGGCTCATAGACCCCAAAAATGGGCAGAGAGACCCCAAAAATGAGCCCATAGAACCCAGGAATGGGCAGAGAGACTCCAGAAATGGGCTGAGAGACCCCCAAATGGGCCGAGAGACCCAAAAGCAGGGCTGGAAAAGCCAAAACTAGGCTCATAGACCCCAAAAAAGGGCAGAGAGACCCCAAATATGGGTAAAAGACACCAAAAATTAACAGAGAGAACCCGAAAATGGGCCGAGAGACCCAAAAAATGAGTAAGAGACCCCAAAACAGGGCTGGAAACCCCAAAACTAGGCTCATAGACCCCCAAAATGGGCAGAGAGACCCCAAAAATGACCCCATAGAACCCAGGAATGGGCAGAGAGACTCCAGAAATGGGCTGAGAGACCCCCAAATGGGCCGAGAGACGCCAAAGCAGGGCTGGAAAACCCAAAACTAGGCTCATAGACCCCAAAAAAGGGCAGAGAGACCCCAAATATGGGTAAAAGACACCAAAAATTAACAGAGAGAACCCGAAAATGGGCCGAGAGACCCAAAAAATGAGTAAGAGACCCCAAAACAGGGCTGGAAACCCCAAAACTAGGCTCATAGACCCCCAAAATGGGCAGAGAGACCCCAAAAATGACCCCATAGAACCCAGGAATGGGCAGAGAGACTCCAGAAATGGGCTGAGAGACCCCCAAATGGGCCGAGAGACGCCAAAGCAGGGCTGGAAAACCCAAAACTAGGCTCATAGACCCCAAAAAAGGGCAGAGAGACCCCAAATATGGGTAAAAGACACCAAAAATTAACAGAGAGAACCCGAAAATGGGCCGAGAGACCCAAAAAATGAGTAAGAGACCCCAAAACAAGGCTAGAAACCCCAAAACTAGGCTCATAGACCCCCAAAAATGGGCAGAGAGACCCCAAATATGGGTAAAAGACACCAAAAATTAACAGAGAGAACCCGAAAATGGGCTGAGAGACCCAAAAAATGAGTAAGAGACCCCAAAACAAGGCTAGAAACCCCAAAACTAGACTCATAGACCCCCAAAATGGGCAGAGAGACCCCAAAAATGAGCCCATAGAACCCAGGAATGGGCAGAGAGACTCCAGAAATGGGCTGAGAGACCCCCAAATGGGCCGAGAGACCCCAAAGCAGGGCTGGAAAACCCAAAACTAGGCTCATAGACCCCCAAAAATGGGCAGAGAGACCCCAAATATGGGTAAAAGACACCAAAAATTAACAGAGAGAA
This sequence comes from Tapera naevia, assembly GCA_033556795.1. Classification (NCBI taxonomy): domain Eukaryota; kingdom Metazoa; phylum Chordata; class Aves; order Cuculiformes; family Neomorphidae; genus Tapera; species Tapera naevia. The sequence goes on from JAUMJJ010000223.1 coordinate 339,500, forward strand.
CCCGAAAATGGGCCGAGAGACCCAAAAAAATGAGTAAGAGACCCCAAAACATGGCTAGAAACCCCAAAACTAGGCTCATAGACCCCCAAAAATGGGCAGAGAGACCCCAAAAATGAGCCCATAGAACCCAGGAATGGGCAGAGAGACTCCAGAAATGGTCTGAGAGACCCCCAAATGGGCTGAGAGACCCCAAAACAGGGCTGGAAAACCCAAAACTAGGCTCATAGACCCCCAAAAATGGGCAGAGAGACCCCAAATATGGGTAAAAGACACCAAAAATGAACAGAGAGAACCCAGAAATGGGCCGAGAGACCCCAAAACAGGGCTGGAAAAGCCAAAACTAGGCTCATAGACCCCAAAAATGGGCAGAGAGACCCCAAATATGGGTAAAAGACACCAAAAATGAACAGAGAGAACCCGAAAATGGGCTGAGAGACCCAAAAAATGAGTAAGAGACCCCAAAACAAGGCTAGAAACCCCAAAACTAGGCTCATAGACCCCCAAAAATGGGCAGAGAGACCCCAAAAATGAGCCCATAGAACCCAGGAATGGGCAGAGAGACTCCAGAAATGGGCTGAGAGACCCCCAAATGGGCTGAGAGACCCCAAAACAGGGCTGGAAAACCCAAAACTAGGCTCATAGACCCCAAAAATAGGTAAGAGACACTAGAAATGGGCAGCGAGAACCCAGAAATGGGCCAAGAGACCCCAAAACAGGGCTAGAAAACCCAAAGCTAGGCTCATTGACCCCAAAATCGAGTAAGAGACACCAAAAATGGGTAAAAGACCCCAGAAATGAGCAGAGAAATGCAAATATGGAGAAAAGACCACAAAAATGGGCAGAGAGACCCCAAAACAGGCCTAGAAAACCCAAAACTAGGCTCATAGGCACCAAAAATGGGCAGAGAGACCCCAAAATTGGGTAAGAGACACCAAAAATGGGCCCGGAGAACCCAGAAATGGGCAGAGAGACCCCAGAAATGGGCTGAGAGACCCCCAAACAGGGCTATAAAACCCAAAGCTAGGGTAAGAGACCCCAAAACACGTCTAGAAAACCCAAAACTAGGCTCATAGACCCCAGAAAAGGACCAGAGACTACAGAAATGGGTAAGAGACCCCAAAAAACAGGCCCAGAGACCCCAGATAAGGACCAGAGACCCCAATAATTGACCCAAAGTCCTCAAAAATGGGTCCAAAACCCTCCCAAAAGAGGCCCAGGGACCCCAAAACAGGACTTGAGATCCCCAAAATGGGTAAGAAATGCCAAAAAATGGGTAAGAGACCCCACAAATGGGCACAAAGACCCCAAAAAGTCCCAGAGACCCAAATAATTGACCCAAAGTCCTCAAAAATGGGTCCAAAACCCCCCCAAAGTGGGCCCAGAGACCCCAGAACAGGCCTAGAGACACCAGAAATGGGTAAGAGACCCCAAAAATGGGTAAGAGACCCCAAAAATGGGTGAGAGACCCCAAAAATGGGCCCAGAGACCTCACAAATGGACACGACGATCCCCAAAAGACCCAGAGACCCAAATAATTGTCCAAAAGTCCTCAAAAATGGGTCCAGAACCCCCCCAAAGTGGGCCCAGAGACCCCAAAACAGGCCTAGAGACGCCAGAAATGGGTAAGAGACCCCAAAAATGGGTAAGAGACCCCAAAAATCGGTGAGAGACCCCAAAAATGGGCCCAGAGACCCCACAAATGGACACAACGATCCCCAAAAGACCCAGAGACCCAAATAATTGTCCCAAAGTCCTCAAAAATGGGTCCAGAACCCCCCCAAAGTGGGCCCAGAGACCCCAGAACAGGCCTAGAGACGCCAGAAATGGGTAAGAGACCCCAAAAATGGGTAAGAGACCCCAAAAATGGGTGAGAGACCCCAAAAATGGGCCCAGAGACCCCACAAATGGACACAACGATCCCCTAAAGACCCAGAGACCCAAATAATTGTCCAAAAGTCCTCAAAAATGGGTCCAGAACCCCCCCAAAGTGGGCCCAGAGCTCCCCGGCCATGGGATCCCCGGGGTGTCTGGGTCCTGCGGGTGCCTCAGGAGTCATCGATGCCCAGGAGGTCCCAGCAGCACCCTTGGGCTCCTCCGTCGCTTCATCGGCGCCCAGAGGGTTCTCCCAGCCTCATCCTCTCCCTCCACAGGTCCCGGCGCTCCGGGCTTTGGGGGTCCCTCGCTTGGCACCTCTGGTCTCCATGAAATTCTCCGGCCACATCCTCATCTTTCCAGGGTGAGTGGGGGTGCCCAGGGTGGGAGGTGGGTGCTGGAGGCATCTCCAGGGGCTTCACTGGGGGAGGGGAGAGGGAGGAGTCTTCTCAGGGTGGCCTTGGCTCCTTTTCTGGGTGACTCAGGGTCCCAGGGTGGTCCTTGGGGCACGGGGGAGATGGGAAGACCGTGGCGGTGTTGGGAAGACCATGGTGGGGTTAGGAAGACCATGGCAGGGTTGGGAAGACCAATGGTGGAGATGGGAAGATGATGGTGGAGATGGGAAGATGATGGTGGTGATGGGAAGACCAAGGATTGAGTTGGGAAGATCATGGTGGAGTTGGGAGGACCATGGTGGGGTTGGGAAGACCATGGCAGGGTTGGGAAGACCAATGGTTGAGTTGTGAAGAACATGGTGGGGTTGGGAAGACCAATGGTCGAGTTGGGAAGACGATGGTGGAGATGGGAAGATTGTGGTGGGGTTGGGAAGAACATATGGGGTTGAGAAGATGATGGTGGAGATGGGAAGACCAAGGATTGAGTTGGGGAGACTGTGGTAGGGTTGAAAAGACCAATGGTTGAGTTGGGAAGACCGTGGAAGGGTTGGGAAGACGATGGTGGGGTTAGGAAGACCATGGTTGAGTTGTGGAGGCCATGGTGGAGATGGGAAGACTGTGGTGGGTTTGGGAAGCCCCTGGTGGGGTTGGGGGGACCCCGGTGGGTTTGGGGGGACGATGTCCTTCCTGGCAATGCTCCAATGTCCCTATGAGCTGCCCCTGGCGGGGTTGTCCAAGCTCTGGGTGACGCCCATGTCCCCTCCTCCTCTCCAGGTTTGAGTTGGAGTTTGTGCACAAATCTGCGCCCAGGTGTCCTCTCAAGATCCTGGAGTTCATCCCTGGGGACCCCAGGCGAGGGAGAAGAAGGGCTTTGACCCCTTTTGACCCAGGTGAGGGAGGGAAGCGGCTCCTGGGGAGCTCAACCCAGTGCTCTGACCAGGAGGTCACCAAGGGTTGGGGTCTTCTGGTATCCAGAGCCTGATCCACCTTGAGGAGATCCCAAGGGTTGGGCTCCTCCCATATCCAGAGCCTGATCCACCCTGAGGAGATCCCACCAAGGGTTGGGTTTCTCCCATATCCAGAGCCTCCTCCACCCCAAGGAGATCCCAAGGGTTTGGCTCCTCCCATATCCAGAGCCTCCTCCACCCCGAGGAGACCCCACCATATCTGGGTGACCTTCGGCACCTCCCAGCTCTTCATTCCCAAACCTGGAGCTGGTGCCCACGTTGGGGATGGAGAAGGAGGAGAAGAGCCACTGGTGGTCGGGAGGTTGTGGTGGGAGGAGAAGCTCTTGCTGGGAGCCTCTGGGACACCTTCTGACCAGGTGTCTCCATCTGGTTCCAGCAGATCCTTCCAGCCTTCTTGCTCATGGTGCTCCAGGCTTAAACAAGAAGAGGACCTCGCAGGGCCAGGAGGTGACAGGGACCAAGAAGAGGGGGGACAGGTGAGGTTGGACACCCGGGGCCGTGTGGCTTGGAGAGGTGGGAGACGTCACACCCCTGGGGGGTTGTTCCAGGTGTGGTGGGATGAGGCACCTGGAGGTGCTCCAGGTGTGGTGGGATGGGGCACCTGAGGTCTCCTGGTGTGGTTGGAGATGTCCCTGCTCACGGGAACCCCATCCCAGGGACCCCTTCCATGGGTGCCCAAGGGAGGTGAAGGCGATGTCCGGCCGGGAGCTCCTCCTTTCCCATGGTTGGATCTTCTCCGGCGCTTCGGGAAGGACCTCGGTGGGGACTCGAGGGCTCTTTGGGGTGGGAGGTGACCTCGCAACCTTCTCATCTTCAAGCCCGTTGGGTCCTTCCTTCCCTTCCAGGAAGCTCTTGGGAACGGCGAAGGTGAAGGGTGACAAGAAGTCACCGGTGAGAGGACAACCCAAGGATGAGTCCATGGGCCAAGGACAGAGGGGAGCGCAGGGAGGGAAAGGTCAGAGCTCCAAAGGAGGAGGAGGAGAAGGAGGACAAAGAGGAAAAGCAGGAGGAAGAGGAGGGAAAGGAGGAGGAAGAGGAAAAGGAAGAGGAGAAGGAGGAAGAGAAGGAGGAAGAGGAGGAGGAGCAGGAGGTGGAGAAGAAGAAGAAGGAGGAGCGGAGCTGCTGGAGAGGATCTACGCCCAGATCATGGCGGTGAAGAAATTGGAAGCGAAGCCCCCGCAGCCCCGGAAGGACCTGAACTTCTCAACGCCCTTCATCGCCGTCCTGTCTGCGAGGAGCTCCGAGGTCAGCCTGGAGGAGGAGGAGGAGGAGCCCCCCAACGGGATGTCCTGGTGGCCACCGCGGCCACCAAGGTGGAAAATGTACTGAAGTTCATCCCCGAGAAAGCTTTGGTCCCAGTGGGAGGTGGAAGAGCCTTGGAAGATGGGAAGAGGTGGAGATGTGAGGAAAACCAGGACTCGTGGGGTGGTTGGGGTTGGGAGGGACCCCTGGAGCTCCTCCAGCCCAACCTGGATCATGGAATGGTTCAAGGGACCCCTGGAGCTCCTCCAGCCCAACCTGGATCATGGAATGGTTCAAGGGACCCCTGGAGCTCCTCCAGCCCAACCTGGATCATGGAATGGTTCAAGGGACCCCTGGAGCTCCTCCAGCCCAACCTGGATCATGGAATGGTTCAAGGGACCCCTGGAGCTCCTCCAGCCCAACCTGGATCATGGAATGGTTCAAGGAACCCCTAGAGCTCCTCCAGCTCAGCCTGAACTCATGAGGTGGTCGGGGTTGGGAGGGACCCCTTGAGATCCTCCAGCCCAACCTGGATCATGGAATGGTTCAAGGGACGCCTGGAGCTTCTCCAGCCCAACCTGGATCATGGAATGGTTCAAGGAACCCCTTGAGCTCCTCCAGCCCAACCTGGATCATGGAATGGTTCAAGGAACCCCTAGAGCTCCTCCAGCCCAACCTGGATCATGGAATGGTTCAAGGAACCCCTTGAGCTCCTCCAGCCCAACCTGGATCATGGAATGGTCAGGGTTCAAGGGACTCCCGGAGCTCCTCCAGATCAGGTTGGTCGGGCAGGACCTGCCTTTTCAAATCCCACCTGGACTGGGCCAGATCTCCTGGTGGTCCCACACCCTCCTCTCCCAGCTCGGACCTCGTTTGGACCCCAAACTGCTCCTTAATTCCCACAATAAATGTCTTCAACACCAGCTGAGCCTTGGTACCGAAATACTCTGGTTTTGTGGGTGTTTCTGGGCCCGTTTTGGGGGGCTCTGGGCCCAGTTTGGGGACTTTGGTGCTCATTTTTTAACCCCTTGATTCCATTTTTGGTGTCTTTTACCCATTTTGTTGGTGTCTCACTCATTTTGGGGTCTCTGGGCCCATTTTGGGGGGTTTCTGGGCCCATTTTTTTGGTGTCACCATTTTTTGGCATCTCTTACCTATTTTTAGGGTCTCTGGGCCCATTATTTGGAGTCTCTTACCCATTTTTGGCATCTCTTACCAATTTTTGGGGTCCCTAGGCTTGTTTTGAGGTCTCTGGGCCCATTTTTCAGAGTCTCTTACCCATTTTTGCCATTTCTTACCCATTTTGGGGGTCTCTGGGCCCATTTTGAGGGATTTCTGGACCTATTTTGATGGTTTGGGGGCCCAATGTTGGGATCTGTGTGCCCATTTTTCACATCTCTGGCTTAATTTGTGGTGTTTCTTACACTTTTTTGGTGTCACCCATTTTGAGGTCTCTGGGCCCATTTGGGCATCTCTGTGCCTTTTTGGGGGTCTTTGTGCCCATTTTGTTCTTTCTCTCCTATTTTTTGGTGTCTTAGTCATTTTGGAGGCCTCTAGGTCTGTTTTGAGGTCTCTGGACCCGCTTTTTGGTATTTCTTCCCCGTTTTTGTCATCTCTTCCCTGTTTTGGGGGGTCTCTAGGCCTGTTTTTGGTGTCTCTGGGCCCATTTTTTGGTGTCTCTCACGCACTTTGGGGGTCTCTGGGTCTGTTTTGGGGTCTCTGGGCCCATTTGGGTGGAATTCTAAACCCAGTTTTGGGGTCTTTGGGCCAATTATTTGGGTCTCTGTGCCCATTTTGGGGATCTCTGGCATCATTTTTAGTCTCTCTTACCCGTTTTGGGAGTCTCTGAGCCCATTTTGGAATCTCTGTGCCCTTTGGAGGGTCTCTGAGCCCATTTGGGAATCTCTGTGCTATTGGGGGGGGGGGGGGGGTCTTTTTGCCCATTTCGGGATTTCCCACCTTATTTTTTGGCATCTCCTACACATTTTTGAGGTCTCTGCGCCTGTTTTGATGTCTCTGGGCCCATTTTTTTGGTGTCTCTTACCCATTTTGGGGGTCTCTGGGCCCATTTTGGGGACTTTGACGCTCATTTTTGAACTCCCTGATTCCATTTTTTGGTGTCTTTTACCCATTTTGTTGGTGTCTCACATATTTTGGGGTCTCTGGGCCCATTTTGGGGGGTTTCTGGGCCCATTTTTTGAAGGTTCTTACCCATTTTTGGGGCCTCTGGGCCCATTTTTTTGGTGTCTCACCCATTTTGTTGGTGCCTCACACATTTTTGGGGTCTCTTAGGCCTGTTTTAGGGTCTCTAGGCCTGTTTTGGGGTCTCTGGGCCCAATTTTTTCTGTCTCTTACCCATTTTTGGGGTCTCTGGGCCTGTTTTAGAGGCTCTGGGCCCAGTTGGGGGCTTTCTGGACCCATGTTGGGGGGATTTGAGCCAATTATTTGGGTCTCTGGGCCATTTGGGGGGGTCTGTGTGCGCATTTCTGGGGTGTCAGGGCAAGTTTTGAGGTCTCCTCATTTTTGGGGTCCCTTACCCACTTTTGTCATCTCTTACCAATTTTGGGGGTCTATAGGCCTGTTTTTTGGGGTCCTCTAGGCCTGTTTTTTGGGGTCTCAGGGCCCATTTTTTGGTGTCTCTTACGCACTTTGGGGGTCCCTGGGCTTGTTTTGCAGTCTCTGGGCCCATTTTGGGGGAATTATGGACCCAGTTTTGGGGTCTTTGTGACAATTATTTGGGTCTCTGTGCCCATTTTGGGGGTCTCCGGGCCAAATTTGAGGATCTTGGGGCTCAATTTTGGCATCTGTGGAATAATTTTTAGTGTCTCTTACCCACTTTTGGGGTCTCTGGGTCCATTTTGGAATCTCTATACCCCTTTTTGATGTCTTTTATCCGTTTTGTGGGGTCTCTGGGCCCATTTTGGGGGTCTCTGGGCCCATTTGGAAATCTCTGTGCATTTGGGGGGGTCCTTTTGGCCATTTCAGGATCTCCCACCTTATTTTTGACATCTCTTACCCATCATTGGTATCTCTGGGCCTGTTTTGGTGCCTCTGGGCTCATTTTGGGGTATTTCTTGACCCATTTTTGAGGTCTTTGGGCCAATTATTTAGGTCTTTGGGCCATTTTTGGGGTCTCTGGGTCAAATTTGAGGATCTTTGTGCCCTTTTTTTGCCATCTCTGGGCCCATTATTGACATCTTTTACCCATTTTGGGGGTCTCTACATCTTTTTTGGGCTCTCTGTGTCCGTTTTTGGGGTGTCTGTGCCCATTTGTTGTGCCTCAGGGCCTAATTTTGGGAATATAATAGTTGCATCGCAAATGAAAGTAAACAAACCCATTAAATGGTAAATAATAATGAGTTTTAATATAATAAAGATACCCCCCCCACCCCCGGGAGCACAAACCCCGCCCCCCCACTGCCGCCGCGATTGCTGATTGGCTGCCGCTCCCCCCCTCCCAGCCACGTGGCCCCGCCCCCGTCTCTGGGCGGGAGCTGCGGCCGCTCTTCCTGCCCACGTGATCCTCC